>JBBMOL010000375.1:0-143405 GCA_037954665.1 Laguncularia racemosa
AGGATCCTAACATAACGTAATTTGATGAATCCAAGTGGGTAAAGAAGAGGCTTTATCAGTTAGAACTTGATCGAATGCAAAAAGGACTTGCTGCATTTATGTCACAATCCAATGCTACAATAAATGATAAGAACCTGAGCATTTAACGAACAAGAAAATGAACCTCGATATTTTTAAGATGGAATCTGGAACTAAGGAAGTTCTCCGAATGCAAAGATTCAAAGGGCAATATATCCCAAAATTATGAAGGGGCCCATCTGTTGAAAAAAAGGTGTTATCAGGAGGGGGCCCTTTACTATTAGCCCAATGGATGGCCTAAAAAGGGGGGGGGGGTGGGGGGGGGGGGGGGGAGAAACCCCATTAACATGGATGCTGTTAAGATGTATTATCTTAAGCAAAAATTGAAAATTTGCTAAGGTTTATGAATGTCAACAATTAGTACAAATTTCATGAGTTTAGTTTCATTCAATCTACAAGTAAAGTTAATGTCTTCCGAATGTCAATTATCCTGACCCAATTGTCATTAAATCAAAACTCTCGCATATCATTTTTATACATATACTACCCATTGCCTCATAATGGAAATAATGAACAATGAAATGATGACAAAGCTTAATGGATTTTTTTTCCAACCTATTCTGAGCAATAGAGCCTGGTGTGATAAAGGAAACACTACAATCATAAGGAGCCACACCACAAGAAAGAAAATACATTAAGGCTCTCAGCCCTGTTGAACTAGAGTAAGTAGAGAAGGCGGAAAACAACACGAAGGTTCGGTTGTTATCTTCGATAAACCGTAAGCATTAAGAGTAAATAATCATCATTCATCAATGAATCACATATTCTAAAAGTTAGGTAGACTAAAAGGTACTCTTCATTATCATTTGAACCAATTCAACTAGAACGATTTTAGAAATGCTAGTCAATAAGATATACCCAAACGTCATTGTCAATTAGTCAGCTTACAATGGGGAGCACTTTCCTAGATATACTCTCTGAGTAGCCCATAATGGCACTAACCTAAACGTCTTCTTAGGGTTATAAGTTAAAAAAAAAAAAATAGCTTCCCACTACGCGTTACGTTAGCCCACAATGGGCACATCCTAAAACAGTCCTCTCCATCTCAGGGTATCAATCTAAGGAAGATGCTTCCCCACTATCAATCAGTTAGCCTACATGGGGTACTTTTCCTAAATATCCACTATTACAATTTGCTATTATAGTAAGACGCTTCCCTATCATCGATTATTATAGGCTCATAGTGCACTTTTCTAAAAACTCATTTTTTTTAAGTCGTTAGCCCTGTAAGACGCTACCAATTATCATTTGTGCTAGCTCATAAGAGCACTTTCCTAACAATCTCTTCATTCATACAGTTACTAATCATGATATACTCTTCCTATTATCATAGTTCACACACAATAAAGACATTCCTAAAACAATCTCTGTTTAAGGTTGATATGTTCCTATCATTGACTATTATCCCTAGAGCCAAATTTCTAGATGATATTTTAATTACTCATAGGTTTCTAGTCCGTTGAGATGTCTTCTGGATTAAGACCACTCCCCAAGTATATTAATCATATAAAGTGATCATCTTTTTACAACACGGATCGTTAGCTCATTGAGACATTTCCCTAACTTAAATAGATATCGTTAATCAACTCCCAACAAAAGAAACTAAGTTCAGATAGCCAGCTAACTAATAAGTGTAACCATTTGGTCCTATCACCAAAAATGGTGTCTTTATAGTTAGTTACAACTTTACTACCAAAGAGGGGATAGCAGTAAACATCTCCATTTTTGCCCTTAAATCACAATAATATTTTCATTTTTCATTTTTTTTATTTTTCATTCTATTTTACACAGAAATGAAAGGGAAAAAGAAAAAAAAAACAAAATAAATTGGAATAATACACCAATTTTGGAAAAATGAAGGTAGAAATAATAATTAAAAGATGGTCAAGGAAATTTTATAAAAATTTAGAAATTTAAACTAATATAAAATTAATAAAAATGCCACAACGTATATACAATTTGCATGTTAAATAAAATCGAGAGATTTAAGGTAGCTCAACTGGCCGTATATTGGACTAGAACATGCGATGAATGGTGCTTGTCATGGGTTAAAGTCCTACTAGAGGCACTTTGTGCCGATTTCTTTTTTTTCCCTTCTAGCTGCCATGTAGCAGCACGCGATTGGCCAAAACGAGCACGTGCAAGTCGCGTGATTCATCTCCTCTCCTCTAGAAAGGAGACAGTCAACATTGGAAACACAAAAAAAAAAAAAAGATGAAGAAAAGCTCATTGATATACACAAAACAAAACCTAATCAAACTAATTTTTTTTATCATCATCCATCCATAATAAAAAAAAGCAAGAAAATCATGACAAACAACTAAATCCCTAAGGATCGACTACAAATAAAACAACAAAAAAAGTGGGTAAGCATAGATTCCAATTGTGAGCCGATACGAGCTTATCACATGGGATTTTGTGAGTCTATAAATAAAGACACGACATCGTTAGAAGAAATCAAGACGAACATAGGAGAAAACACCTCACCGAAGTTCTTCTCTCTCTCTCTTTCTCTCAAACCCTCCCGAACTGCCAACCATTAAGGTGGTTATCGATGAAAAACACTACCACCATCAAGTTTCCCCTTACTAGTAAAGCCCAAGCCGACGCTTTTCCCCATGCTTCAACAACCACTCTTGGAGTTAACCTTTAACCAGCGTGATTCGACCGACCCGCCCCACAATTTCGTATCCATGTCAATCGTTTTTTATTTTAATTTATATATTTGTTTTTTTATTATTATATTATTAGAATAAATAAGAAAAAAATATAAATATATAAGGAAAAAATAATTTTTTTTAGAAATTGATTAGAATTAGTATTTAATAAATAAATAAAATTATCCTATTATGGACGATAAAATATATAATACAAATAAAAAAAAAGGATTCAAAAATAAAAAAAATAACTAAATAATAATGAATTTGTCCTTATTCCTATCACTTGGAAAAACCTTATCAAAAAAATAAAAATAAATTTATCTAAATCAAAAGTTTGTGTTATTTTTAGAATAAAGAAAAAATTAAAGCTTAGGCTTACAATTTTTTTGGAAACTTTAATGGATAAAAAACGTACACCCAATATTTTCCATAATTAAAATTAATCAGCCCACTAAAGTTTAATAAAAAAAAAACTACGGCCTATTTGATCCTTAAATCGTGGGTATGTAGGTCACCCTTAAGGGGAAACTCTAAAAAGAATAAAAAAACCATTATTCCCAAGATCATTATAGTATAAATTTATTTAACATCTTCTTTTTTATAAGAGAAAAAATATAAAAAAAAAAAAATATCAGGAACATGACCCAAATTTTCAGAAGATAAGGAGATAAATTTAGAGTTCTTTAAATATAGAACTAGCTCCCGAGTCAAGAATCCTAGGCATTTCTTTTCTTCTTCTTTTTCTTTTCTAAAAATAAAAGAGAAGATTCCGGTCGACTAATTGTCTAATTAAATTAACATTATCAGCTCAATAAGTTCTATATCACTAATTTCTCCAATTCCAGTTAGGTGGCGATTTCTAACAAATAATAGATATTTAATTCAAGTCGAGGATTGTATATGGATGCGGCATAAATCTATATGAATCGGACTAGGAATCTATGAAAAAATATAAAAATAGACTTGACAGACCTCTATTACACTTGGATTTGACTCAAACAGTCAATTTTATTGATGTATTTATTTTTATTTAAATAAGTAAGAAATATATCGATTTATTTATAACTTTTTAATCGATAAACAAGCAACCTGGATATGAGACATACGGGTTAGAATAAAAGATTTAGGTTTTTATACATGAATAATAAAAAGGTTATAACACTATTAAGATTTTTAAGAACAAAAACACCCCATTTAAATATGGATACAAATATTACATAGTAACACAAAAAACAAACTCTACTTTTAGATAATACCAATAATCAAAATTTTGAGCAAATGCATTTAAAAAAGAAAAAAACACTAATTAATAATTGAAAAAGAATTACACTGTAGCCGTAGTGTTGAATCTTCAGTATAGCAGATCCGTGCAAATTATGAAAGCACCCATCTTACGTGCAATGTGGAAAACATTGTATGATTTGACAGTCTAATAGATCCAAATGCCAACCATTCAATATTTCATAATGTATCAAATGTCACCACACCAAATCCCTCTAATTGTTAAACATAATGTCGTCATCGTCGTCTTCTTAGAGAATAGGGATCTTGTATGATTTGGCGCTTATATAAGTGATAAATTGAAGCTAAAAATCCTTCATAGTTTTCTTTTTCAAAAGTACCCCCTAAATTTCTCCTCGAGAATATCTCTATTTCTTTCATCATGGATCATCTACTCAATTTGACAACAGTTTCATCTTGCACCTACTCAGCTCGATGATCTGTGTTATTGCGGTCGTTCTTTTCCCAAACTTTAATGATGAAATTGTTACCATTGAGTTTTTCCTCATTCAACTTAGCAGTGATATTTATAGAAAGGACCACTCTTATCAAGTAACTCTATAATTAAATAGACAAGTAAAATAAAATTAGTGCAACACATAAAATTACATGCATAGAAAAACAAATTAATTAAATGAAATTACATAAACAAATACACAATTGAAAATTCATAGACACTTAATCTATGTAACCTATACAGACAAGTTAGTAGTCAGTCATACTGTAGACATAATTTGTGGCAAAGAGGGTAACGAAAACTTTCTTTAGGGAATTTATTAATCCAAAGCCCCCCCTTATGCAAAGGTTATGAAATAAAAACCATACTAACAACATACTCATAAAATAAATCAACAGAACAATAAAAATTTTCTATAACAAAATTCTGTCAGCTTGTATCTTTCGACTCAAAACATTAACATTCTAGTGACATAGTTTTAATTCATATGTCAACACATTAAACAATTATTTTCCCTACCTTCAATTTAGGATCCAATCCATGAAACCTGAACACGAGGCTAGACATAACCGGAGATTATAATTGGGTGTTTGAGTTGACCCAAAATTTAACCTACTAATCATGAATGGAGAGTTATACTTGAAAAGCAATAAGTTAGAATTTGTATTTTTGGTTCTGGGTCCAACAGTGGATTTGTTTATTGGAGAAATTTATTAAACATAAGTAAAAAGTAATCAAATAATTTCACTTTTTACCCTCTATTAATCTATCTCTTTCTCTTAGTCTCACTCGAAATAACACATACAAGACAAATCAATCGACTAGTTTCAACTTTGAGGTAAAAATCTCTTTCTTAATTTCAATTTATTCTGTGCTCTTGTTAACTCATCTACACATAACCGCTATCATTTTATACTCTTCAGATCATTTCACTATCTAGGTAAAAACTTAATCACTTAGTCATTCATCCCTAAAATTACTGCATTTCTCTTTCTAGATTTCTAAGGCCTAACCTAGGAGTTATTAGATTATAGATATGGTTTGGCTTTGTTTGTTTTTCACATCAAACCAGAATTGGGAGATAATTAGAGGGAAGAAAGTTAACTATAGTATAAATATTATGGTAAGAGATTGAATCACTAGACGGTCAAGTATTTCATCATATAACTAAAGTGCCAGAGTCTTGTAAATGATGCATCATACGAGAGCAAATAATGAAAAATTTGAATCTTTTATAATAGGAGTAATGAGAACATAGGATATAAATGTGACGACAGATGCAGAGTAGCCATAACGAGTTTTCAGTTTAGGTCTTGAAATGAAGAAGCAGATCGCTTTAATTTCTAATTTTTGGTTACTTTGTTGATGTTGGTGTGAACTTAACACCAAAGCTTTATAAGTGCACAAATCTCATAGTTTTATTTCTTTTCTTGAAAAAAAAAGGTAAAAGCTGAAATCCAAATCCTTGGTTTCACAACAGAAACCGATCGTTATCAATCGAATCTCAATGATAGAAAGATATTAGTCGATTGCTAAAGAGAGCAACTATTGGTAATTTATTTTGATGTCAACTTCTAAAAGTGCTGAGAATGGTAGAAAAAGCACATGTATAAATGACTTTGGAAGGAATTTAAGTACCCTTGAAAAGAACTCTATCACTCTTTCTTTTAAAAAGGCTATTATCTTTATCCTTTCTTAATATTTACTAATTTCAGCTTGTAAATGGTAGAGCACTATCTTACCTTGTAAACGATTCTTTCCTTTGTTTACTCTAGAGAAAAGCATTCAATTGCTATATTTAATGGTTCTAGCTTTAATATAATATTCATTAGATATATATTGGTTGTATAATGTGAAAAAGCTACTTTTAAACGCAAGTTCCTATTTTAGTAAATGTGGTGTTCAAGCATTGTTTTATGAGTAGCAAAAAGCTTGGGTAAAAAACAAAATAAAAGTGCAATGGAACATAGGAATTATTTGTAAAAGTTAAGCTTAAGTCTCATGCCATTAGATTGTAAAAAAGTTTAATTTTTATTTTATATTTTTTGTAATTGAATATGTAAGTCATTTTATAGATTTATTATAACTTTTTTATCGACTAGAACACAAGTTCACCTAGACATATGAGACACACGAGTTGGAAACAGAATTAGGTTTTTATACATGATTAATAAATTGGTTATATCACCAGGTTTAGATTTTTTAAACAAAAATTTGAAAATATTTAAAAACCTATTTAAATATGGATAACAAAATATATATTGGTAACATAAATAGACTAACTCTACTTTTAGATAATACAATAATCCATAATTTTAGTAAAAAAAATTTGTACCAGCGCATTTATATAACGAAAAAAAAAACACTATTTAATAATTGAGAAAAAGAAATAACGGTAGCTAGCCATAGTTGAATCTTCAGTATAGGCGGATGCATAGCATAATATAAATCACCCATCTATGTGCAAGTGGAAAACAATGTACGATTTAAACAATCTAATTAGATCTAAATGCCAACCATACAATATTTCATCATGTATCAAGGCACCATCTAAATCCATCCAATTATTGAACATATTTGTCGTTACGTCTTTCTTCGTCTTCGTCTTCTTCTTATTTATTAATTCCATGTCCCTCTTAACAATCTTAAAAAAACACTATTTAATATCTGAAAAAGAATAACACTATATGCATAGGTTAATTTTCAGTATAGCGGTTGCGTAGCATAATAATGAAAGCACCCATCTATGTGCAATGGAAAACAATGTACATTTAACAATCTAATAGATCCAAATGCTAACCATTCAATATTTTCATAATGATATCAAATGTCACATCAAATCCTCCAATTATTGAAAAAATTAGTCGTTGTCGTCTTCGTCTTCGTCTTCTTATTTAATTAAATCATGTCCCTGTTAACAATCCTTAAGAAACTTGTGCACATAAGGGTATTAATGTCAAAAAAGTTTTAGAGGGAATAATCTAATTTGTGCAAATCCTCATCACATTATCTTTTTTTAAAATGAAAAAATAATTTGAAAACTTAAACAAATGTATACTAAAACTATAACTATCAATTGAAAATCAAGATTTTCTTTGAAGCCGTTGCAACTATGCGAAATTCTAAAAAACAAGTTATGATTTTTTAAATAAGGATTGCTGGAATTTAATTGAAATCGAGTAAACATCGAAAATTTCCGGACTTTCGTCAATACTTGCATAAGTCATAATTGCAACTGATTTAAAACTTTAAAACATCATTATTATATGTGATCATGATGCAAATAATTGAATAATTCTGTAAATTAACAGTGAACATGCCAGTTTATCATAAAATAAATAAAAGAAAATATTTTACCCCTTAAAATTATTTGACATTGAATGCAACATTTGGAAATGCCAAACGTGCATCTAGTTCTATATACCATGTAAATTCTAATTACTAATGGCTTTCGGATGAAAATGAATCGAGTAGGATTTGTCTAGGCTCGAAACTCTTAGACCGCAATAGGATCAGTGATCTTGTCCTTTTCTCCTAGAATATAATAGCGTCTTATCAAAATAAATATCCGTAAGCATTGATTACAATTTCTATTCCTTGCATGTATGCATATTTTAGGGAAATCGGATGGTCTTGCCTGACTCAGTTTTATTGGACTAGTTAACTTATCATATAAAGGCCATTTTTTTTTTTTTATAATAAAAAACTTTTCCCCACATACAAAAAACCTTTATCAACACTCTTTATATGTAGCACTTTTAATAATACTATTTTTTTTTTTTTACTGTAAAAATGGTATTTATCGTTTTGCTTTGACAAGACCTTATACTTTTTTCTCACAGTTAGGCAATAAAATGAAGCCTCAAGTTTTGATTTGTATGCAAACATATAACCCTAACATAAACACAATTTAGATTATTATAAAGTCTCCTATTGCTCAATTATCACAGTAATAACATGCAATATATGTAATTTATTTCATATGACCTTACAATTTCTATTAAGATTGTACAGAGACGAAACTAAAAAATGACTAAGAATATACCACGTACTCGTAGGACGCTTGCTATTTTATATACATGTATATCGTAGGACGGCTTCCCTCAAAATAACATCATCAAGACTCATGGCCGCAACTTACATTACTCAGTCACCCTCTTCCTTTTTTCGGGCCTCGAGGCATCAGGTAACAGTCCATTTGTCCTTGACTTTGATTTACAAAATAAAATTTTAATGAATTAATTATCTATTTGCAATTAATTAATCTCAGCTTTGATTTGCAGAGCAATGTCGTTTCATCACAGTATATAACTTCTTAAACATGTGCCCCTACACGGATAATGGCCCGTGAACCCTCACTTGTAACGGCAGAGCCATGGTTTATGGAGGAAGGCGGTTCGCGTTATCACCTGGCGGAATCAACCTCATTCAGCGCACACACCAAGCTGTCTGGTGGCCGTCTTTGAGGGGCCGAACAGGAGTTTTGCACCTTTTGAATGCTCAGGAACAAGGACAAATGCCTCACCGAGACTGTGGCGCATCGCTCAGTGCTCTCCGGCGGTGGCAACGCCTAAACGTGATGTTACTCTGGCGAGTTTACAGTTGGTAGCGAGCAGCTATGCGTAAAGGAGTTCAACGACGTCAGCTAGTGGAACGTGTTACAAACGAGTAAAAATGTCTATTAAAACCCAATAGGTGGGACCGTGGATTGTCAACATGCAGGTTAAACATCGGCATTGAATTCGGTTTGTCCTAAGGAGCTCCAAGTATCCGATACCGGCTTCGGTTTCCGGTGGTGCGTGCAAGAGTAGCTGTGCCCTGGCCCGATTAAAAAACAAGCCCGATAAAACTGTTGCACCGGAGCCAATTACGACTGGTTACGACTCCCCGACCATGCAAGCCAACACAGTACTGCTCAGCGCTATCAGACTGACTCTTGCCCAACTGCTTATAGTTATGCTACGATGATCCTTCAAGAACTTGCACATTGTTCCGGGGCGATTATATGAAGAACCATTTATGGCCCACAGGAGATAATAGCATGATTTTCTTAGGATGTTTTATTTTGTTTAGTAATTGGGGATGGATGTGAGCATGGATAATAAATTATGTGCTTACTCCTCTCTTGTTCTCACCGTCCTATTATATGGAGGGGTTGGATCATCTTCAATCCCTGTTACGTATCCTATTCTTGTATTATGCGGTATGGAAAATAAAATAATTAGATCTATAATAAAAACGCGAGTCTAAGTGCAATGAAAAATAAAAGTAAAGAATTAGTCAAGGTTGAATGTCTTATAAAAAAAAGTACGAAAAGAGTTTTGAGTTTAACTATGCAAGGAATGGTAGCATAATTACTTGTATTTATAATAATCCCATTTTAGGCTCATTAATTTGGCATTATAACGAAGGTGATTTTTAAGCTCCGACTTCCTGATTTGTGCCATCAACCTTTGAATAGGGGGTGTAAGAATGTATATAAAAAATAAATGATATTACAGAAAAAGTAACAAACCTCAAATAAAGTTAAAGTATTTTGACAACTTTATATTAAGTACTCACTATATTAATTACAAAATACGGTAAGTATTAGATAAATAGATAAATAAATATATATCTTTCTCTCCCTTTAGTGATATAACAATCTTATTACCCTAAGTAATTTGAAAGAAGACCCCCCCCTTATAGCTAGTAAAAAATAGAGAATTGCACCTTTCTTCCCTTAATAATGGAAAATTATGGAGTTCAAAACCTAGCACACGAAACTTAGACTGACCACTAATTTATAAGAGAAAATATGAACAAAAACAAAAAAAAATGAAAAATACCAAAAAGAAAAACAAACCACCGCACAGCACCCACCCCCAAAACCACGACCCTTTATAAGAACACACAACGAACCCCTTCTTAACTAAAAAACGCATTTAATACATGTATCGAATCCTAAATGCAGTGTAGGAACCATTAAAAATTAATATATTTTTTTAATTCATAAAAAATAAGGTACCAAAAAAAAAAATATCAAAAAATGGGTCTTGAAAATTGGCAAATCCAGAAAACGGCTTTCAATACACGACACTACCTCCTAATACAATAAGTCCCACCGCCGAAAAGAATTCGATAAATATATATTTTCACAGTACCACTATAAGCTAACAACTTGCAAACTCACAAAAACAAATGCAATGTAAACTTATTTTAATAGAGTCCATAGTGTCGTTATAGGTATATCAAATTAATAATACAAACTAAAAATAGAACACATTCATTCTTATTTTTCCTTCTACAAAACCCATTTCTTCATTAATTTTCCTCTTTTGCAGGAAGAAGGTCTTCTATAGCTACAAACAATGGATTTAAATGAGTCCGTGAGATTCTCCATTTCCTCCATGAAAAAAACTTAATTAATCTATATTTTGGTATGTATTTTTGATAAAAGTTGAGTTTTTTTTTATTACGTGTTAGTTTTCATTAATTGACAAACTTTTTGCCATGATTCTTATGTAAATTTGTACTGTTTTTAAAAATAATAGCACTTGTTGTTAGATTTTGTAGGGTTTTAGTACAAGAATTTATATAGGAATCTTGCAATATTAATAATAAGTAATTTATTTTTCTCGTTAGTATGAGGAACAAGATGCACCATAAGCAGATAAAAATTTCATATTAAATTTAAATTCAAATTTATGTTTATTATCTATATTTGATAAAGAACATCGATTGTAATTGAATAATCCTTAAAAAAAACTTTAAAAGTTTATTTTTATAAAATAATCTTTATTGCGGTATTATGTAAAATTGCCAATTTTTCTAAAAAATTCTAAAGTAAAAAATTAAAATTGAAACGTAATATTTTTACTTTCTTACATGGCAAGAAAAAGATCATGTTTTGCATCTTCCAATTTTTAGAAGTTGATATTATCTATTTTTTGTCAAATAGTAGATAATTTATTTATATTATGGATAGGATAACAATGGATGACTACATTAAATTTGCATGATCTACGCATTTAGAAATATTATAGGGGGTACTAAGGGCCAAAATAGATAGGGATTTGATTAAGAAAGTTGACAATGAAGAAGAATGTGAATTACACCAATTCTTATATAGAATATGCCTAGAAGATTAAGTCAATCCACCTGAAGTGGAGGTTAAGATAATTCACAAGCATCCTATTACCATGGGAATAAAAACAACTTTAAACCTTGACAGTAATTAGAGATGATGATAATGGTTGAAAATTTGATTGAAATAGTTGAATTTCTTGGAGATCATGAGTGCATATAATAGTTGTATGATAGAATTTCTGAAGTGAGTTCGGGGGTCCTCCGAACAGTTAGACATTTCAAGAAAGTAGATACCCACATTCCCCCACTTTAACAGGGAAGAAATGCCTCTAAAGCCATTGACTTTTTGAAGCATTTATCCTAACCCCATGAAGGGGCACCATTGAATGATGAAGATAAAAATAGATAGAGCAGTTACTCCAGTATTACAACAACCAGACACACTTTAATCCCTACATGGTGTGTTTGGGAGCGAAACTACAATAGACACTAAATTTTTAGAAATAGGTCATGAGGAGGAAAGTCCAACTAGGGAGGAAAACTCTAAGGAGGAAGATGGGGAAAAAAGTGAAATTGAAGGGATGAATATTTTAGGAGGACTCCAATCACACTTGATTTTCTCCAGACAAGCAATGTATCAACCAAGTTTGCTAAGCACTCAGTAGGTAGTTAGTGATCCTGTTCCCTATTACAATGTTGAGGGTTTGATGAAAATTAAATCTATTTCGAGGAAGAGCAAAATGTAATGTGGAAGTGGTTCGAGTAGTAGTGGCAATTCTATAAAGGCATGAGATTTAGGACAAAGGGCAAATGGGGTTTAAGCAGTTAAGTCTTATCATGTGAAAAACCGTTGTAACTTCACTATTGTAGAATCTAGGTTTATTGTTCAAAAAGAGAAGATAGTTGTAAGTAGAGGCTTAAGGCCTAAAAGAAGAAGCTAGGGAGTTGTTTATAGTTATTAGATTTGAGGGTCCACACACACATATCAACCTAATGATAAGTTATGATCACCTATAGTTGGATTGCAATTTTTTTGCAAGCCAGTTTGTAAATTTTGTCATAGACAATCCTGATATGGAGGTTATGGAGCTCACTTCTGTTGTGGAATTGGAATTTGGTTACAAGATAGGTAGAAGACAGGTTTGCGATGGTAAGAAATGGGCTATTAAGTATGTGTGTAAGAATTGGAAGTTGTCTTACAATGAATTCCTTAAGCTTCTAAATGCGATAAAAAATACTAATCTCAGAACATGACTTGATTAGGGTGGAGAAGATCAAATTCCCCTAGAGTGTCCACTCTTAAGTGGGTTTTCTGGGCATTCGGGCAGTGCATTGCAACATAGAGATTGATTAGATTAGTGATTACCATTTATGGAACTTTTCCTTATGAGAAGTATACGCACAAGTTGCTGATTGCTTGTAGCATTGATGGCAACAACCATATACTACCATTGGCATTCACTTTGTAGATGACGAGTTAGCTGAAAAATGGGCTAGTTTTTAAGGAAATTAAAGGAACATATGGTTTGATGCAGACATCATAGGCCAGAAACACATACGGTTGCACGCACGGCCAGAAGACACAACTGTGTGATATACTAGGATAATTCATAAAAGCCTACACGGCCTCTTACATGGCCAGGAGGTACGGCTATGTGTTCTGTCAGGATCTCTCCCAGAAACATGCATGATCTCCATACACGGCTAGGGGACACGACTGTATATTATGATAGAAATATTCCCAGAAGCTTACACGGCCTGAATGCATGGTCGTGTACATGCTAGATGACAGACGTGTATACTTATATTTATTTCCATGATAAAGGCATATTTTACTCATAATTCATTAAGCGATTTGCAAGTATTCATTATTGATTTTAGAGAAATCACAAGGAAATGGTACTTAATCATGTTTATTTTTACATTTCAGATGTTGGAGGACTTTGAGTACAAAGCTTAATCAATTTGGAGAGATTGCATACAAATTGAAGCATGAAAAGATTGAAGGATGGCAAAGGAAAAAAAAAACAAAAACAAAGCCGCCGGCCTTTATGGCCGGCTTAAATAAAGGCTGCCGGCCTTTGGCCGGCCTTGAGCCAGCCTTGGACCGGTCTTGTTTTGATTGCATCTTCTCGCCTCCCCTTGCATATATATAAGTCTTAGGTCGATTTAGAGAAAAACTTTTGTCAAATTTTCGTGTTCTTAGAATAGTTTTAACCTAGTTTTAAGGGAGAATTGTGGAGATCAAATCTTGGAGAAAACTTTGTGATCTTAGTGGAGATTATCATCCTTTGTGAAGGATTTGTGGAGTTCCTTGCAATTAAGGTATTACTTGTATTGTTGAATTGGTGATTTCTGAACTTTATTTCTTATATGCAATTCAAGCATTTGATCTGACCATTGAATATGATTTCTTTTGCACGAATCTCCTTGAATCATAATTATGTCTTTATCTCCATGAATTGCTAAGTCTTTTCCTTGGGAAATTGGATGAAACCCTAGAATGTTAAAAGGATAATTGTAGCCATGTTTATATGATTAGGAATTATTAGGATTATTCATGATTGCAATTCCTTTGATTTCAATTATAATTGGTCTTTCATTATAATTGTTAGAAATCCTTTTGATACGGGAGTTGATTAGGATTTGTTAGGAATTCTTAATTAGATTGATTATCAATACGGGAGTTGCGATAATTGGTTTTAATTAGAGTTTATGGAGGGTTCAATGCAATGTTTCCTATTAATTAATCACTAAGGGATTAGGGTTAATTGGTTTAGGGCATTAGTTGTTTGTAGCATCGGGAGGTGTATGAACATAATTTTGATTCCTTGGTTAATTGGAGACGTGGAAGCCGATTAATTGATTTAAGGTTAACATCCTTAAAAAGGATTTTCTAAACTCACTTGAATAACCTTATAACCACTAGTTGATATAACATGGTAGCAGTTTGATTAATGGATCTAGGGTGAATTCTAATTTCCCGCGTTCATAATTGATAGATTCTTCATAAAATTCTTCTTGCTTGCTTTAAGTTAAATTTTTAGCTTAGACATTTCAAAACCCCTTTTTAATCTCCTAAATATTGATAAGAATTGCCATAGGTCTAGTACTCTATTGGTTTCTCGAGGGATCGACAAGCTTACTTTTCACCACTCTATTACTTGATACGACCAGTGCACTTGCTGCAATTTACGCTCCCATTTTATATATACGTAGTGAGCGTATCAAGTTTTTGGTGCCGTTGCCGGGGAACTAATAGATATTAGATTTCGTAATTTTGTTGGTAGTCTAGGTGCAATTTTACGTTTTTCTTGGCTTTTGGTCTCTTTGTAAGTGTTACATGTGCAAGAGTAGGAGTGCTGATCTCCTACCTTTCGATATTGAGATTGAGCATACTCTACGCCAGATTAGAAGAGACAACAAGTATAGAGAACAAGTAGAAGAGATGGCGAATGAGGATAATCGCCAGATTCAAGGTGTTCAACAAGCACTTAGAGGTTTCTCTGTTCCTAGGATTCAGGAACCACCCATTGTTAGACTAGCTATACAAGCCAACAATTTTGAGCTTAAACCAGAACTCATTCAGATGGTGCAATCGAGTCAGTTTGGAGGGTATTCAAATGAGAGCCCTGATGATCATCTTGCCGGGTTCCTTCAATACACTAGCACTGTCAAGTAGAATGGTGTCACTGATGATGCCATAAGATTACAGCTTTTCCCTTTCTCATTGAGGGATAAAGCTAGGGCTTGGTTTTATTCATTGCCCCAGGGATCTGTCACTACCTGGGAAGACCTATCAATCAAGTTCTTGAGGAGATTCTTCCCACCAACTAGGACCGCTAAACTAAGAAGTGACATCACTAACTTTACAAAGTTTAGTGGTGAATCACTTTATGAGGCATGGGAGAGATTCAAGGAAGCAACTAGAAAATGCCCACATCATGGTTTACCAGACAATCTCTTTATTGAGATCTTTTACTTGAGTCTGGATGAGACATTAAGGTCTCTTGTAGATGCTGCAGCTGGGGGTGCACTAATGGGAAAAACTTACTTAGAGGCCAGTGCATTGATAGAAGAAATGGCCTCTAGTGCACACAATTGGCAAAATGAGAGAAGTGGTACAAGAGTGGCTTCAGTGAATGATAATGTCAGTATGGTTCAATTGATTGCTCAAATAGCTGCCCTCACCACTCAGGTAAGTAGACTTGCCTATTCAAATTCTTTTAATGCTAATCCATCTTCTAGTTGTGAAATTTGCTCAGGACCTCACTTAGCTAGTGAGCGCATGGCTGGAAAGTTGTCAGCTCCATCTAGTGGAGAGCAGGTAAACTTTGTAGGCAACCTCCAGAGAGGTACTCAAGGACCATATTCGAATACATATAATCCTGGGTGGCGCATTCATCCAAACTTCTCATGGAGGAATGAGAATCAAGCACTTAACCTACCCCCTGGATTTCCTAAACAAGCCCCTACTCAGAATGCCTATTCTCAACAGCAACCCACTTAGATGGAAGAGCTCATGAGGAGCTACATGCAAAAGACTGACACCCTCCTGCAAAACCAACAAGCTTCTATCAGAAACTTAGATGGTCAACTCGGTCAAATTGCACAGCAGCTAAGTACTAGACCCTCAGGGTCTTTACCTAGCAAAACTGAGGAGAACACCCATCATGTCAATGCCATCATGCTAAGGAGTGGTAAGGAGGTGAAGAAAGCTGAAAGGCAGATAAAAATTCAAGAGAAAGATCTAGAGAAAGGTAAGCAGAAGGAGGAGGAACTCACATCCAAAGCACCAGTGTTGCAGCCTTATGTTCCACCTATCCCCTTCCCAGGAAGACTCAAGCAGAGGGAGTTAGAAGCCTAGTTTGCCAGGTTTTGTGACATATTTAAGGGGCTTCAAATCAATATACCTCTCTTAGAGGCCTTGAAGCAAATTCCATCCTATGATAAATTCATGAAAGAGCTACTCTCTAACAAAAGATCCATGGAGAGTGTTGAGAAAGTAATGCTTCTTGGCGAGAGTTCAGCTACCATAGAAGAAATCTGCTCAGCTACCTAGAAACTTGAAAGATTAGGGAAGTTTCAGTATCCCTTGCACCATTGGTAATATTGATTTTGAGAAAGTTTTGATTGATTCTGGTGCAAGTATTAATTTAATGCCACATTCAGTTTTTAGGAAGCTTGGAATAGAGCCACAAAAGTGCAAGAGGAGACCAATCACTATGCAACTAGCTGATAAGAGCTTAAGGTTTTCCAAGGGTACAGTAGAGGATGTCTTAGTCAAGGTCGATAAATTCATATTTCTAGTGGACTTTGTCATACTGGATGTGGAATAAGATGAGGACATTCCACTCATTCTGGGTAGACCATTCCTAGCCACAGGTCAAGCTCTAATTGATGTAGGACAAGGTAAGCTCACCCTTAGAGCACTAGAAGACCAGGTAACATTTGATATGTATGATCCTGTGTTTTTGTCTAATGAGAAAGCAATGTATTCTAACATATCTGCTGAGGGTGAAATTACTAACAATGATGTGGAGGAAGATGTAGGGCAAACCACTCTTGAAGCTGTCTTGAATGAGATAGATGATTGGGGGGATGGGGATGAGCAAGAAAACAAAGGCTGTGAGCAAGTACCCCAGACTGAAAATATTGTTGCTTTTGAGAAGACAGACCACTATGAGAAGCCACCAATGCCGACACTAATGCCCATGCAGACACTTGAACCTAATGTCTTTTCTAATCAATTGTTTGATTATGAGTGTTTGAATTCAGGAAATCCATGGCCTCACATTAATCCAATGCCTATGACAAGAGAATTGCAGCAGCAGATTCAAGGCCAGTTAGATGAACATAGGGAAATCCTGGGGTGGTCAAAGGCAGACATCCAGCAGGTAAGTTTGTTGATATCCACCTACAAAACATTGGTGGAAGCTGAAAAGAAGGGCACCATACCATGGAAGGAAGCTTGGAATCCTAATCTGAAGACGATGATGTTGGAGGAGTTGTTTAAACTCCTTGATTTAAGCTAAGATGACAAACCCTGATAGTCAGGCTGATGACTATAAAACAAGCGCTCTATGGGAGGCAGCCTATATTTACGTTTACTTTATTGTGTTTTGTTGGTTTTCTTTTAATTGTTTTTAGGAAAATGCAAGGTGAATGTTCAGAAGGACCAATCTCTCCAAGTTCAGCTTTGATGGGATTTAAATATGGCTTCTACATGTTATACCAGGGGAGTACCAGTTCCTTTTTTTTTTTTCTTATTTCCTCCCTATTTTGTTATTTGCATTGATGTGAGATAGTGTGGACACTGTCTATTCTTAAGTGTGGGGAAGGGAATGTAGGTATTAAAGTTGAGATGAGTATTGCCTGTTCTATGCTTTGATGATCATACTCTTCCATTATCTTGAATTGTATTTGTCCCTGAGTTATCTGACAATTTTTAGGCTAATTGTTTTTTTTTTTTCAAAACTTTTGATGGAAATCTAGAGATTATACAAAAAAAAAAAAAACAATAGCCTTTTGCATCTGTTTATGATTTATTAAAAATAATAACTCATTATTATGCCCTACTCACCACTATTGTGATTCTTGTACTTAGTTAAAATTAATGAATAAAATCTTTAGAAAATCAAATTTACCTAGTTTTTAGCCTTATAATTTGAAGTTTAAGAGTCTATTGAGTCCTCTTGTGAAAGATAAACAGGTCTACTTCGGGTCTCTTCTCTAGCTAGTATATCTTCTTGAAAGTTGCTTTGAAAGCTTTTCAACATCTAATGAAAGAGGTAAGGGAAACTCCTCACTTAGTGATCCCTTATAAAAAAGTCTTAATTCTGTATAGCATTTAAATGAAATAAGTTGCATTACTCCAATGACTCAGGTAATTGAGTTAAGAGTATCTAAACTTGAATGCTAGAGTGAGGGAGAGTTCGATGGGGTCCCTTTAAAACCTGGTCACTTGGGTGATGAGCCCGGGATGTGCCGAATCAGTGATCTCACTATAGCGATAAGGGCGGAGAAGCAAAAGTTTAATACACGAACTTATTTTATAGTAAAAAAAAATGAAAGAAAGAAAAAAAAAATAGAGTTTTAGTGAATGCTCATCAATAAGTTACAGGACTTATAATAAAAGGGAGAAAATCTAGGAAAGGAATTGATACCATATGCTTTCATTTTATGTTGACCTGTTTAAACAAGTGATGTGAAGGATCATATGCTTGCTAATTGCCAGTGAAGTTTAAATGGGTGTTTTTCCTTTAGGACTGAATATCTACTTTTGGAATAAGAATTATTAGGTTAAACACTTGGATTAAAGTTTGTTTTCTCTAGATTAGTTGGTTAATTTTGAGTATAGTACTCTAATCACATATTCCCAGTTTGGTTTGAGTGGTGGGCATCACAAAGTAGTGAGTCAGAAGTAGAGATGACAGATGTTCAAGTTTGTATGAAAAAAAAAAGTACTTTCTAGGATGGATTTCTTTTTGGTTTTATTTTGCTTGAGGACAAGAAAAAGTTTAAGTGTGGGGGAGTTGATAAAGGCATATTTTACTCATAATTCATAAAGCGATTTGCAAGTATTCATTATTGATTTTAGAGAAATCACAAGGAAATGGTACTTAATCATGTTTATTTTTACATTTCAGATGTTGGAGGACTTTGAGTTCGAAGCTTAATCAATTTGGAGAGATTGTATACAAATTGAAGCATGAAAAGATTGAAGGATGGCAAAGGAAAAAAAAAACAAAGCTGCCGGCCTTTATGGCCGGCCTTCCATGAAACGTCGCTGGCCTTTGGCAGGCCTTGAGCCAGCCTTGGAACGGTCTTGTTTTGATTGCATCTTCTCGCCTCCCCTTGCATATATATAGGTCTTAGGTCGATTTAGAGAAAAACTTTTGTCAAATTTTCGTGTTCTTAGAATAATTTTAACCTAGTTTTAAGGGAGAATTGTGGAGATCAAATCTTGGAGAAAACTTTGTGATCTTAGTGGAGATTATCATCCTTTGTGAAGGATTTGTGGAGTTCCTTGCAATTAAGGTATTACTTGTATTGTTGAATTGGTGATTTTTGAACTTTATTTCTTATATGCAATTCAAGCATTTGATCTGACCATTGAATATGATTTCTTTTGCATGAATCTCCTTGAATCATAATCATGTCTTTATCTCCATGAATTGCTAAGTCTTTTCCTTGGGAAATTGGATGAAACCCTAGAATGTTAAAAGGATAATTGTAGCCATGTTATATGATTAGGAATTATTAGGATTATTCATGATTGCAATTCCTTTGATTTCAATTATAATTGGTCTTTCATTATAATTGTTAGAAATCCTTTTGATACGGGAGTTGATTAGGATTTGTTAGGAATTCTTAATTAGATTGATTATCAATACGGGAGTTGCAATAATTGGTTTTAATTAGAGTTTATGGAGGGTGCAATGCAATGTTTCCTGTTAATTAATCACTAAGGGATTAGGGTTAATTGATTTAGGGCATTAGTTGTTTGTAGCATCAGGAGGTGTATGAACATAATTTTGATTCCTTGGTTAATTGGAGACGCGGAAGCCGACTAATTGATTTCAGGTTAACATCCTTAAAAAGGATTTTCTAAACTCACTTGAATAACCTTATAACCACTAGTTGATATAACATGGTAGCAGTTTGATTAATGGATCTAGGGTGAATTCTAATTTCCCGCGTTCATAATTGATAGATTCTTCATAAAATTCTCCTTGCTTGCTTTAAGTTAAATTTTTAGCTTAGACATTTAAAAACCCCTTTTTAATCTCCTAGATATTGATAAGAATTGCCATAGGTCTAGTACTCTATTGGTTCCTCGAGGGATCGACAAGCTTACTTTTCACCACTCTATTACTTGATACGACCAGTGCACTTGCTGCAATTTATGCTCCCATTTTATATATACATAGTGAGCGTATCATTCCACGTGTACATATTTATTTTCTTTTTTTACATGTTTTCCTGAGGAGTGTAAATAGTTATTAGGTCATTTTAGGGTGAACCATTATTCATTATTTAATATACACTTTTTAGAGAAAAGTTTTTATGCGTTCTCGGTTGTGCGCAATTGAGGTTTGTCAAGGAATAACTTGTATTTATTCTTTGCTTGTTCACGAGACCAATCCTAGAATTGGGCTCGTATCGTTTACGCTTTCCTTGCTGCGTTAGTTGGTATCAGAGCAAGGTTATTTCTTGCGAAGATGTCGGCTAATGACGGTGTTGACGGTGGTCACATTCTCGACCTAGATCGGGATGCAGAAGTCCTACGTTATAGGCAACCAATACGAAGGGCGGTAGAGGAGACCATAGGTTAGAAAATCTAACGAAAGGAACAGCATTGTGAAGCCCTGACCTATCGACCCAATACCAACAGTAGCAGGCAGGTTTATTGGAGATGACCTAAAGGCGATCCAAGGAACAGTTCTGTTATTTATGATACGGATGATGAAGATGAGATTCTTAAAGATCTGGCTATGAGAAGAGGCCATGGTAGCATAAGATGATACAACAGATGTAATTACAGGTATAAAGATGAAATCTTTTCTCAATTTAAATATGTTGTATCTGAGTTCGATGGTATTGGGAGTCTAAATGAGTTTTGGGTTTGGGTTGAGGACATTGAAAGATTCTTTGACCATATGAGGATTTCAGAGGGAATGAAGATAGAGTTAGTGGAGAGTCATTTGTGGGGTGATGCATTGTATTGGTGGGAACAACTTCGGGGAGTAAGACGCTTTGAGGGTAAAGATCCAGTGAGGACTTGGTTTATGATGCAATACTTGCTAGAACGAAAGTTCTTTCCCCTTGATTACGAGCAAATCCTTCCTCAAAAAATTCCACAAACACCTAAGCTAGTAAACTTAATTCCAAAAGTGTTTAAGGAGGAGAGGGTTAAACAAGAGGAAAACTCAACCCTTAACGATTATAGTACTTTGATTGATGATGGTGGGGGCAGTGGAAAAGTAGTTGAAGCCTATAAAACTTTTGTTGGTAAGGAAGCCATTGTGGAGGAGCCTTTGTTAAATAACAAGCAGGGGATGATGGTTACTGAAGAGTCAAAGACGGGAGATAATCCAAGCAGATTCATTGCACCAACGAAGGAGATTAAGGATGTAGAGTTCAATGCTTTGCCCAAAATTTTATATTCCAACCCAAAGGAAGCGCTAGGGATAATAAGTGCAATTGTTCTATTGCTTCCTATCAAAATAGAAGGTGATTATCCCATTAACATTCAAATCCATCCAGATTGTGCATAAATGAAATTAACAGAAAATTCAATGACAAGTGTTACCCTGGGTGTGGTAGATGATGTAGTGCGACTCACGATCAAGCGACGAGATAAATGGGATAAATCAAGACGATTCAAAGAGAGGGAACAGCATGGAAAGCATATTCACAAGAAGAGAACTTGGGTCGAGTTCTTTGCAGGTGGGAGAGAATGATGCAGACATCGTAGGCCAGAAACACACATGGCTGCACGCACGACTGTGTGATATACCAGGATAATTCCCAAAAGCCTACATGGCCTCTTACACGGCCAGGAGGCATGACCGTGTGTTCTGTCAGGATCTCTCCCATAAACATGCACAGTCTCCATACACGGCCAGAGGACATGACTGTATATTATGTCAGAATATTCCCAAAAGCTTACACGGCCTGAATGCACAACCATGTACATGCTAGATGACGGACGCATATACTTATATTTATTTCCACATGTACATATTTATTTCCTTTTTTACATGTTTTCCTAAGAAGTATAAATAGTTATTAGGTCATTTTAGGGTGAACCATTATTCATTATTGAATATACACTTTTTAGAGAAAAGTTTCTCTACGTTCTCGATTGTGCGCAATTGAGATTTGTTAAGGAATCAACACAGATTCCTCTATGTTTATTTTTGAGTTCCAATCCTAGAATTGGTCTCGGGTTTACGCTTTCCTCGCTGCGTCATGGTTAGTGACTTTACAGGTCATAAAACCATTTGCCATATATCGAATAGATACCTTAGCATCAAGTTGGCAATTGAAGCTTAAGCCAACGAATAGCGCTCTCCATTTGTAGTGTAGTGATTTTGTATATGACATATTGCAAGCAACTTCAACAAGGCACACAAAAATATGCAATGCAAGAAGTTAGTCACCTATATTGAGCTATAGGCACAATCTTGGTGATGAGATCCGGGATGAGAGCCAAGCCGGAAGAAGAAATGTGGATCCTCTTGAAGTGCCGCCTGGACCGATCATAAGAAATCGAGCAAAACGATTCAAGGAAGCACTTAACGGGTTGATAAAGGTTGTCCATGAAGCCGGAAAGGATTGGAGCAATCATGAAGTTAGAACGGATTGGAACAACCATGGGAAGACCCTTGCTTTTGTACAAGTTATACTGGACACAAGTTGAAGGGGGCATGTATTTTCAAGGCACGACCGTGTATGGAGTCAAGCAAATCCACAGAAAGATACACGGCTAAAGTACACGGGCGTGTATGTTGCCAGAAGTTGCATAGAAAAGTACACGGCCAAAGTACATGGGCGTGTACACAGGCCATGTATCCCCTGTCGGCCAGCTTGTTCTGTTTCGCGTTTTTATGTCACTTAACTAAACTACGTCGTTTTGGACTTGTTTTTTACACGAATTGTAACCCTAGTATAAAAGCTCCTAGGGTTTAGAACATTAGAGATAAGACATCTTTTTTGAACATTAAACATCTTTGAGAGGCACCTCTCTTGGTTCTTCATGAACTAAACTGAACTTATCGGATTGTTTTTCGTGGCGTTCATCCCGACTTATCAATCGGTCTTCCATCCCGATTGTGGCGTCTTTACTTTTATACCAAGGTTCTTGTCTCGCTTATAGACAACGGGTCGCGGTTTCCACTTTAGGTGTTTGGGCGTCTTAGGCAACGAATTTCCGAACGTATTGGTATTGGGTTTCGTTACGGGTTGGCGTGGTTCGTATCACTTGGAAACTGAACCATTTGATGGACTAGGTGAAAGCTATTAAGCCCGATGCCTCAGCATGATTTGACGACGTATCGATGGAGATGAGGATGTTGGATCATGACGGTTACTATTGGTTTGGGTATATGACCTCTAACATTGTTGAAAGCTACAATTTCGTCTTGAAAGGAGCTCGAGGGTTACCTGTGGTTGCATCGATGAAGAAGACTATTTACAATTGTGTAACTTCATTAACAAGCATCTGAAGGCACTTAAGAATATGGAAAATGATAAAATCTTCACAAAATATGTCACCGAAAAAATAGATAGATCGAGTTTATGAGCTAGCAACTATAGGGTCATCAACTACAACAGGCAGGAGAGAATTTTTGAAGTGCTCATTGGTACTTATCATATAGCGAGCGGGTTGAGGGAAGGGGATCAGATGCATATTGTTGACTTTGCCTACAGCTTATACACTTGCTAAAAGTGGCAAATATACTGAATCCCATGCTTCTACGCCTATGCAATAACTGCTTCAATTAGGCTTCATATTTCAGCATCTATACCTGATTGGTACAAGTAGATGCACCAAGAGCTTGTATATAGGACCCACTTCTAGCCTACAGGCAACAAGCTCAATTGGGAGCTAGTACAGTTCCCGTTACTTTGTCTAAGAAAGAAGCTTGCATGGAAAAAGGGGAAACTAAGGCAAAAAAGATACCACATAGAGATGGATATTATGGAGCATCCAAATAAGATCACATGTAGACTTTGCCAAAGGGAAGGCCATAATAGAAGAATGTGCCCACATCGACATGATAATGGTAAGCATTGGATAATCAAATGCACGATTAATTAAATCTTAGCTCACCTATGTACATTTACGATATTGAATCATTGCTTGTATAATGCTAAATTTTTTTTTTTTCATTGTGTAGATTAGATGGAGCCTCGACCATTTCACCCATTTGTTTTAACATAATAGGAGGGAGATCATTCATGAATGTTGACAATTCTTATACATTAATATTTCAAAATTTGTAATTTATTAACACTTTCTAACAAATTATTCATTTCTATTTTTCTATCTATGCTTTTACATTTTCTTTAACAATTGTTTCTAAACTTTTTTAATAATCATCAAAAATTTCTTCATTGATAAATTTCTTCAAATTGCTTTTTTTTTAAATTAAAATTTTACATAAAAATAACAAATAAAATAATTTCCATAAATTTAAAAATTATAATAGTTTTTAAATTTAAATAAAAAAAATCAATTGTGCTAAAAGCGTAGATCCTATAATATAATATACCGAAGGAGCGTACTTAGTCTGCACATTCAATTTTTCCAAAATTGGTAAAACTAAAGGCATATTCTAGGTTCATGATTTCAAAACTTATTTTTGGAATACTTTTTTAGGTACTCTATTTTGCAAATTAAAAAAAAAATTATTTTAGTGGATTCCCTCATAATGGATCCATTCCAATGGATAAGTGGATTGGCCTCCAATAGTAGAAGTTTTTCTCATTAATTTAGCAACTAGATAAAATTCAAATCTAGAAAATTTGATTTATTTTGGCATGCTAAATATTTACACCAATATTAGTATTTTCAAGTAATGTCATAAGAGATATACAATCATCATGTCTAGCATTATTTGGTTTAAAAGTGTTGAGCCAAAATTTTTCATTTTTTCTAATCTGATTTACATTAAAACCTATGCTCATTTAATATAAATCCTTGATTAAAATTAGGAAAAATTTAATTTATTTAAGAAAAAAGAGTCACTACCTGATCAAGATCAAGAAAATGTTAAATTGAGACTAATTGAGTGGATTAGTTCTAATTTAGTTACTAGTTTGTGTAAAAACTCAAAAGAAAAAAACCAAAGATTTTAAAAATCGAGGGCTACCTTATTAAAAAATTATGGTTGCCACTTTAACATTCCAAGTCTAAATTTAATTTTTGAAAAAAATATTAAATTAAATGAACCTAATTATTATTTATGGTTGAAGTTGCCTTGAAGGTGCCTATGTACCTATTATTTGGGATCAAAACAATTATAGTTTGCATTTATTTAATATTCTAAAATTTTAAAATAAATTTATAGAAACAAAAAAAAAGTAATTTTTTTTAAAAGAACTAAAATGTCCTTAAAAAAATTATAAAAAATATTTTTTTAAAAAGTGAAAATGTCTTAGAAAAAACTAAAGTTATTTTAAAAAAAAAACTAAAATGTCTTAAAAAATTATAAAAACTAATTTAAAAAAATTAAAATGACTTTATAAAAACTATTTTATTTAAGAAAAGGGTTAAAATGTCTAAAATAAATTATAAAAAACCAATTTTTTAAATAAAAACTAAGGTGTCCAAAAAATTTATAAAAAACTAAATTTATTATTGTTATTATTATTACTATTATTATTTTAAAAGCTAAAATGTCAAAAAAAGGGGTAATGATCACAAACCTAGATTGGAGTTGGGTTTGAATCTAGGTTCACACGAGCTTGATAAGAATAGTAGTCACTTGGCACTTTCGATCTTTGGATAGCTTCTAATTTAGTCTATCGTGGCAATGGAGTGTATGGGAATGGCTCATTGGAGGATCATACAGCTACTGGTATTGTTGAAGCTTCACGATGGAGGATTGAATAGGAGCTTCAATTGTTAGTGAAAGGTTTAGTGGAGTTGGTATAGAGTGGCTCAGGTAGTGGCTTTCGAAAGCCGAAGAAGTAGAGAAATTACTAGGAATGGTCTTTCACCTTAACTAAGCCTAAGTTTGAAGAATTTCTAAAGAGAGGAAGAACTTCGTGGGTTTGGGAAGCTAGAGAGAGAAACACGAATTTAGCTTGGAGGGAGGGGATTTGAGATCAAATTGATGCCAAGATGAAGAAAGGATGGTCCTATTTATACTAATTGAGTATCGTTTGAATATGAAAGCTCTTAAATGTGAAGATTCGCCCACCATGGAGGTGCTTGGAATGTGCTTGAAATATTCTTTTATTTCGAGGAAATAAGCATGATTTGAGTGATTATCCTAGTTGTGGAGAAGCTATACTTTCCTAAGAAGTGGAACCGAAGCTTCGAGTGTTGTCTTGCCCGATTTTGCTAGAAAATGGACAAATGGATATCTTGTGTGGCTGTTTTTTTCCAACTTTGAGGCTAATTTCAAATGACCAAATGCATGAATTTGGACATGAAATTGGTATGGATTAAAAGTATCTCGTGTAATCTACAAGATTCTACCATTAATTTAGGTGGTTACTTGTAGAAAATACAAGAAAAAGAAGCTCAAAGTGAGCTCGATGAGTTAGGAAAGTTTGGAAAAAAAATGGGGGGCTTGAAGACGATGAACAATACCATAGTCAGTGAATGGCATGTTGACACGTGGCATTGTTCTAAAAAGAAAAAGAGAATGTGTAAGCACATGATAGAGGAATTGAACGTGGGAATTTTATAAAGCATGTGTATGTCTTTCTATCAAGCCATTAGCTTGTGCCTCAATTTTATTATCTAAATAAATTTCATTTATTTCCATTTTGACTTACTTTTCTGTCTTAAAAAAGTTGCATGTGTTTACTCGATGAGGGAATTAAACTCAAGAATTTTAGAATGCATGCATGTGTCTTTCCCCCAGGCCATTGGCCTATGCCTCATTTTTGTTATGCAAATAAATTGTATTTATTCCCATTCTGACCTACTTTTCAATCCTAGAAAAAAAAATTACAAGCATTTGTGTGATGGGGAATTGATCTTGGGAATTTTAGAATGTGTGCATGCATTTTTCCATCATGCCATTGGCTTGTGCCTCAATTTTATTATGTAAACAAATTGCATTTATTCCCATTTTGACTCACTTTTCAATTCTTAAAAAAAATTGCATGTGTTTGCGCAGGGGGGAAGTTGAACTCGAGTCTTTATGAAATGCTTGTATATGTTTTCCAATCAAGCCAATAGCCTATGCCTTAGTCTTATAATGCAAATAAATTGCATTTATCATGATTTGATTTTTTTTTCTTTTTTTAATGAAAATACAAATAAAAATAAAAAGAGTGCAAAAATGAGGTGCCTATAGTTACCTCTCTTTAGGGTGAAGTTTGAAGAAAACTTTACCACAAAGATCAAAGTGATACATCATTTTTTCCCAAAGAGTGTACTCTGACGAGCTATCTAACTAAATGCAAGAAATATTTCAAGCTAATAAAAGATGTTTAGGATTGGGCCTTATAAGTTGACTATCCTAAACTAGAAAGCGTCCCTAAAAGATGAATTTTAGGAAAGTGCTCCTTTTTTTTGCTTGCTCTTGCTTCAAACAGAGCTGAGGGTCTTGATTTATTTTTCTTTTTATAAGCATGGCTCTTGTGATTGTATTGTTATCTTATTAATGCAACGGGTTTAATGCTCAACAATAAGTAGAATTATATTACAAAATCTATTGAGATTTATTATCATTTCAATATTCATTGTTCATTGTGAGGTGATGATTAGTGTGCATACGAAGGTTTGTTTAATGACAATTGATCAAGATAATCGATCATTCAAAGACATTAACTTTGCTTGTAAAAGGAATGAAAACTAATCTCAGCGAAATTTGTACTGAATATTGGCATTCATAGACATTGGCAATTTGGGGTCTTTAGTTTTATATTCTCCTTTTTTCTATAATATGATGAGTAAAGAATCTCCATATACTTCTAATTCACGGATTTCCATGTGGCAAGCGATTTTGAGGCTAAAGATGCACGCATCATATTTCATGATATTATTAGTATATGGAAATGTGAGTCTCGTTGTGGAATGGAATTGTGTTCCTTCTGGTGATATTAGTATTGCTCCGATCCTACAATCGAATACATTGGCAGCCATTTAGGGCTTTGGTCTATCCTATAGTCTTCTGTTGGTTTGCCCTCTACTGTTAATATGCTTTCATCAGGGAATCGGGCTTGTAATTCTTGGGGATCTCTCTTAATTGGGTATTCTGCCAACTAATCGGCTAAAGATTGCCCTTTTATCGAATTTTGATTTATATATGTGATATTAAATTCTGATAAGAGCATTTTCCATTTGGAGATTCTCCCTAACAAAACGGGCTTCTCTACCAAGTATTTCAAAGGATCGTGTCTTGTTAGCAACTCAATGGGATAGTAAAGGGTATATTGTCTCAATCGGTGCATGACCCAAATCAGACCGCAACAAGTCCTCTCTATTTCAGAATACTTCTATTCCTCGTCAGTGAATTTCTTGCTTAGATAATATATGGAACGTTCTCTCCCCTCTTCATCATTCTATCCCAACATGAACCCTATGAATTCAGAGAGTATCGTGAGGTATAAGAATAAAGGCTTTCCTTGTTTGGAACTATCAAGACTGGGGGATTTATGAGATAGCCTTTGATCATTCAAAATGCTTCTTTGCATTCATTGTCCTATTCTACCGTGACATTCTTTTTTAGAAGACGGAATAGTGGGCGGCATTTGTCTATGAGCTGTAAGATGAAATGGGCTATGTAATTCAACCTTCCCAGCAAACCTTTCACCTCTTTGATAGTGCATGGAGAGGGCAGTTCCAGTATGGCCTTTACTTTGTCAAGGTCGATTTTGATGCCTTCTCGGCTTATGACAAACCTAACAACTTGCCTGTTGTGATCCTAAAAGTGCACTTTTTTGGATTTAACTTGAGTTGAAACTTTCTCAATTGCTTGAACAATTTCCTCAAGATAACCGCATGGCTTTCTTCTCCTTTATACTTGGCTATCATGTCATCTACGTATACTTCCACCTCTCGATGCATCATGTCATGAAGTATCGTGACCATGGCTCTTTGATATGTTGCCCCGGGGTTTTTCAAACCGAAAGGTATACGTTTATAACAAAAAGTTCCCCATGTTGTGATAAAGGTTGTTTTAGTTTTATCTTCTTCAGCCATTTTTATTTGATTATATCCTGAGAAAGCATCCATAAATGAGAAGAGATGGTTCCCTGCGGTATTATTTACCAAGACATCGATGTGAGGTAGAGGGAAGTTGTCTTTTAGCGTAGCTTGACTTAAGTCTCAGAAGTCTACGCATACTCATACTTTCCCATTCTTTTTTAGAACATGTACTATATTTGCTACCCATTCCGAGTAGTTTGACACCTTAATGAATCCCACTTTTAGTAGCTTTTTAACTTCCTCTTTAATCTTTAGTAAGATGTTAGGCCTAAATCTTCTCAATTTTTGTTTTTTAGGTTTGACATCTTCCCTCATAGGAAGCTTGTGAACTACTATTGACTGGCCGAGTCCTGGCATGTCGCCATACGACCAGGCGAATACATCTGCATATTCAGTTAACAGCTGGATTATCTTACGCTTCTACTCGTCACTCAAATTAGCCCCGATCTTGAGGTTTTTGGGTTCCTCGATGTTTCCTAGATTTATTGTCTCCATTGGCTCATCGATTGAGATTTTACTTTGTTCATGCTTTTGCCAATTTTCTTGTATCATTTTGTGGTTAAGGACATCACCTCCAATGGTTGACCCAGCAGTGTTGGAAACGATATCGGTGTTTTCATTACTTACCTGCGCGAAATGTCCCTAACGTTCGATAGTGGGGGAGTTGTGGATAAAGTGGAGTGAGAGCATGTATATATGAGAAAAAGGAATAAGTTGTAATTTATTGAATCTGAAAAATAATCACAATAGAAATTTTTTTAATAATTGTTCATATCCTTGAGCTGACCTAGTGCTATTAATAGGATAACAGAACCAATTCTTAAGAGTTGGATGTTGATCAAACGTGCAAGAGGCTGAGCCTTCATTGCTGACGTCAGTTTCACTTATCCTTGGCTCTTGAATAGTAGTTGCTTACTTGAATGATTGTTGGAGGGGTGGAAAATGCATCTGGGTATCTCTAAGCTTCTCTTTCTTTCTGCCCCTGATACCCCTTGCTTGTGCCTCTTCTAGGGATGTAGGAACGTACCCTAGCCCAAATGTCATTTGTTGTCCTTCTTTGAACTGATGGCCCTCTTTGCTAGTTACCACACTCACCTCGTTGAATATTTTGAGACCAAAGTCTTCAGAACCGTCTTCCTCGATGTAGGGTATGGCGATCTCTTCATAGATGGCATAATCTTGCTCTCCAAACATGGTGATGATCTGTCCATTTGCTATGAACTTGACCTTCTGATGTAGACTTGAGGGTATGGCTCTAGTAGTATGTATCCACAGCTTTCGCAATAGTAGATTGAAAGACCTTGGAATGTCAAGAACTTGGAAGGAGACGTGGAACATCTGTGGACCAATCTTTACTAGTTAGCTGATTTCCCCCACTATTTCTCTCTTGGACCTGTCAAAAGCCTTAACCACTATCGAGCTTGGCTTGATGTCGCTTGCATCGACGCCTAGTAGGTCAAGGGTGGCCAAAGGGCATACATTGAGAGAAGACGTTATCTATGAGTACTTTGGAGATAATTTTGTTATTGCATTTTGCTATTATGAATAATGGTTTTATGTGTTGGTCTCCATCTTCTCCCAACTCTTCAAGAGAGAAAGATATCTGATCCATGGTGAAGATTGAATCTGCCACATGGCTCAACTTCTCTATTGCCATGCCTTCTGGTACCTTGATCTGTTTGAGTACTTTGAAGAGTGCTTCCTTGTGAGGCTCAGACGTTGTGAGGAGGCCCGTAAGTGATATCTAGGCTGCAACCTTGTTAAGTTGTTCCATGATCTTGTATTCGCTTGCTTTGACCATTTTCATGAATGTAGAGAGCCCCTCTTCTTCCTCTTTCTTTACCTCAATGTTAGGCTCTTCGGTTGAGATCTTGTATTTAGGGTCATAAATTCTCCTAGAGCAGGTGATTCCTCCTATGATGGGAGGTCTCTCCTCCTTGAGGGCTTGATAGTTGAAAGGCGTCGCCTTATACCTCTTTGAGGGTATTGGGATATTGAATACATATCTCTTTTTTGGGATTTGCACCTCAGTAGGTTTTCCCTTGTAGCACTTTACGACTACCGGTTTTTGGTCTGATTTAATCGTGTTCACGAACTCCTCTTTTTCCTTTAGTAGGTTGTCCTCTTTTTCAAACTCGAGCCCCATCCACTAGATGGCCTATACTCGGTTGGGATAAAAGAATAATTCACTAGATATTTAAATCTCCCATGTGATTTGCCTAAGGTATTGACTTTTAGGTCTCTATTTAACCACCTCCACTTGATCCGTGATTTAGGGATTTTATCCGAGACTTAGCGTGAGTGACTTTCTTGCCGTGCTGTTGTTGAGCAAGTAGACCTTATGGATTCCTGCAAAGAGAGGATGAAGCTGCCTGATGATCTTACCAGCCACAGTTGGGTAGAAGTACTCAAATGTTTCAATACCAACGACATCCTTTGGACTACCAGGTGGAGCTACTGCAATAAAATCATCCTAACATGTAGGAACCTTCAGGCTGTTCCATTGATTGGTATCAATGGGTGCACAGGTTATCATTTGAACTCGGTGGTCCATCAATTTAGTACTATCCAAGACATAGTTTACAAACCATCGTTGGAGGGAATCGCATTTGAATACTAAGATCTGAGTCTGTTGGTGGCTGAGAAGATCGCTAAACTGGCAAAGGTTAAAGCCTTATGGGAAGCTTGAATTGAGAGCCCTAATGTAGACCTTGGAGACCTGGATGGTGAAGTAGGCAAGCATCGAGCCACAAGAGATTTCATGATCAACTAATTATACTAGACAGGAGAAAGGGCGTGTTGAGTCTCAGATGTCACTTAACCTGTGCCAAATAACATAGGTCTAAAACTGAGAACTTACATAAAACAGGTCAGAGCTCGAATGGAAGTCTACTTTGAAGCTGTAGACTACAAAAAGGATTTCTGGAAAAATAGATTCAAGGAGTCTAACCAAAGAAATAAAGCCTTAGAAGCTCAACTGGAGAAGACTTAGGCAAGAATCAGAGAATTAGAAGCTATCATCGATGGAGAACTGATGCCTACGTAGTCAAAGAAAAAGAAGACTAGGAATTAGGAAATAGACCAATATTGTATCTTTCCTTTTTCATGCTTTCAAAGTATCAAACTCCAAATTTTGCAATATTAATAAAATAAAATTTTAGTATTATATCATTAATTAGTTGCTGGTCCCTCTTTTCTCTTAATCATCTGTGTGATACATGCATTATATTTACATACATACATCAGCTAAAAAATGCTTACAACGTGTTAAAAATAGCTCCCAAACAACCAAACCATCTAAGGAGTCCAATCCACACCCGCTCCAAAACCAAGATGGCAAGTAGTGGCAACAACAATGACCATCATGACAACACCAGCACAGATGCCGCCTCAGACCCAAGGATCGTATCCCTAAAACAAACGGTCCAACAACTGGTTGCGCAAGTCTACCTCTTAACGGAAAGCATTGGCCTCCTTCACACCACCTAACCTACTCATGAAGATCATCCAGGAGCTCAAAAGGGAAAGCCATTGGAGAATTAGTTGCTAGGATATGAGGAAATCAACTCCTATCTCAACCCAGCATTCGAATATGAACTGAAGGTTAATCTCAATCCAACCTCGAATGATATAAAAAAGGAAATGGAGGATAGATAAAAGGAGATAGAAAAGAAGCTCTTCCAACAACTGGCTGACAAAATGAAGACCTTAGAAGGACCTGACAACTTCGAGCAGACCGACATCACCAGTCTACTAGTCTGTGGGGAAGAAGCCTATCTAGAAAAGTTCAAAGTCCCGGAGTTTGAAAAATATGATGGCACTGGATGTCTTAAGATGCATATAAGGCTATACATGCGGAAAATGAGCAAATATGCCTAATATGACCAACTTATGGTCCAAACCTTCTAGGACAACCTCATAGGTCCTGCTTTCATCTGGTACGTATACTTAGATTTCAAACAAGTCAATACTTGGGAAAGACTCGCTCGTGCATTTTACGAGCAATACAAATTCAACATTGAAGTTGCCCCTTTGGTAATGGACCTAGGAAGCCTTCGAAAGAGACACAACAAATCCTTCAAAGAATACGCCTAGTGATAAAGGCATATTTTATCATGTTGTATCTTGTGATTGGTATATATATTATTGTCAATTATTAGAAATTTCCGATAAAAGATACCTAAATTGCATTTATGTTAATATCTTAGGGATTAATGGACTTGAAGATGTACATGATGTAAAACATCAAGAAATCACAAGCAAGGGATGAGACACTGCCATGCCTTATGTAGTGTTTTTCCTTTCCACAATTATTAAAGAAAAAAAAATGACGAGAGGCTTAAGGGGATAGCCCACGGCCGTACTTCATGTGGTGGGTGTGTTTACCCCCTAAGACACGGTCGTGCCTAAAAGAAGAACGAAAGAAGAAAATGCCGAGACGCTTATGGAGTTATCCCACAGCCGTGGTTTATGTGGTGGCAGTAACCACCACATTACACACGGCCGTGCCTCATGTGGTGGACTGCCGACTTTTCATATTCTTGTGCAATTTGTACGTTTCTGCAGAGCATAAATGCAGGGGAAAGAAAAGAAAAGAAAAGAACGACCGGGAATAGGAGAGTAGACTTTAGACTTTGAGAACTTTGTTTTGAGAAATTTTAGCTTTTTACAAGGGAATTGAAGATTGAATTCAATTGTATGTCCGTCAATGGAGATCAAGTCAGAAATCTCTAAAGAGTTGTTTTAGGATCATATTTCCAGATTTGTTGCATATTGGTGACTTCTTATCCTAATCATATTTTGCATTTATGTGAATTGGGTTTTATATCTTCAATGGATTCTTTAACATTTTTCATTGAATTTTGTCTTGTTGTTATCTATTGTATAGCTGGCTAATTTCATTTGTAGGAATAGTGGATGAAGCCCTAGTTTGCTAAAATGATCAGTGTAGTTTTGTTATGAGATTGACATATATGTAGAGTATTCATGTTGTGAATTCTTATAATTTCAATTTAATTGTGATAAGATTAGATTGTTAGAAATCCAGTCAATACGAAAGTGGAGATAGGATTTGTTAGGAATTCTTAATTAGACTAATGAGACAATGCGAAAGCGACATTAATTGGTTTAATTAGGGTTCATATAGAGATTAAAGCTATGTTCTAATTAATTATTCACTAAGAGATTAGGGATAATTGTATTAGGGCATAAGGCGATCATAGCAATTAAAAATGTATGAGAGTATATTAGAATCCCCTGTTAATTAGAGATACGAAAGTGGACTAATTGATTTGAGGTTTAAAATGTTGAACTCACGTGAATAACCACATATAAGTTGATTTCAATAATTTAATGGTAGTTTGATTAGCATGAATAGGGTGAATTCTAAATTCCTACTGTTCAATTAGAAGTATTTATAAGAATCTTATAATTCTCATTAGCATAGAACTTAATTTAATCTCTTTAGTTAAATACATAAAAGATTCCTGTTTGTATTACCTAAATATCAGTATAAGTTATTAGAGGTTTGGTAATCTTTTTAGTCCTCGAGGGAACGATACTCTACTCATCATATATTACTTGATTGCGACCTAGTATACTTGCTAGCGGTTTCACTTATACATTTCATGACTGATCACCTAGCGTTGGAGGGCTCAAGTTGCTAGGGTAACAACCCCAATTTTAGAGAAAGAGTTGACATTCATATTTGTTAACACTTTGGAAAAGACTTATTTCACACACCTGGTAAGATAATCCAGCTTCGCAGAGGTAGTGGCAGTAGGATGCTGGATAGAGAATGCCATTACAACTGGGAAACTCCAGATTGTTGACCCTCCTAAAGTTATGTCATCTCCAAGACCCATGGGAGGTAACAAAACTAAGGAATCTACTGTCAGCATGGTTAATTCCAGCAGGGTTGACAAAGTTGGGTCTCATGCAACATTCTAGGCACCGAACACCCCAATCCAGTAGTCGTCGGTGAATCAGACCCAAGCTACGAAAGTTGTAAGACAATTCACTCCAATACCTATCTCCCTCAACCAAGTCTTTGCTTGATTGTGAGTAGATAATCTGATTAGCTTTGAGATCCCCAACGATCAGTACAAGCCAAGCAACTTTGATCTGAACCTCAAATGCGAGTACCATATGGGACAAGAGGGGCATTCCACAAATAGATGATGGAGGCTCTAAAACAAAATCCAAGACCTGATCGATGCATGGATAGTATAATTGGATTTTGTCAATCCACCAACACCCAATGTCAGCACTAATCTCCTACCCAACTACAAGCCTACGGTTAACATGATCACATCTGAAGAGCCAGACTCCAAATTAAAGAAGTCCCCAAAATAGGTAAAGATGACAACACAATGAGCAAATTGCCTATGCCAAGCCTCAAATAAAGCCCCTAAAATCACAGATGAAGAAGAGGTGGCTAGTCGGAGATCCGATGGTCAATACTCTAGGTGAATCACATGGGAGGTTCGAGTACCTAGTAAATTACTCATTCACCCCAATAGTTTATGGACCACCTAGTTGGTGGGGACCTGAATTTGAAAAGGATGACAACCCACTAAAGGAGAAAGATGAGTTTGTGAACATGATCAAATTAGACTCAAAGCCGATAGTTATAAGGTGCTATGAGGGACAAGTGACCGAGGTGAAAATTCTAAAGAAGAAGTATGTGTTTAATGTCCCAATACCATCCAAAAGTATAAAGCGACACCATTTGACTATCAGGCCCTTAATCAAGAAGGGTCTCCTATTATAGGAGGAATCACTTGTTCAAGAAGGATTTATGATCCTAAGAACAAGACCTCAACTGAAGAGCCTACCACCTAATTAGAGAAGGAAGAAGAAGAAGGGCTCCCTACATTCACGAAGATGATCAAATCAAGTGAATATAAGATCATGGAACAACGTAATAAAGTTTTAGCCCAAATATCACTTATGGGCCTTCTCACGACATCTGAGCCTCATAGAGAAGCACTTTTCAGGTTGCTCAAACAAGTTAGGGTACCGAAAGGCATCACAACAGAAAAGCTCAGCCATGTGGTAGATTCAATCTTCACTATGGATCAAATATCATTCTCCCCTAAAGAGCTTGGAGAGGATGGAGACCAACATATAAAACCATTGTTTATAGTGGTAAAATATAATGACACAATAGTCTCCCGAGTTCTCATAAACAATGGGTTCTCCCTCAATGTGTGCCCTTTGGCTACCTTCGACCTACTTAGAGTTGATATGAGCAATATCAAGCCAAGTTCAACAGTAGTTAAGGCTTTCGACGGTTCCAAGTGGGAGATGATAGGGGAAATTAGCTTACCAGTAGAGATTGGTCTACAGATGTTCAACATCTTATTCCAAGTCCTTAACATACTAATGTCTTTCAATCTACTACTAGGAAGGCCATAGATACTTACTACTAGAGCTATACCCTCGAGTCTCCACCAGAAAGTTAAGTTCATAGCAAACAAGTAGATAATTACTGTATTGGGAGAACAAGATTATGCCATCTACAAAGAAACAGCTATACCCTACATCGGGGAGGATGGTCCTGAAGATTTGGGGCTCTAAATGTTCAGTGTAGTAAGCATGGTCATGAGTAAGGAGGGGCATCAGTTCAAAGACGGGCAGCAAGGGACGTTTGGACTACGGTACGTTCCTACTTCCTAAGAAGAAGCTCAAGCAAGAGGTATCAGAAGCAAAAGGAAAGGGAAGCTGAATGATACCCAGATGAATTTTCCACCCCTTTAACAAACTTTCTTGCGGTCGGCTATCGTTCAAGAGCCAGGGATGATCCAAACCAATGTCAGCGATGAGGGCTCAGCCTCTTGCACGTCTAATCAGCATCTAGCTCTTAACAACTGGTTTTGTTATCCTCTTAATAGTGCTAGGTCAGCTTAAGGATAAGGAACAATTATTGAACAAATTTCCATTGTGATTACCATTTCAATGAGGTTTAAATTCTTCAAATAAAATACCAATAAATTGCAGTTCATTTCTTTTACTTATATATATACTCTCGCCTCACTTTCCCCAGAGATTCCTTACTATTAAACGTCAAGAACATTTCGCACAAGTAAGTAGTGAAAACATTGATATCATTTCTGACACTGCTGGGTCAACTGTTAGAAGCGATATCCTTAACTATGAAGCGATACAAGAATGTTGGCAAAGACATAAACAAGGTAAGATCTCAATTGACGAGCTAATGGAGACAGTTAATCTAGGAAGCATAGAGGAGCCTAAAAACCTTAAAATTGGGGCCAACTTGAGTAGCGAACAAAAGAGTGAGATAACCGAGTTATTGACTGAATATGCGGATTTATTCACCTGGTTGTATGATGACACGCCTGGACTCAATCAATCAATAGTAGTTCACAAGCTAACTACAAAAGAAGATGTCAAACCTAAAAAACAAAAATTGAGAAGATTTAGGCTTGATATCTTATTAAAGATTAAAGAAGAAGTCAAGAAACTGCTAGAAGTGGGATTCATCAAGGTATCGGACTACCCAGAATAGGTAGCAAACTTAGTCTCGGTTCTAAAGAAGAATAGGAAAGTATGAGTGTGCGTAGATTTCGAAGACTTGAATCAAGCTATGCCTAAAGATAATTTCCCTTTGCCTTATATTGACGTCTTGGTAGATAATACTATTGGGAATCATCTCTTCTCATTTATGGATAGTTTCTTAGGATATAATCAGATAAAAATGGCAGAAGAAGATAAGACTAAAACAACCTTTATCACAACATGGGGAACTTTTTGTTATAAAGTTATGCCCTTTGGTTTGAAAAATGCTGGGGCGATGTATCAGAGAGACATGGTCGCGATACTTCATGACATGATGCATCGAGAGGTTGAAGTATACATCGACGATATGATAGCCAAATCTAAAAGAGAAGAGAACCATGCGGTTATTTCCTAAGGAAATTGTTCAAGCGATTGAGAAAGTTTCAGTTGAAGTTAAATCCTGAAGAATGCACTTTTGGGGTCACAATAAGCAAGTTGTTAGGGTTTATCATAAGTCGAGAAAGTATTAAAATTGACCCTGACAAAGTAAAAGCCATATTGGAACTACCTTCTCCATGCACTATCAAGGAGGTGAGAGGTCTATTGGGAAGGTTGGATTACATAGCCTATTTCATCTCATAACTCATGAATAAGTGTCATCTACTATTCTGTCTGCTGAAAAAGAATGCTACGATAGAATTGGACGATGAATGCAAAAGAGCGTTTAAAATGATCAAGGATTACCTTACTAATCCCCCAGTCTTAATAGTCCCAAAACAAGGAAAGCCCTTATTCTTGTACCTTACGATACTCCCTGAATCCATGGGGTGTGTACTAGGGCAAAAGGATGAAGAGGGGAGGGAATGTTCCATATAATACCTAAGTAAAACGTTCACAGACGGAAACAGTGGTATTCTGAAATAGAAAGGACTTGTTGTGCTTTGGTTTGGGTCATGCACTGGTTGAGGTAGTATACCCTCTACTATCTTATTGAATTGTTAACGAGACATGACCCTTTGAAATACTTGGTAGAGAAGCCCGTTCTAAATGGCAAATGCTCCTATCAGAATTTGATATCACATACATAAATCAAAATTTGATAAAAGGGCAATCACTAGTAGATTAGTTGGTAGAACACCTAATTGAGGGAGATCTCCAAGAATCATAGGCTCAATTCCCCCAATGAAAACATATTAACAGCGGAGGGCGAACCGGTAGAAGAATACAAGATAGCGCAAAAACCTAGATGGAAGATGTTCTTTGACGGAGCTACCAACGCATTTAGTTGTGGGATCGGGGCAGTGCTGATATCATTAGAAGGAACACAATTCCCCTAAGCAACGAGACTCACATTTTCTTATACTAATAACATTGCAGAATATAAGGCGTGTATCCTTAGCCTCAAAATGGCTTGCCATATGGAAATCCGTGAATTGGATGTATATAGAGATTCTTCACTCATCATACTACAAACACAACGGGAATACAAAACAAAGGACCCCAAATTGGTGCCATACCATCAACATTTGACAGAGTTGATCGACAAATTCGAGGTAGTCATCTTCATATACATCCCAAGGACTCAAAATTAGTTTGTAGATGCCTTTGCCACACTAGCATCTATATTTCAACTAACAGGGGGAGCCGAAATCTAACCATTGAAAATAGGCCCGCTTACTGTCTAGTAATCGAAAAAGCACAAGATGACAAGCCTTGGTACTACGATATCAAAACTTTCCTCTAAGAAAGCAAATACCCTGAAGTGGCTAGCAAAAATGACCAAAGAACACTCAAAAAGTTAGCAAGTCATTTCTTATTAAATAGGCTTGTGCTTTATAGAAGATCACCTGACACCACATTACTAAGATGTGTGGACAAAAGAGAGGCATGCAAACTAATGAAAGAAGTGCAAAGAAGTGCATGAAGGAGTATGTAGACCTCACATGAATGGATACATGCTTACCTGAAAAATCATGAGGATGGGCTACTATTGCTTAACAATGGAATCAGATTGTATCAAATATGTCAAGCACTATCATTTGTGTCAAGTCTATGCAAACCGAATAAATGCCCTACCCAAAGAACTTCATTCATTATCCTCACCATGGTCATTCTCCATGTGGGGAATTGACATTATCGGGCCAATTACTCCAAAAGCATCCAATGGTCATAGATTCATACTAGTAGCCATTGATTATTTCACTAAGTAGCTAGAAGCTTCATCGTATGCCATTGTCACTAAAGGGGTAATAGTCTGATTCATGAGGAGAGACATAATAGTCCGATATGGATTTATTGAATCAATTATCACAAATAATGGCACAAACCTCAACAAAAAATTGATGACAAATTTGTGTTAGCAATTCCATATAAACCACAGAAATTCAACTCCTTACCGACCTCAAATGAATGGGGCAGTGGAAGCGGCCAACAAGAACATTAAAAGAATTATTGAGAAGATGACCGTCACTGATAGGAATCAAAATCCGACAAGACTTATCATTAGGGCAAGAACTAAAGGATTTCGAATTTTGGCGATGAGGGCCCATTTTAAGTAGATCGACCCCGGAATTATTTATAAATTAACCACTTTTCTATTATTCTTGTATTGTGTTTTCCAACAGGCACACTTATCATATTTTATAGGGCAATGGACAAACTCCCTTAGACTTAGCTTGTGGGTTATCCATGGACCGACCTGAACCAGCGATGAGCTGGGTCAATGAATCCTATAGAAGACCGGCATCTTGAAGACCAATTTCTTTTATATATATTTTCATTTGCATGGACTATTTATGTTGTAATCATTTTGGGACACTTTTATTTCCTTGTAATTTTCATTTAGGACTAACCACCTTTAAAGTGGCAAACTTGTAATTTTGACCACTTTCAAACCCTAGGAGTAGCAAGTATAAATACTTGCTTAGAAGAGGGTTTGAGGAGGCCATATTTTGCAGAATTGAAAGACACATTTCACGTGTGAATTAGGTTTCTTTCCTTAGTTCAAAACTCTTATCAATTTCAACCCAAGAATTGAAATTGTGGTGAGTGCGACGAAGGGGAATTGTGAGTCATATCGATTCCATCTTAGTTGTATGTTCATTTCTTCTCTAGTGAGTCATATCTAGGGTAGATTTGGATCTTTCTTGGACATATTTGTGGTTATATTTCATGGACAATAATCTTGTAAGATTGATTGTTTCCTTGAGCACTTGAATTACATATATCACTTTTAGTGCATTGGCGTGAATTTATGATTGAAAGGGAAAGTGGATTTCATGGTTTTATTGCTTTCTTTGATCTGATTTCCATGTGATTTTCAATCCTTATTGTGGTTACTTGGTGAATGTTACAAATAGAGATTATAATTAAATCATTTGATCAACATTTTCCATCAAAATCTACAAGGTATTCACGTGAATTGTTTCCTTGGTGGACCGCTTTTGTATGAGACTTGAGACTTGTTTTCTTGAGTCATTTGATTGTGCTTGGAAGTTGTTTTAGGCACATCATCTTTTGGTATCAGAGCTTGTGGTTGTGAGAAGGGTTTATGTGATTTTGAATTTTGGAAATTTAGAGTTCATGTTCTTACATCTTCAATTCCAAAATTAGGGGTAAATTGAAATTGTTGTTGTAGTTGTTTAAAGTGGAGTGAATTGTCTTGAGTAGGAGTTGAATTTGCTGCATGTTGGAGTGATTTTGAATACTTGTTGAAGCTTCTATGTTGTGGGCTTCACCGTGAAGGAAGAGGAAAGCTAGTGCTTTTGAATGTAAATTTGAAAGTGTGAAATATCTCCAATTGTGTAGAAAGAAGAAGTGTGAACTTTACTTGTTTGTTTTTTAGAAATAGTGGGTACAATTGAGCAATTTCCAGATTTGAGTTATGTAGAGGATTTGGAAATTATTTGATTTTCAAAACAAACAATAAGTTGAAGAAGTTAATGTGTTGTTGTTTGAATTTGAAAATTACTTTTTACCAATTGTGGAAGGGTTGCAATTAGTGAAGTAGTTTAATTTTCAAATTTTAATATTTGTTGCCTTGTATAAGTTGTGGTTTGCTTTGGTGTTTTATAGTGGCAAGGAAGTGTATATTTTGAAGTATTATGTGTAGAGTTGTGCTTAAAAAAAAATATTGTGGAGGTTGTTGCACCGTGGTTGTATGTGTATGAATTGTGGTGTAAAAAGGAGTATTGAATTGTTAGTGTTGTGTTTATGTGTTGAGTGAGGGAATTGTCATTTGAGAATTTGTGGAAGTTGTGTAGAGTAAGGTGCGGCACATTGAGGCTAAAGTGTGAGAGTGTAGTGCAAGGTTAGCAAACCGTGAAGGGGAAGAGTAGTGTTTCAATTGTGAAGTACAATTATGTAGTGTGTGTATTTTTGGAAATTGGAGGAATCATAATTATTATTTTCATATTTGAAATCAAAATTGAAAGTGTACATTAAGAGGTCAATTTGAAATCTCAAATACACATTAAGTCATAATTAATTGTGTATCATTTGAATTTGAAAAGCCTCTTACCATTTGTGGAGTTGTGCACTTATTGAATAAGCTGCCTTATCTTGTGTTGGAGTTGCGGTTTTGGTTGTATTTTGTGGAAGTGAATTATGCCATGGCTAGAGGAGTGTAGTTGGAGTTAAATTCTTGTTAATTTAGTAGAGGTTGTGTACATTTGATATTGGTTATTGTATGTGTTGTCAAGGGCATTGTTAGTAGTGGTGTAAAGCATCTTGAACCGTGATCATAAGGGGACTTTTGTGGCGGTGGATGGTGTGTTGTGTGAGTATTTCCCTTGCTGCCCATTGTGTATTTAAGTGGTGAGAAGTCAAGGCAAGAATAAGTAAAGTGAGTAGTAGAATTTAAAATTCAAACAAGTCATTAAAGTGTGAAAGTAATTAAACTAGTTACTTAAACACTTGTAGTTGAATTTAATTCTATCTACTTGAAAGTAGTTGAGTGTACTTCACTCGTAGCTTGGTTGTGTGCTTGAACCGTGGAAGTGTGAAGATAATTATTGTGTTGTTGGGTTTGAACACAATCATGTCTAGTGAAATGTTTCATTATGCCATTGTATTGCGCTAAACATTGACTACATTTACTGCTAAGGATGACGAACAAAGGGAAAACTTGTTCCATACTTCTTGTAGGGTACAAGGAAATTTATGTGTCCTTATAGTTGATGGTGGTAGTTGTACCAATGTGATAGCAACATCGATGGTATCAAAACTAAAACTTGCTATTACTCTACATCTTGAACCGTATACATTGCATTGGCTTAGTGATCAAGGGAGTTTACATGTGACCCATAGAGCTAGGGTACCATTCAATGTAGGGGATAAATACTTTGATGAAATTAAGTGTGATACTTTGCCTATGTGTACATCCCATATATTGCTTAGCAGGCCTTGGTTATATGATAAGAGGGTTTTACATAATGGCTTCAGGAATACTTATGTATTCCAAAAGGAGGGAAAACGAATTATTCTAAATCCAATGTCGCCTTTAGAGGTTCAAAGGGTTCAGAAACAAATCAGTAGACCATCAGTAGGCCATAAGCAGTCGAACCAACCTTTAGAGCACAAAATTCGTCAGACCCAGATGTGCCAACCTTTAGAGGATCCTGATGATCATAGTCAGATGAACAGACTACCAGAGGACCAAACTATTCAGGGTTAGTTATGTTCTCCTTCAGAGATACTAGAGGGTCACAAGCAGTTGAGTAAATCATTGGAGGATTCTAAGGGTCAGAGTCAGATGAGTCTATCATCAAAGAGATAGACTGTTCAAAGACAGTTGTGTTTACTTTCAGAGGTTTTAGAGGGCAATGAGCAGTTGGGCCAACCATTAGAAGACCATAAGGATCTGCGACATATAGATGAGTTAGAAAAGGAGAAAACGGTTTCAGTGGAACGGGTTGATACAGGGGCAACTTTAGTCGATAATGAGTCCTTATTTATGTTGCAGATGCGATACATCATAGAAATGGAGGAGAGAAAACAATCACCTACTGTAGTATTTCAGATATTGAGATTCTGCAAAGATACTTCTTCAGATAGATTGCTATGAAAAAACAAAGTCTCTATTGCATTTGATCTACCAGATTTGAGGACAAATCTTTTTGAGGCCTGAGGAGAAGATAGGAATCAAAATCTGACAAGACCTGTCATTAGGGCAAGAACTAAAGGATTTTGAATTTTAGCGATGAGGGCCCATTTTAAGCAGATCGACCTCGGAATTATTTATAAATTAACCTCTTTTCTATTATTCTTGTATTGTGTTTTCCAACAGGCACACTTATCATATTTTATAGGATAATGGACAAACTCCCTTAGACTCAAGTTGTGGGTTATCCATAGACCGACCTGAACCAGCGATGAGCTGGGTCGATGAATCCTATAGAAGACCGGCATCTTAAAGACCAATTTCTTTTATATATATTTTCATTTACATGGACTATTTATGTTGTAATCATTTTGGGACACTTTTATTTCCTTGTAATTTTCATTTAGGACTAACCACCTTTAAAGTAGCAAACTTGTAATTTTGACCACTTTCAAACCCTAAGAGTAGCAAGTATAAATACTTGCTTAGAAGAGGGTTTGAGGAGGCCATATTTTGCAGAATTGAGAGACACATTTCACGTGTGAATTAGGGTTCTTTCCTTAGTTCAAAACTCTTATCAATTTCAACCCAAGAATTGGAAATGTGGTGAGTGCGACGAAGGGGAATTGTGAGTCATATCGATTCCATCTTAGTTGTATGTTCATTTCTTCTCTAGTGAGTCATATTTAGGATAGATTTGGATCTTTCTTGGACATATTTGTGGTTATATTTCGTGGACAATAATCTTGTAAGATTGATTGTTTCCTTGAGCACTTAAATTACATATATCACTTTTAGTGCATTGGCGTGAATTTATGATTGAAAGGGAAAGTGGATTTCATGGTTTTATTTCTTTCTTTGATTTGATTTCCATGTGATTTTCAATCCTTATTGTGGTTACTTGGTGAATGTTACAAATAGAGATTATAATTAAATCATTTGATCAACATTTTCCATCAAAATCTACAAGGTATTCACGTAAATTGTTTCCATGGTGGACCGGTTTTGTATAAGACTTGAGACTTGTTTTCTTAAGTCATTTGATTGTGCTTGGAAGTGGTTTTAGGCACATCAATCACTTACGAAGATTGGTATGAGATGCTACCATTCGCCCTCATGGCTTAAAGAATCTCAATTCGAACATCTATCGGAGTTACCCTATATTCTTTAGTATATGGTACTGAGGCAGTTTTGCCAATTGAAGTTGAAATACCATCCTTCATGATCCTATCGGAAGCGTAATTTGATGAATCCGAGTGGGTAAGGAAGAGGCTTGATCAGTTGAACTTGATCGACGAAAAGAGACTTGTTGCATTATGTCACAGCCAATGCTACCAACAAAGAATGACCTGAGCATTCAACAAGAAAATGAGACCTCGATGTTTTAAAGAAGGAGATCTAGTACTAAGGAAAGTTCTCCTGAATGCACAAGATTCAAAGGGCAAGTTTACCCTAAATTATGAGGGCCCATATGTTGTAAAAATGGTGTTATCAGGAGGGGCCTTAATATTAGCCCAAATGGATGGCTTAGAATTAAGAGACCCCATTAACACGAATGCTGTTAAGATGAGGTTTATGAAAACTAAAAATTTGCTAAGGTTTATGAATGTCAACAATTAGTACAAATTTCGTGAGTTTAGTTTTCATTCCTTCTACAAGTAAAGTTAATTTCTCCGAACGATCGATTATCCTAACTAATTGTCATTAAACAAACTCTCATATCATTTTTATACATATACTACCCATTGCCTCATAATGAATAATGAACAATGAAATGATGACAAAGCTTAATGGGATTTTTTTTCCACCTATTTTGAGCATTAAACCTAGTGTGTTAATAGGATAACACTAAAATCATAAGAGCCACACTCATAAGAAAGAAAATACATCAAGGCTCTCAACCCTTTTTGAAACAAGAGTAAGTAGAGAAAGAGCAAACCATCACAAAGGTTCGGTTGTTATCTACGATAAACCGATAAGCATTTAGAGTAAATAATCATCATTCATCATGAATCACATATTCTATAAGTTAGGTAGTCTAAAAGGTACTTTTCATTATCATTGGACCAATTCACTAGAAACGTTTTTAGAAATGCTAGGTTAATAAGAAATACCCAGACGTCATTGTCGGTTAGTCAGCCTACAATGGAGCACTTTCCTAGATATACTCTCTTAGAGTTAGCCCATATTGGGGCACTATCCTAAACTTTCTTCCTTAGGGTTATAAGTTAAAAAAAAAAAAACGCTTCCCACTACTGGTTAGTTAGCCCACAATGGGGCACTTTCTTAAATGTCCTCTCTCAGGGTGGCAAGTCCTAGGAAGATGCTTCCCACTATCAATCAGTTAACCTATAGTGGGCTACTTTCCTAAATATCCCTATTACAATTTCTATTCTAGTAAGACGCTTCCTATCATTGATTAGTCAGCTCATAAGAGCACTTTTCTAAATAATCATTTTTTTTAAGGTCGCTAGTCCTATAAGATGCTTCCTATTATTAGTTGGCTAGCTCATAAGAGCACTTTCCTAAGCAATATCTTCTTTACGGTCGCTAATCTTGTAAGACGCTTCCTATTATCAGTTAGTTCACTCATAATAACACATTCCTAAACAATCTCTGTTTAAGGTTGATATGCTTCCTATCATTGACTAATTAGCCCATAGAGCACTTTTCTAGATGATATTTTACTCTAGGTTTCTAGTCCGTTGAGATGCTTCTGGTTTAAGACCACTCCCCAAGTAGTATTAATCATCATAAAGTGATCATCTTTTTACAACACAGGATCATTAGCTCATGGAGCATTTTTCCTACTCAAATAGATAATTAAATAACTCCCTACTAGAACTAGGTTCAGATAGCCAACTAACTATGGTGTTATCCATTCGGTCTATCAGGCAAAAAAGGTGTCTTTGTAGTTAAGTTTTCAAACTTTACTACAAAGAGGGGTAGCTGTAAACATCCCATTTTTGCCCTTTACTCACAATAATGTTTCATTTTTCATTTTTCATCATATTTTATAGATTTATTTATAACTTTTTAATTGATAAACAAGTTTAACCTAGATATGAGACATACGGGTTGGATAACAAATTTAGGTTTTTATACATGATTAATAAATAGGTTATATCACAGATTAAGATTTTATGAACATAAACCCATTTAAATATGGATACAAAATATATATTAGTAACACAAATAACCAACTCTACTTTTAGATAATACCAATAATCATAATTTGAGCAATGCGTTTTATAAAGAAAAAAAAAACACTATTTAATAATTGAAAAGGAATTACACTGTAGCCATAGTTGAATCTTTAGTATAGCGGATGCGTAGCATAATTATGAAAGCACCCATCTACGTGCAAGTGGAAAACATTGTACGATTTGACAATCTAATAGATCCAAATGCCAACCATTCAATATTTCATAATGTATCAAATGTCACCACCCAAATCCCTCCAATTGTTAAACATAATTGTCGTCGTCGTCGTCTTCTTCTTCTTCTTCTTCTTGTATGATTTGGTGCTTATTATAAGTGTTAAATTTGAAGGTAAAATCTTCATAGTTTGCTTTCAAAAGTACCCTTAAATTTCTCCTTGAGAATATCTCTATTTATTTCATCATGGGTTACTACTCAATTTGACATAGTTTCATCTTGCACGCTACTTAACTCGATGATTTGCATTATTGCGGTCATTCTTTTCCAAGCATTGTAAACTACGGTATATCCCTTTTATGTTAAGCAATATGGTACAGGTTTCTAGTACCTTCAACTACCTAATGATAAAATGACCTTTATGATGAAATTGTTACCATTGAGTTTTTCCTCATTCAACTTAGCAGTGATATTTATAGAATGGACACCAGTTTCAAGTAACTCTATAATTTATATAGACAAATAAATTAAAATTAGTGCAACACATAAAATTACATGCATAGAAAAAATATTAAATTAAATGACAATTTCATAAACAATGCACAATTGAAATTTCGTTAGACTCTTAATTATTAACCATATTCAGACATTTAATTGTCATCATACGTAACATAATTTTGTGCAAAGAGTATACGTAAAGTTTTCTTAGGAATTTATTAATCCAAAGCCCCCACTTATGCAAATGGTTATGAATAAAAACCATACTAACAACATACTCATAAAATAAATTAGGAGAACAAATAAAAATTTTCTTAACAAAATTCTGTCAGCTTGTATCTTTCGACTCAAAACATTATCATGCTAGTGACATATTTAAATTAATATGTCAACACATTAATATTTATTTTCCTACACTAGCAATTTAGGATCCAATCCATGAAACCTGAACACGACATAACATGATTATAATTAGGTTCGAGTTGACCAAAATTAACTCTAATAATGAATGGATTAGACTTGAAAACAATAAGTTAGAATTTGTATTCGGGTTCGGGTCCAACATGTGGATCTGTTTATGGAGCAATTTATTAAACATAAGTAAAAGTAATCAAATTATTTCACTTTTTATCCTTCTCTTTCTTAGTTTCTCTCAGAAATAACACAATATAAGTAAAATCAATCAGACTGTTTCACTTTTGAGGTAAAAATCTCTTTCTTAATTTCATTTATTCTCTTGTTGACTCATCTTCACATAACCCTATCATTTATTCTCTTTCAGATCATTTCATTTCTTAGGTAAAAATCTTATTTCACTTAGCATTCATCCCTAAAATTACTGCTTTTCTCTTTCTAATTCTACGCCTAAACTTATGGAGTTATTAGATTATGATTTGGTTTTGCTTTGTTGTTTTTCACGTCAAACACCTAATTAAGATATTAGAGGGAAGAAAGTTAACTATAGTGATATATATTATGGTAGGAGATTGTATCACTATGGCCAAGTATTTTAATCATATGACTAAAGTGCCCGAAGTCTTGTAAATGTGCATCATACGTGAGCAAATTAATGAAACATTTTGAATCTTTTATGATGGAGTAATGAGAACATATGAGATAAATGTGACGAAGATGCAGAGTAGCCGTATGTGTTTTCAAGTTTAGGTCTTGAAATGAAGGAAGCAGATTGCTTTATTTCTATTTTTTGGTTACTTGTTGGGTTGGTGTAGAACTTAACACAAAAACTTTATATGTGGAAAACTCTCATAGTTTTTCTTTTCTTGATGAAAAGGAAAAAGTGAAATCCAAATCCTTGGTTTTCATACCAATCTTAATTCAATCGAATCTCAATGATAGAAGATATTAGTTGATTGCTAAAAGAGAGCAACTATTAGTAATTTATTTTGTTGTCAACTTCTAAAAGTGCTGAGATGGTAGAAAAAGCACATGTAAAATGACTTTGGAAGGAATTTAGAGTACCTTGTAAAGTATGCTATCAATTCTTTCTTTTAAAAGTCTATTATCTTTATCCTTTTAATTTTACTAAGTGCACCTTGTAAATGGTAGACGTTTCTTTGTTACTGGAAAAGCATTCAATTGCTATATTTAATGGTTCTAGCTTTATATATATTCTTTAGATTTATTTTGGTTGTATATATGTGATAAAGCTACTTTTAAAGCAAGTTTCTCTTTTTAAAGCACTAGTTTAAGGATTGTTTTATGAGAAGCGAAAAGCTTGGGCTTAAAACAAACAAAAGTGCAATGGACATGGGAAGTATTTATAAAAGTTCATCTTTAAGATCTCATGACATTAAGATTTGTAAAAGTTAATTTTATTGTTGTATTTTTTGTATTGAATATGTAAGTATTTTATAGATTTATTTATAACTTTTTAATCGATAAAAAAGTTCAACCTAGATATGAGACACACGAGTTGGATAATAGATTTAGGTTTTTATACATGATTAATAAATAGGTTATATCACAGGTTAAGATTTTATGAATATAAACCTATTTAAATATGGATACAAAATATATATTGGTAACACAAATAACCAACTCTACTTTTAGATAATACTAATAATCATAATTTGAGCAATGCATTTCATAAAAAAAAAACACTATTTAATAATTGAAAAAGAATTACATTGTAGCCATAGTTGAATCTTAAGTATAGCGGATGCGTAGCATAATTATGAAAGCACCCATCTATGTGCAAGTGGAAAAAAATGTACGATTTAACAGTCTAATAGAACCAAATGCCAACCATTCAATATTTCATAATGTATCAAATGTCACCATCCAAATCCGTCCAATTATTGAACATAATTGTCGTCGTCGTCTTCGTCTTCGTCTTCGTCTTCTTCTTCTTATTTATTAATCATGTCCCAGTTAACAAACTTAAGAGAAGCTTGCGCACATAAGGGTTTAATGTCAAAAAGTTTTAGGGAATAGATCTTTTGTGCAAATCCTCGTCGACATTTACCTTTTTTAATGAAAAAAAATTTTGAAAACTTAAACATAATGTATACTAAAACTAGAAATATCAATTGAAAATCAAGATTTGCCTTGAAGCGTTGCAACTATGCGAAATTCTAAAAAACAAGTTATGATTTTTTAAATGAGGATTGCTGGTTTAATTGAAATCGAGTAAATGTCAAAATTTCAGACTTCGTCAATCTTGCATTAAGTCAATAGTTGCAACTCGTTAACTTTAAAAATCATTATTATATGTGATCATACGCAAATAATGAATAAATTCTGTATATTAACAGTGAACATGCCATTTTATCAGAAAATAAATAAAAGAAATATTTTACCCTTAAATTACTGGACATTGAATGCAACTTTTGAAATGCCAGAACGTGCATTCTAGTTCTATACACATGTAAATTATAATTAACTAATGGCCTCGGATGAAATGATGCGAGTAGGATTTGTCTGGCTCGAAACTCTTGGCCGGAAATGGATCAGTGTTCTTGTCCTTTTCTTCCTAGAATATAATATGCGTCTTATCATAATAAATATCCGTAAAGCATGATTACAAGTTTTATTCATATGCATGTATGTATATTTTACGAGAGCTGGTTCTTTTTTAATGAAATTGTGCCTTTTAGAAAATATCTAGAAAACATGATTTCAATTTTTAGGGAAATCGATGGTCTTGCCCACTCATTTTTATGGGACTAGTCTAACTTATCATATAGAAGCTCATTTTTTTTTTTTATAATTAAGAACTTTTCACCACATTAAGATCCTTCTACTAAAGAAGGTTTTTCACAATTTCGCTATCAACACTTCTTTGTATGAAGTACTTTTTATAATACTAAGAATTATTTTTTTTTTCACTGTAAAAATGATTTTTATCGTTTTGCTTTAGCAAGCCTTATACTTTCTCACAGTTAGGCATATAAAATGAAGACTCAAGTTTGATTTGTATGCAAAATATATCCCTAACTGAAACACAATTTATTATTATAAGTCCCCTTAGTTGCTCAATTTCAGTAATAACATGCAAATATATGTAATTTATTTATATGACCTTACAATTTATTAGTTTGTACGAGACGATACTAAAAAATGACTAAGATATAACTAGGCTAATCCTCGATTTTTTGTTAGTTGGGGGACTACGAGGCCTTCCAATTTTTGCCAATATTTATATAAAAACTTTCAAAAAGTTATATCTTTTTATATTAGAACATACCAAAAAATGGAAAAACTTTCGAAACTGTATTAGTTGTCTTCCGGCACGTTACGGAGGATGTAAAAGGAAGTAATGAATCAGCAAATAGCAATTACAAGTAAATACCCAATTTCATAGATGTACTTGTAGGACGCTTCCTATTGATATACTCGTACTCGTAGGACGCTTGCTATTTATATACATGTACTCGTAGGACGCTTCCCCTCATAACATCATTAGAAACTCATGGCCGCACTTACATTACTTACATTAATCATTTGTCTGACTTTGATTTACAACATAGAAATTTATGAATTATTTATCTATTTGCAAATTAATTATCTCAGCTTTGATTTGCAGAGCATGTCGTTTCAGCCACAGTATTTAACTTCTTAAACCTGTGCCCCTACACGGTATGGCCCGGTACCCTCGCTGGTAACGGCAGCGCCATGGTTGGTGAAGGCGGTTTCGCGTTAGCACCCGGCGGATCAACTCAATTCAGCGCACCACCAAGCTGGTCTGGCCGTTTTTGGGGCCGAACTGGTTGCAGTTTTGATGCTTCAGGACAAGGCAAATGCCTCACCGGAGACTGTGGCGCACTCAAGTGCTCCGGCGGTGGCACGCCACCTGTTACTCTGGCGGAGTTTACAGTTGGCAGCGCAGCTAGCGAGAAGGAGTTCTACGACGTCAGCTTAGTGGACGGTTACAATGTAAAAATGTCGATTAAACCAATTGGTGGAACCGGGGATTGTCAACATGCAGGTTGTACATCGGATTTGAATTCGGTTTGTCCTAAGGAGCTCCAAGTATCGGATCCGGCTTCGGGTTCGGTGGTGGCGTGCAAGAGTGCTTGCCTGGCGTTTAACAAGCCCGAGTACTGTTGCACCGGAGCCTATTCGACTCCCCGAACATGCAAGCCAACACAGTACTCTCAGCTGTTTAAGAATGCCTGCCCATCTGCTTATAGTTATGCCTACAATGATCCTTCAAGTACTTGCACATGTTCCGGGGCGGATTATTTGTTGGCCTTTTGCCCACAGGAATTATAGCATGATTTTTAGGATGTTTTATTTAGTTTTAGTAATTGGGGAGGTTGTTCAGTGGGATAATAAATTGTGCTTCTTGTTCTCCTATTATGAGGGGTTGGATCTTCTTCATCCATATTATGTATCCTATGTGTATTATGCGGTATAGAAAATAAAATAATTAGATCTATACGCGAGTTCAAGAAATGAAAAATAAAAGTATGGAATTTGCCAAGGTGAAGTCTTTTAATGTTCGAAAAAGAGTTTGTTTAAATATGCAAGAATTGTTAGCATAAATTACTTGTATTTATAATCCCATTTTGGCTCATTATTTTGGCATCATTGCGAAGTGTTTTAGCTCCAACTTCTAATTTGACATCAATCTTTGAATGGTAAGAATATTTTTAAAAATAAAAGGATATATACAGAAAAAATACAAACTACAAATTGTAAAGTAGTCTTGACAACTTTTTAAGGACTCTACATAACAAAACCAATTATATTATATTTAGTTTACAAAATAGGTGTAGTATTAGATAAATAGATAAATAAAAATATTTCTTTCTCTCCCTTTTAGTGATACAACTATCTTTAGATAAGTTATGTGAAATAGTTTTATAGCTAGGTAAACAATAGAGATTGCTCCTTTCTTTCCCCTTAATAATGGATTTATGGAGTTCAATCTAGCACATGAACTTTGACTGACCACTAATTTATAAGAGAAATAAGAACAAAAACAAAAAAAAAACGATAAAATTTTCCCAACCCTTTATAAGAACACACAAAGAATACCTTCTTACTCAAAAACACATCTTATATTCATGTATAGATCATAACGCAGAGGAATCCACTAAAATAATATATATTTTTTTTAATTCATAAAATAGGGTATCAAAAAAAAATTCCAAAAATGGGTCTTGAAATTGCAAATCCAAAACACACCTTCAATACACGACACACCTCCTTATACAATTAGTCCCACCGTCGAAAAGAGTTTGTTAAATATATACCGTTCACATGTCCTCTACAAGCTTACAACTTGCAAACCTAAAAAAAAAAATGCATTTAAACTTACTTTAACAGAGTCATTGACGTTATAGTATATCAAATTAATAATACAAACGTAAAAATAGAACACATTCATTCTTATTTTTCCTTCTACAAACTCCATTTCTTCGTTTGTTTTTCTCTTTTGCAGGAAGAAGAAGGTCTTCTATAGCTACGAAACAATGGGATTTAAATGAGTCCGTTGAGATCTACCATTTCCTCAATGAAAAAACTTAATTAATCTATATTTTGGTATGTATTTTGATAAAAAGTTGAGGTTTTTTTTTTTATTACTGTGTTAGTTTTCATTATTTGACAAACTTTTACCATGATTCTTTGTAATGTTATGTTTTTTAGAAAATATTAGGACTTGTTATTAGTTTGTAGTGTGTTAGACAAGATTTATATAAATCTTGCAATACGTAATATGTAGTAGTTAATTTTTCCATTAGTATGGGAACAAGATCAACATTATGCTAGTAAAAATTTTCATATTAAATTTAAATGTCAAATTTATGGTTTATTATTTGTATTGTTAAAAAAAAATGTAATTGAATAATTCTTAAAAAAACCTTAAAAAGTTTTTTTTTTATAAAATAATCTTTACTATGGTCTTACGTAAAATTGCCAATTTTTCTAAAAAAAAATCTAAAGTAAAAATTTTAATTGAAACGTAATTTTTTTTTTTTTACATGGCAAGAAAAAGATCAATGTTTTGCATTGTCAATTTTTTAAAAATTGATATTATCTGTTTTTTGTCGAATAGTTGATAATTTATTTATATTGTGGATAGGATAACGATGACTACATCAAATTGATGATCTACGCATTTGAAAATATTGTGGGTGGTAACTAAGGGCTAAAATATGATAGGGATCTGATTAAGAAGTTGAAAATGAAGAAGAATGTGAATCACACCGAATTCTTATATAGAATATGCTAGAATATTGGAGTCAATCCAACTGAAGTAGAGGGTTAAGATAATACAACTTATACCTTGATAGCAATTAGAGATGATGATAATGTTGAAAATTCGATTGAAATAGTTGAATTTCTTGGAGATCATGACATACAACAGTTGTATGTTAGAATTTCTGAAGATTTAGAGGACCCCTTCGAATGGTAGACATTTCAAGAAAGTAGATACTCGCATTCCTCACATAACATGGAAGAAATGCCTCTAAAGCCATTGACATTTGAAGCATTTATCCTAACCCCCATGGAAGAGGCACCATTGAATGATGAAGATGATATAGATAGAGCAATTACTCCAGTATTACAATGACTAGACACATATGATCTCTACATGGTGTGTTTTGGAGCGGAAACTGCAATAGACACTGATGTTAGAATAAGTCTTGAGGAGGAAAGTTCCGACTATGAGGAAAACTCTAAGGAGGAAGATGAGGAAAGTGAAATTGAAGGAGATGATATAGTTTAAGAGGATCCTCCAATCACACTTAAGTTCTCCAAACAAGCAATGTATCAGCCAAGTTTGGTTGAACCACTCAATATGGTAGTTAGTGATCTTGTTCCCTATTACAATGTTGATGGTGATGACAATTAAATCTATTTCGAGGAGGAGCAAAATGTAATGTAGAGTGGTTCGAGTAGCAGCGATGAGTTCTATAAAGGCATGAGATTTAGAACAAAGGCAAATGTGGTTTAAGCAATTAAGTCTTATCATGTGAAAAACCGTTGTAACTTCACTACTGTAGAATTTAAGACGTTGCTTTGGTTTGTTTATTATTCAAAAAGAGAAGATAGTTTTAAGTAGAGGCTTAAGGCCTAAAAGAAGAAGCTAGAGGAGTTGTTTATAGTTATTAGATTTGAGGGTCTACACACACATATTGATGGGAAAATTTCTAGCACTATCAACCTCTTCAGAACCTAATTTGGATGATTAACCAAATTGATCATATTTTATCTTATGTCTTTATTTTTAATAAACTTTAAGAATAATCTTACAGGTACAATTATATTTCTCCATGGGATGCCAAAATGTCCTACAACTTCAGTTGGACACAGAACAATTTCTGGATAACAATCAAAGACCCGCTGCGATTGTTCTCTATTCTGAGGCATTGGATCATGAATATTTATGTTATTTTGTATCTTGTAAATGTTTATTGAACTATTTTGGTTTTGGGACACTTTTATTTCTTTGTAACTTTCATTTAGGGTTAGGCACCTTAAAAGTGGCAAATTTGTAATTTTTAGCACATTTTAACCTTAGAAGTAGTAAGTATAAATACTTGCTTAAGAGAGGGTTTGAGGGGCTTATCATTTTGCAGATTAAACACCTCCTTTCACGTGAGAATTAGGGTTCATACCTTGGTTCCAAACTCTTATCAATTTCAATACTAAGAGTTGAAATTGTGGCGAGTGCAACATCTTGAAATTGTGAGTTATATCAATTTCATTTTGTTGTGATTTCTTTTCTTCTCTAGTGTGTCATATCTATGGTTGATTTGAGATAGTTCTTGGTCAGAATTACTTGTTGTATTCATGAATTCTTATGCTTATTTGAAGGAATTATCAAATTGATCCGATTCTTCTTGAGGATTTCCCTTGATAACGTGTTCTTCAATATTGGAAAAAGGATTATTTTGTTACGGTTTCTCCTTGTCAAATTAAGGTTTTATTTGCATGGATTACATGAAATTAGAGTGTTTTTAGAAGGAATTTTCATTGTGGTATTCTGATTATATCATTGGTTGTTTGAATTTCATCATTTCATCATTAGGGTTCATTTGAAAAGTGCCATTTTTTTATCCGATTTTACCTTGACTTGAGATAGCTTTTCTTAAGTCTTTTGGATGTTCTTTTAAGTGTGTTTAGGCACATCATCCTTTTGGTATCAGAGCTATATCATATTTGGATCTAAGATTGATTACATCCTAATTGAAGAATTGGTTACATTCATTGGAAATTGACACCTTTGTTCATAAGATTGAGACTAGTTTGATTGACATTGTTTGTTTGTCTTTCAAATTGGTTTTTGTATGTGCTTAATATTGGTTTTAGGCACATCATCTTTTTGGTATCAGAGCTCTCGTTGAGAGAAGGGAATTGGTTGTATTCAATTTAGTGGAAGTGATCATCAATTAGGGTTGATAAAGTGAAAACCGAAATTGTGTTGTTGTTGTTGTTTGAGATTGCGAAATTGCTTTGGATTGGGATTTGATTTACTGATTGTTGGAGTTGATTTGGGAAGGTTATTATATCACTTTGTGGACACTAATTCACATGGAAGAGCAGAAGTACAAAGTGAAGTTTACTTTAGCAATTTTTTTGAAATTGTGAAACTTACCAATTGTTGCCGTGAAGTAGCTTGTGGCGTGAGGAGTTGTGTTGTTTGTTGTCTTTGAATTCCATTGTGTAATTTTGAATTGGTGAAGTACAATTTGCAGATTACATTAAGTTTGATTAGTAAGGAATTATTTGAATTCAAATCATATGCAATTAAGTTGTGGGAGTTAATGATTGCTTTTTGAATTTGAATTCATTGTTACCAATTGAGGAAGGCTTGCAATAAGTGAAGTTATTTGAATTTCAAATTGAAAGTTGCTACCTATAGTGGGATTCGGAATTCATTTTGGGAAAGCTACTTATTAATCTTTTGTCTTCATTATTTACCGTGGAAGTTGAAGACTACTTGTAATCAATAATCACCTTGTTGTTGCCGTGGAAGTAATACATCATTATTGTTGTAGTTGCTTGTGTGTTGCCGTGGAGTGAACTTGTGGAAATTAATTTTGCTGCACCATGTACTTGTGGCTTGTTGTGGAGAAGAGTATTACACATGAGTTGCAATTATAAAATTGTAACATTAAGTGGGTTTGTTTGTTTGTCTTTTGTAGTTGCTATTGTGTGGAGTTTAAGGAAGTATAGTAGTGGAAGTGTGTACCCTTGAATCATATCGTTTTGAGGAACAACATACAAGAATCTACAAATATGTCTAATGATAGTGTGAATGGGGGATTGGGTGAAGAAGCCAATAGCCAGGTTGGTGGATGATGGACGATCTGACCGTTCTAATAAGTTTAACCCTCTACTCAATCCTAGCTTACGATAAGTTCTCAGGCAAGTGTACCTATCGACTAGCAGTATAGCATAGGAGTACAGGTATCGATCCCACGAAGACTTATAAGTACTAGTACTAACAATTCTCCTACTATCTAACTTCTCACTATTGATGATCTCACTATCCTAATTATTGCCAAAACCTGAAAGAAACAAATAAAATGAACAAAGTAAATGTATTCAAACACTCCCTTAATTAATTCAATGATTTAAACATACCCTGCCCAAGATCCACCCCTAATTCTCATGCAGCTTTTATTCAATTCCAAACTATCCAATGATTAATACCCAATCTTTGATCTGCGGAGTTTCTTACACTAGATTAGAGTCTTTCTCAAGATCAATAATCTCTAAACCTAATTAAGCCAATTAAGATCTCTCTTCAATTAACATAATCAAGATTGCAATAGAATCCTAGGACTCTCAATTGAACCAGACCGCAATGACCTTGTTCAATACAGAAAACCTCCTATAACCTATCTCTAGGATTACAAGGGGTTTTTTATCCATGCAAGATTTACTCTATTAACGATTTCTCAATCTTAATAACAGAGATATAATTCCATCCTAATACTGCGCACATATCAAGATGAACAAACTATAATTGCAACATGAATAAACTCAAAGAGTAGAATTAATTATTGAACATCAACAATTCTGTCACTTGACAATCAGGGGTTTCTCAAGGGAACAGGGATGAAACAATTAGCCACTCATGAATTTAGTAAGAAGAGCAAAACATAAAATAATTGAATCCATAAAGAAAATTCAAACACGAAATATCTTGGCTTCCAATCCGAAAACTATTCTGGCAGCAGCTTCTGGAAACAGCTTCTCTTCTCTAGGGTTTCTCTTGTGCCGCCTCCTCTCTCTCTCATTAGGGTTGTTCTATTTATACTTCTTAAGGCATGGCCGAGCATCTTCAGCTGGAAAGATACGACTGTATCTTTCCTTTTCCAAGTGAATCTCGTCAAGTGAATAACAGTCGCCTGGCACGCCTAACAGCACGGCCAGATTTCAAACCGTGTCTCCCTCTAGTCGAAAATATGTAACTCCTCAATCTTGCTCAGTGTTTGGCATGGCTAGGAACACAGCTAGGAACACGGCTAGCAGCACTGCTAGCAACACGGCTAGAAGCACAGCTAGATTATAACTCGTGCCAAGTTCTAGAGCTTTCCACTTCTTTGCAGCGTCTGCCACGGCTTCAAACACACCCCTGTCACAAGTCATGCTTCCTTTCCAAGTGACGCTTTCATCTTCAGGTGTGCCCATAGTTCATGACATGGCCGTGGCTTTACTTGTATTGTCCATGAGTAACTTTAACTTGATCTTTTAAGCTTCAATTATGCTCCTTTTGTGATCTTTCTCCTTCTCTTTGGTATTATACCCTGAAACATGTATTTTTATCTGTTAAGTACCGAATCTGCATTGATTTTATTTAAAAGACTATACAAATTCATCATTAATGCCCATGATTTATAAGGGTTAATTTACTCTTATCTAATTTCCCCACACTTAAGGTTTTGCTTGTCCTCAAGCAAACATGGATTAAGAAAACCCAAAGGACCAGTTCTCATAAGTTCCTGCAATCAAGAAGATATTTCAGCATCATCGATTTCATGCTACACCTCAATCATTGATAATCTTTACTCTATCTTACCGTTAGTTGTATACAAAATACAAATACTAAAATTCCCAAAGCTAATCCAAGTGAACCAAACTTTTACCCTTATCATTTAAACTAAAATTCCCAAAGTCAGAATTAGCACAAGATCGATGCTGGTAAAATAAAGTATACCATCCTTTTAACCACTGTTGTAAGCAACACAACAGGGACTAAAGGCATGTTGTATCCACTTGTCTCCTAGCTCTTCCTTTTCTGTTTCATCCAATTCTTAAGTTGATCTTAAGAGTTTACCATTGAAGCACTTAACTAAGTTAATCGACCCATGTAACAAACTTTCGATCGATAAACCCGAGTTCATCACTCGAGTTAACAGACATTATTCCTTTAGCATAGAAGGCATCCCTCGGATTTACTTATTTGAGTCTAATTAACTCATTTACTTAATTAATTAATTAAGACGGTTTCCTTGGTCAGTAAGTCCCAGACCAGGCGATCTTAGGCTACTAGGTTTTAAAAATACCCCTTTGAACCTCTACCATCTCAATCAATCAACTATCATTTATATAAGCTCTTTTAAATTCATTTTTCTCAGACATTTCTCAGCTTTTTTTTTTTTTTTCAGAAACTTCTTCAAAAAGGAATCACCAAGTTACAAGTATCATTTACTCCTTCACTCCAAGTTATATAGCTTACCTACTGAGCAAAAAGAAGGGCATACTAAACTCACTAGTGACCTTAATCCAATCTCACTTCCCGAAAGTAAAGGTTAAATGACAAGTAAGTTTACTTCACTTGGATTTCATCTTGTAATTTTAGCAACGTATCTCTAGTACATAATAAGAGAATAAAAATGGTTAAAGATTTTCCATGGGGGTATAGACAAATCTCAGTAGTTCTTGATTGTCAACAGTCATCATCGATTATACCTTAATTAAGAGGAAATTGCATTTTTTATTGCACAACCTTTGTATCCTAATTTCGTTTTCCTAACCTGCTTCCCCACACTTATAATAGACATTATCCCCAATGTCCTCGTGAAATGCAAAAAGGGAAACAAAGGATAAAAGCAAAAAGAAAACAAAAGGAAAACGAAAACTTCCCTGAATCTTTTACAACACGGATCTTTAACGGAAAGTCAAGCGGCGCACAAGTAGAGTCATGAGAACCTCTGCTAAACATAACGGGTCGATGTACTTGGAACACTTGTATCTCACAACAACAACAACAACAGAAAAAACAAAACAAAACAAAAGAAACTCATAATCGACTGAACATAAAGCTAACTATCATCAGCATTTTCCATTTCAAACATTAGTGGTTGGTCAGTTTTCCAGAATAAGACAAATCAAGACAGTAAAAACAAAAGTAAGACGGCTATTTTATACGATGGTCCAAATCTCTCGGGTTCAACTTCCATCGATCCACTCGCGAGATCAGCTGCTGAAGTCATCATCCGATGGCAATGGTACAGTGCCCGATCGGCGAGGAGAATCAGATCCAATCACCTCAGTATTCTGCTGAGTGCTCGCTTTGACAATCGCAACTGCAGGACTTTCATGTCGTGCCATGAAAGCTGCACCCGAGGATTCTCCAACATGAAAACCAGTATCATATGCACCACTCGAGTGACGGTCTCCTCCAGAAACCACTCGAGTAGCTTGTGATGTTACGTCCTCATCGCTAGAGCCACCACATGGGGGAAGATCTACCCCTAATTTCTCACCAATACGAGATAAACAGGTGACTAAATAACTCTTCAAGCCCTTCACCCGCTTTGACTGCCTGGCTTGTTCTCTTTTAATTTCTTCCAAATCTGCAGTCAATCTCTTTACCGAATCTACTAGCTCCTGATTTGGTCCGGCCTGCTCTCGAGCTTGCTCTTGCTCCTCACCCTTCTTGGGTTCTATCTCTGACTCTTGTTGTTCGGCAGACACATCTGGTATGCGAAACCTCCACCTCCGCAAAACACTCTCGAGGAAAGAGGTGCTCCTTCCAAAACTGTCCCTGGGAACCCGGGTTAGAAAAACACCATAATTTTTCAGAATACAAGTAATCCAAGAGCCGACAAAAACCTTGTGGTGCCCCAAATCGCATTGTTTTTTCAAGCACCAAACAGCTGCTAATCTAACATTAACCCGAGTACCCGTAATCATACTCCACAGTTGATACAGGTCCGAAGCATTCACAACCCCTTGAGAATCACCTCTACCAGTAGTTGAGCGGGCCAGAATGTAATGGAGTACACGCACGGCAGGATCCCTTAAATGGCTCCCCTTAGATTTGGAAGGGTCATATCCACCATTTCCCATACTATTCCACACTCCATGCTGCAGTAAGCCCCTAGGAAAGGCATTAGGAAGCTGCGCAAATTCATTAGAGTTGATGAACTCCTCGTCATAAATACCCAAGCACTTGATGAAGTCTCTCATTTCAACACGGTGGTAACTCCCTTGGCAGTAGAAGGAGACAAAGTTATCAAGTTAGGTATGCCGGCCAAAACTAAGCTTGAATGTGGCGACAAAATCATAGCTTAGTGAAGAATACACGTCCTCCTTAATGCTCAGAAGTGCTCTCCAAGCGGGATCGTTCAAGAAATGATCAAATCGTCCACTAACCCATACCTAGCTAGCACTTCCCAATCAACTACTACATTAGGCATAAATACCTTCTTTTCTCGCACTATATCATACTTACCTTCGTCCTCCCTTCGCAAGTTAGGAGGGTAGCGTCGCGTGGTCCTAGAGGAACCACCAGTTGAACGAGGTTGAGCATTTTTGCACGCCACGGTCTTAATCCTAGGCATCTTGACTATACCACGCTTGAGAAATCTCGACAGAGTGATGAATGACATTCTTCAACAAGTGGAAACACAGAGAGGGAAGAAAAAGAACGAAGATGCAGAGAGAGGTAATGTGAGAATGAAGAGAGAAATGAAGGGCAAGGTGTTTTATGTCTGGAAACGTGCGAACCCTAAAAGGCTATGGATGACACGGCCTCAAAACTGGGCATGTTATAAGTCGTGCCATACACTGCTCTATATAAAAGAACATGAAAAAGTCTGACCTTCTAGCACGGCTTGTGGCACGGCTTGTGACTTGGCCGTGCCTGTAACCGTGCTATCCACTGCTCTATATAAAAGAACTTGGACAAATCTAACCTAGTGGCACGGCTTGTGACGTGGCCGTGCCTGTAACCGTGCTATCCCCTGGACTGAAACACCTTTCACAAATGCCCGTACACTTTGGTGTGAATTAGACCATATCGTACCCTCTTTGTTAAAATCTTGCTTGCAAAACTACCACTAACAAATGTAATGATGATGACAGTAAAAAGAAAAGAAAAACTAACCTAGTATATGCATGGTTTGCCTCCCAGCCAGCGCTTTTGTTTAACATCGTTGGCTCGACCTAAGGAATAGAGAAAGGTCAGTTATGGATTCGAATAAGGGACAACTCCGCTCTTTCTTCAAAGACCCTCTTGTCTCCTAAGTAATGTTTAAGTCTCTGTCCATTGACCTTGAAAATACCCTTTTTAGGGTGTTCTAACTCCACCGTGCCATAAGGGAAAACGTTTTTTGCCCGAAAAGGACTTGACCATTTTGATTTGAGTTTCCCCGGAAAAAGTTTTAACCTGGAGTTGAATAGCAATACCATATCTCCTTCCTTAAAGTGCTTGTGCTGGCGCAACCTTGCGTCATGATATGCTTTGGCTCTCTCCTTATAGAAACTAGCGTTGTCATATGCCGTAAGTCTTAACTCATTAAGCTCATTAATCTGCCTCTTCCTGTGAGCTCCTGACTTGTCGAGATCGAGGTTGAAAGTCTTGATTGCTCAGAACGCCCGATGCTGAATCTTAACTAGTAAGTGACACGCTTTCCCATATACTAACCGGAAAGGAGTTGTATTAAGTGGTGTTTTGTAGGCCGTCCTATAAGCCCATAACGCATCATCTAACCTGTCTGCCCAATCTCGCCCATGCTGGAGAGTTGATCTCATTAAGATGCGCTTTAGCTCTCTATTTGTCAACTCTACTTGCCCACTTGTCTGTGGATGATAAGGAGTGGTGAGACGGTGAGTCACTCCATATCTTTTCAAGACTTTTTCAATCTGAGAGTTGCAAAAATGTGTACCTCGATCACTAATTAGTGCTCGAGGCACCCTAAAATGGCAAAAGAGCTTCTTCAGGAACTTGACAACCACCTTAGCATCATTTGTTGGTAGAGCTTGTGCTTCAGCCCACTTAGACACATAATCCACTGCTACCAATATATACTTGTTTCCATACGAAGGAGGAAATGGTCCCATAAAATCAATACCCCATACATCAAATACCTCGCACTCCAGAATATAGTGCTATGGCATTTCGTCCCTTCTTGAAATGTTTCCATCTCTCTGGCATCGATCGCACTGAGCTACAAAATTTTAGGCATCCTTGAATATTGACGGTCAATAAAAACCAGCTTCAAGTACTTTGTGGCCTGTCCTATTGGCACCATGGTGTCCTCTAGTGAGTCCACTATGGCAATGGTTCAAGATCTCCCGTCCTTCCTCATGTGAGACACAACGCCTAATCATTTGGTCTGAGCAATACCTGAACAAGTAGGGGTCTTCCCAATAGTAATACTTCAGGTCAGTAAAGAACTTCTTTTTCTGTTGCCTGGACATGTCCTGTGGAAGGACCCTAGCCACTAGATAGTTGGCCATGTCTGCAAACCATGGGGACTCCGAACTGCTAACTTTGTTAATAGAATACAAATTCTCCTCAGGGAATCTATCGTTAATATCTTCTTCCTACAGCTGCTCCACACATGAGTTCTCCAATCGAGATCGATGATCCGCTGCGAGGTTTTCTGCTCCCTTCTTGTCTCTGATCTTAAGGTTGAATTCTTGCAATAGGAGTATCCACCTGATTAGGTGGGGTTTTGCATCCGTCTTGGTCATTAAATATCTCAATGCGGAGTGGTCAGTATACACTATCACTTTAGAAAGAACAAGATAAGATCGGAATTTATCAAAAGCAAACACTACTGCCAATAACTCCTTCTCAGTAGTGGTATAATTCTCTTGAGCCCCATTTAGAGTTTTACTGGCATAGTATATCGGTTGGAAATACTTATCCTTTCTTTGACCTAGTACAGCTCCTACAGCATAGTCGCTGGCATCGCACATCAGTTCAAATGGTAGGTTCCAATTTGGAGCCACCATGATAGGAGCTTTGGTCAGTTTCTCCTTCAACGCCTCAAAGGCTTGGAGACATTCATCATTGAAATCAAAGGCTATGTTCTTCTCCAACAACCTGGTGAGAGGACGAGCAATTTTGGAAAAATCCTTAATGAACCGTCTATAGAATCCAGCATGTCCCAGAAAACTCCGAATAGCTTTAACCGAAGAGGGTGGGGGAATTTTGGATATAGTATCAACCTTGGCGTTGTCTACTTCAATCCCCTGCTGAGATATTTTGTGTCCTAAGACAATACCTTCAGTCACCATGAAGTGACACTTCTCCCAATTCAAGACTACGTTAGTTTCTTCACAACGTGTGAGCACCCTTTCCAAATTATGTAGGCAAGAATCAAATGAATCCCCAAACACGGAAAGTCATCCATGAATACTTCCATAATATCTTCAACCAGATCTTCGAAAATCGCTAACATGCACCGCTAAAAGGTGGCCGGTGCATTACATAATCCGAATGGCATCCTCCTGTAAGCAAATGTGCCATAGGGACATGTAAAGGTAGTTTTCTCTTGATCTTTAGGGGCAATCTGAATCTGGTAATATCCTGACATCCCATCAAGAAAACAGTAAAACATATGTCCAGCGAGCTTCTCCAACATCTGATCGACAAAAGGTAAAGGAAAATGGTCCTTAAGAGTGGCTTCATTTAATTTGCGATAGTCAATGCATACTCGCCATCCCGTCAACGTCCTCATTGGTATAAGCTCATTATTCTCATTTAGGACTACCGTCATTCCCCCCTTCTTTAGCACCACCTGGATGGGGCTTACCCATGAACTATCAAAAATGGGATAAATTAGCCCAGCATCTAACAATTTGATTACCTCTTTCTTAACGACTTCTTTCATGTTTGGGTTAAGTCGTCTTTGAGCTTGCACTACTGGTTTGAAATTGTCTTCCATCGGGATTTTGTGTGTGCAAAAAGATGGGCTAACCCCTTGGATATCCGCGATTTTCCATGCCAAGGCACGCTTATGCTCCTTCAGGATCTTCAAGTGCTTTTCCTTCTGACCAATGGTTAGCCCGGCTGCAATGATGACCGGCAACTGAGAATCCTTCTCTAAGAAAGCATACTCTAGATAGTCTGGGAGTTGCTTCAGCTCCAGAATTGGAGGATCTTCAATAGTGGGCTTCAATCTAGTAACATCTCCTGCATCAATGTTCTCCTTTTCCAGTTTTATCCCAAGTTCATCCTTGCCATCCAGATGAGTCAACATTTCTTGTATTGCACAATCTTCTGTCTCTTCAATATTGCATACTCTCCAACTCAACTCTAATGGATCCTTGCATAAGATATCTTCCACAACGGTATTAGTTACATCAATTGCATAACAAGTGTCATCAGAATCTACCGATTTCTTCATCACAACTGGGATTTGTATCACTAACTCGTCTCCCCCAATGCGCAGCACTAATCGGCCCTCAGCCACATCAATGATTGCTCGGGTTGTGGCTAAAAAGGGGCGTCCCAAGATTAGAGGAACTTCAGTGTCGACATCCATGTCCAAGATCATAAAATCAACCGGGAAGATGACAGTTTCTACTTTTACTAACACATCTTCAATAACCCCTTTAGGAAACTTCACCGATCGATCTGCCAATTGAAGGCTCATCCGTGTAGGCTTTGGCTCCCCCTAATCCCAACTTTTGAAAGAGAGAATATGTCATCAAGTTTATGCTAGCCCCTTGATGGGTGTCGAATCCAACAAAAATAAAACCTACTCCTAGACAATTATATGATTTGCATATAGTGGTGAGTAGGGTCGAATCCACAGGGATTGGTTAAAGATATTTCTATTCAAAGATAATAAAAAGGAAAAGGAAAATGGGGGGTTTTGTTTGTGAATTAAGATACTGTTGAAACAAGAAAATAAAATCGAATATTGATAAAAGCCTAGCCAAAGGAATCAAGATAGTTTAATTCTAAGAATTGATCATCGATGCAAATGTTTTCTATTCTTATTTCTAGATAAACTGGTTATGGTTACTAACAAGCTCTAACAACCTATCTCTCCGTACTTTCTCGATAATCAAGAGAAGCTCTTTGATTATTTCTCTTATTGATTAGACAACCCTAGACAAGCGCTTAGGATTTAATCTACCAATAGCATTAAAAACTAGAGAGACCACCAATTCATGCCAGTAGATTATAAGATAACCTATTTAAACATGATCATACACCTCCATAACATGAATTCGATCATCTATTTTATAACCAAACATGTTATTGTGTCACTGAGACTAGAACAATCAAACAATTACGGATTTGACGTGCTAGTTGACAATATATTAACTTGCTAATTGAGTAGAAGAGCTCTATTCATACCAATCAACAAAAATAATAATGAAAAGACGTTAAGAAGATATATGAATATCCAAAAACAAAGAGTAGAATAAATACAAGACAATTAGACCTCACAATTCGTGGAGAATTAAACATCTATGACCCTTTGGCTAGAAAAGTAGCTTAGCTACACATGTTCATCAATAAAACGAAAATAAAAAGTATAAACATGATGAACACGGTTGCTTGCTCTGCCTCCAAGATGATCCAAGGTTCTTCAAGATCCAAAGATTCAAGATTGCCTCTAACCCTCTAGGGTTGGCTCTATTTATATTGTTAGAGGGATGGCATGTGATCTTTTGCTAGCAAGATATGAAAATATCTTTCCTTTTCCAAGTAGATTTCGAGAAGTGAATATTCGCCTGCCTGGCACGGTCTACCCCACGGCTAGATTACCAACCGTGCCTTCCTCTATGCATAATCAACAAGTCTTCATCCTTGTCCAGTGTATACCACGGTCTACACCACGGCTAGATCCTAGGCCGTGTCTTCCTCTGTCAAAGTTCCACAATTTCTTCTCCTTGGCACGTCTAGCTTCCACTAGGGGTTCCACCACGGCTTCAAGCACGATTGCTCCCACGGCAAGATCATGAGCCGTGTCTCTCTCTGTTGAAAGTCCACATTTCCGCCTTCTTGTCCAGTGTGTAACACGGTTTATACCATGGCCGTGCCTCAAACCGTGCTTCCTCCTAGGCAGATACACGGCCGTGTACTTCAACTACACACCCATGTACTTCATTCCGGCGGTGTAAATCCTTGTCTTTGAACCAAGTTGTAGATGACTTCTCTAATTTACTTGAATTGGCACCTTTGACTCCATTTATCCTGATTTATCACCATAATATTATTAAGTACCATTTCCTTATGATTTCTATAAAATCAATAATGAATTAACACAATTTATACTATAAAGATTAAGTATAAAATGGCTCTATCAAATTCCCCCACACTTAAACTCTTGCTTGTCCTTAAGAAATTGCATCAAATCAATTGAGAAATCTGTCATAGATTATACAAACTTTCTTTTCATCATTCCAAGCATCTATTCATTTGTAATTCATGACTTGTAATTTTAATGTCTACTACTTCAACCCAAACTGGTTTCCTGTGATCAAATTACTATGGACAAAATTCAATAGCTAATCTAAGCAAAACAAACTTTAATCCTCATGTTTAGTAAAAGAATTTTTATTCCAAAAGTAAATACTTAATCCACTAAGGAAAAACACCCAATTAAACTTCATTGGATATTAGCAAACATATAATCCTTGCAACATAAAGCATATAGAATCAACTCTTTCCATAGATTTTCTCCCTTTTCTATTATAAGTCTTGTTTTATTCAATGAATGTTTACATTCATATTCTTTTGATTTATTCAAGCATCTATTTTGACGGGTTTTTGCCCGCTTCTTTTCATGATCTTTCGCCTTTTCTCCCTTATCGTTATAGTGAGTTCATTGAGTCAACACATCCCGAGCTCGTCACTCAAGTGACCAGGTTTTGAGATACCCCTACGGACTCTTCCTCACTCTAACATTCAAGTTTGAATACTCTTAACTCAATTAGTTGAATCATTGGAGTAATGGCTATGCTTGATTTTTTTTTTTAAGTGTTATAATTGCTTTACAAACAACTTGAAAGAATATATAGTAACTAATATAACCTAGAAGTAAACTTGTTTATTTTTTACTTAAGGACTCGACTTACTCTTAGACTTCCAATTCTAAAGTTAAATACAAGGTAAATTTGTTTCTTAAAGATTTCACTACTTAATTTTAACCAAGTATTCTAATCACAGCAGTGGGTGAGTAAAGCATTTGAACAAGTCAATTTCACATTTTGTAGATGCTTATTACAACATTTAGTACAATCTCTAGATTTCATGATAATTTTGAAAAAAATTGGCTTAAAATTGCTTAAGGACAAACATTCAAAGTATGGATCAATTCTCTATTCTCTATATTTTATTATCCTCTCCCCTACACTTAGCTTGAACAGTGTCCTCACTGTTCCTAATTTAGCACAATTGAAGAGGAATTAACAACTCAAGGAACATTAGAGAATAAGAGAAAGGAAATACTGGTACTTCCCTAGAATTGGAGTTCTCCCTTGAAGCTAAGTGTCATCTGATGATATGTATCCTTGCTGCAGCTGATCCAAGGGGTTCAAAACTACACTAAAATAAAAAAAAAACTAAACAAAATAATTTGATATGGGTTGCCTCCCATGAAGCGCCTTTCTTTAACGTCTTTGGCTAGATGTTCCTGTAATCAATCAAAATACTCGGGGTGAGTTAAACTGGTTTCTTCGATATTACATACTTGAAATCCTTCATAAAAAGGTTTTAAGCGATGACCATTGACTTTGAAAGTCTTACCAGTTTCAAAGCTTGCGATCTCAACTGCACCATGTGAAAATATGTTAGTGATAACAAAAGGACCAATCCACCGTGATTGTAGTTTTCCAGGAAACAACTTCAATCGAGAATGGTAAAGTAATACTTTTTTACCTACAAAACAATTCTTTCGGGAAATCATTTGATCATGAAAATCCTTTGTTTTTTCCTTATAGATTTTAGTACTCTCATAAGCTTCTCTTCGAATCTCCTCGAGTTCTTGTAATTGAAGTTTTTTGTGCTCACCAACCTCATCCATTCGCATGTTACATTGTTTTACAGCCCAGTACGCTCTATGTTCCAACTCCATAGGGAGATGACACGGTTTACCAAATATCAAACGGTAAGGAGACATACCTATAGGGGTCTTGTAGGCTGTCCAGTAGGCCCATAATGCATCTTCAAGTCTTGTGCTCCAATCCTTCCTACTTGGGTTGACGGTTTTTTCCAGAATAGACTTGATTTCTCGATTTGAGAGTTCTGCCAATCCATTGGTTTGAGGGTGGTATACGGTGGAAGTGCGATGAGTGACCCTGTATTTTTTTAGTAGAGTTTCCACTATTCTATTACAAAAGTGTGTGCCACGATCACTGATAAGAGCCTTTGGTGTCCCGAACCTAGCAAAAATATGGGATTTAACAAAATCCACAACAACTTTAGCATCATTAGTTCGGGTCGCTTTGGCTTCCACCCATTTTGAAACATAATCTACAGCAAGAAGGATGTAAACATTACCGAAAGAAGGAGGAAAAGGACCCATAAAGTCAATACCCCATATATCAAATATTTCATAAGCAAAAATAGGGGTAAGTGGCATTTGGTCTCTACGTCCTAAGTTGCCAATCTTTTGACATCGTTCACAAGACTTACAAAACATAAAAGAGTCACGAAAAAATGTAGGCCAAAACAAACCACACCCTAATACCTTTTGAGCTGTCCTCTTAGGGCCAAAATGTCCACCACATGCATATGAATGACAAAATTGCAAGACAGAAGGAATATACGTCTTGAGAAATACACCTTCTAATGATTTGATCAGCACAATGTTTCCACAAATATGGATCATCCCTTACATAATACTTAGCATCACTTTTAATTTTATCTTTTTGAGCCCTAGACAAATCACTTGGTTGTGTCTTAGTAACCAAATAATTGACAATATCAGCATACCACGGAATTGTCTTTTGAATAGAAAAGAGATACTCATCTGGAAAATCATCTTATATTTATGTGGACCCTTCACTGATAGGAATTCTACTGAGGTGGTCTGCAACTAAGTTTTCCGAGCCTTTCCTATCACATATCTCCAAATCAAACTCTTGCAGTAAGAGTATCCATCGAATAAGTCTTGGTTTCGCCTCCTTCTTTGTGAGCAGGTATTTGAGAGCTGCATGATCAGAGTAAACAATTACCTTAGTACCAAGTAAATATGATCTGAATTTTTCTAATGCAAAAACAACAGCCAAGAGTTCTTTTTCCGTTGTGGAATAGTTGCATTGAGCATTATCCAATGTTCTGGAAGCATAATAAATGACATGAGAAGCTCTCCCAACTCTTTGGCCAAGAACTGCTCCAACTGCATAATTGCTCGCATCACACATGATTTCAAAGGGAAGGGTCCAGTCGGATGGTTGGATGATTGGAGCAGAAGTTAACTTATCCCTCAATGTGTCAAAAGCGTTCTTGCAGGCCTCATCGAACTCAAATGTCACTTCTTTTTGTAGCAATCGACATAGGGGTTGAGTAATCTTGGAGAAATCCTGGATGAAGCGTCGATAGAATCCTGCACTCCCAAGAAAAGACCGAATTTCCCGTACACTCAAAGGGTAAGGTAAAGATTTAATCAATTTTACCTTAGCTTTATCGACTTCAAGCCCCTTAGAAGATACAATATGGCCTAAAATGAGACTCTGTTCAACAATAAAGTGACATTTTTCATAATTCAACACTAAATTCTTATCTATACATCTTTGAAGCACTTTTGTAAGGTTAGTCAAACATGAATCAAAAGAATTACCATAGACGGTGAAGTCATCCATGAAAACCTCTATAATATTCTCCACATAATATGAAATATATACTAACCATACATCTTTGGAATGTGGCTGGGGCATTGCAGAGCCCAAAAGGCATCCTTCGATACGCAAAAATACCGAATGGACAAGTAAAAGTAGTCTTCTCTTGATCTTCCGGTGCCACTGGAATTAGATGAAAACCTGAATAACCATCAAGACAACAATAGTGAGAATGGCCAGCCAAACGTTCAAGCATCTGATCAAGAAAAGGAAGAGGGAAGTGGTCCTTCCGAGTTGATGCATTTAACTTCCTGTAATCAACACAAACCCTCCATCCATTCTGAACCCGAGTAGGAATTAACTCACCATCAGAGTTTTCAATCACAGTTAAGCCCGTTTTCTTTGGAACAACTTGGATTGGACTTACCTACTTGCTGTCGGAAATTGGATAGATCATACCTGCATCAAGAAGTTTCAAGATCTCTTTCTTAACTACTTCCATCATAGGTGGATTCAAACGACGCTGAACTTCCCTTGAAGGTTTACAATTATCTTCCATCAAAATCTTGTGCATGCAAGTGGAGGGGCTTAGTCCTTTGATATCAGCTATGGACCATCCAATGGCCTCTTTGTACTCTCTCAATACCCGAATCAACTTTTCTTCTTCTAAAGTACTTAGCTTGTTGGAGACTATCACAGTAAGAGTCTCCTTTTCTCCTCAGAAAATATACTTTAGATGTTCAGGTAGGGGTTTTAATTCTAGCTTTGGTGCCTACACAATAGAAGGAAGAAGTCTTGTGTTAGAAGGGGGTAAATGAATGTATGACACATCATACCTAATAGGTTTTAATGATTCTAACTCCCAAATCTTGTCCTGCAAATCAGAGGATATTACAAGCTTTTCCTTAAGAGTTTTCAATGCATGAATCGTAAGCCTCTTATTAAGTATAACTTTCAACTCATCATCGTCTATCAAATCAAATGTAGCCTGTGTTAATGGGTCAATAACATCAACAACAAAAACGGGAGAGATATAACAAAGATATTTCATGGCATCATAAATGTTAAATTTAATCACTTCACCATCAAATTCCATAGTGAGGTTACCATCATGTACATCAATTTTTGTTCTGGATGTCTTAAGAAATGGTCTCCCTAATAATATCATTGATGAATTATGAGAATCATCATTCTCCATGTCAAGGACGTAAAAATCTGCAGGGAAAACGAAACCATTAACTTGTACTAAAACATTTTCTAGAACTCCCTCAGGATAAACATTGGACCTATCAGCAAGTTGAACAATAACACTTGTTTCCTTCAGGGGGACAACATTTAAACATTGATAAACAGACAAAGGCATAACATTGATTGAAGCTCCTAAATCACACATAGCTTTAGTGATTCCAAGATTACCCCTTTTGCAAGGAATAGTAAACATACCTAGATCCTTACATTTAGGAGGAAGCTTCTTCTGAAGAATAGCTGAAACATTCTCACCTACACTAATCTTTTCATTACCTTTCAGATTTCTTTTGTTAGTGCATAATTCTTTAAGAAATTTAGCATAACAAGGTACTTGCTTAATTGCATCCAGTAAAGGAATGTTTACCTCAACTTTGCGAAAAGTGTCAAGAATCTCTTTTTCTTCAGCTTCATTCTTGGATTTTGCTAGTCTGGAAGGGAAAGGAGGTGCTGTTGTCATGACCTTTGGTGGTTCAATGAAGGGTCCTTTGATCCGATTGTTCTGCTGGCTTGGAGTTGCAGTTTCTTTCTCAATCTCTTCCTCAGGATTAGTTCGGTGTCCCTTCTCATTTGATCCCTGCAATTTCGTTCCACTTCTCAAGGTAATTGCATTAGCACTTTGCTTTGGATTTGTGACGGTTTCAGAAGGTAACTTACCTTGAGTTTCCAACCTATTTATAGAAGAAGAAAGTTGACTTACCTGATTTTCCAAGTTGTGGATGCTCTGCTTTGTCTCATCCTGAAATTGTTTTGTATTAACGGCAAGTGATTTCACAATTTCCTCAAGGGACATACCTAAAGTGGAAGGAGCTTGTGATACTTGGTTTAATGGCTTAGGTTAGAATTGTTGGAAGTTTTGTGGTTTATTGCCATATCGGAAGTTAGGGTGATCCCTCCATCCAGGATTGTACATATTCGAGTAGGGATCATATTTCCTTTGTGGCTGTCCTAGGAATCCGCCTACAGCATTGGCGTGTTCATGGTTATCATCTTGCAATGTGGGGCACATGTCGGTCGGATGATTAGGAGCAACACAAATTCTACAAGCCTTCACCTGTTGAGTATTTCCAAGAGCTAGCTGCTGCACAAGGGAGGTTAGATTAGAAATTTGATGTTCAAGGTTAGACACACTTACCACATTTACCTTCCTTAAAGACGTATCATGCCTATACCCAAATTGTTGCGAATTGGTAGCCATAATGGAGATCAATTCCCTAGCTTGACCAGGGGTTTTGTTTACTATGGCGCCTCCACTTGTTGCATCCATCATCTTTCTTTCCATCGGAAGTAGGCCTTCGTAGAAGTATTGGATGAGAAGTTGTTTAGATATCCCGTGTTGTGGGCAACTTGCACACAGTTGCTTGAACCTCTCCCAATACTCATGAAGAGTCTCGGTGTCCCTCTGTTTTATACCACAAATTTCTCTTCTTATTCCAGCGGCTTTAGATGCGGGGAAGAATTTGTCCAAGAAGAGTCTCACCATATTTGTCCAAGTGGTGATAGAACCTGGAGGCAAATAAAATAACCAATCTTTAGCTTTAGTAATTAAAGAAAATGGAAAAGCACGTAACTTGATTTGATCGTCGGTTATTCCTTGCGGCCTCATACTAGAACACACTATATGAAACTCTTTCAAATGCTTATGAGGATCTTCATTCTCAAGACCATGAAAGGTGGGTAGCAGATGTATCAACCCAGATTTCAACTCGAATTCAACAGCTAGTTCGGGATAGTGAATACAAAGTGGTTGTTGATTCACATCCGGTGCAGCCAACTCCCTTAATGTTCTCTCGGGATTTGCCATATCGTCTTCTTTTTCAAAATTAAAGGATGAGTCAGACAAATCCGATGCTATGTTCAGTTTAGGGGATGATCTAGCTTCTCGTCGCAACCTCTTTAGAGTCTTCTCAATCTCCAGATTATAAGTTAGTTCACCTGTCTGAGAAGAACGAGTCATATAAGAATAGAAATAATTTTGACACCAATCCCCGGCAACGGCGCCAAAATTTGATGGGTGTCGAATCCAACAAAAATAAAACCTACTCCTAGACAATTATATGATTTGCATATAGTGGTGAGTAGGGTCGAATCTACAAGGATTTGTTAAAGATATTTCTATTCAAAGAGAATAAAAAGGAAAAGGAAAATGGGGGTTTTGTTTGTGAATTAAGATACTGTTGAAACAAGAAAATAAAATCGAATATTGATAAAAGCTTAGCCAAAGGAATCAAGATAGTTTAATTCTAAGAATTGATCATCGATGCAAATGTTTTCTATTCTTATTTCTAGATAAACTGGTTATGGTTACTAACAAGCTCTAACAACCTATCTCTCCGTACTTTCTCGATAATCAAGAGAAGCTCTTTGATTATTTCTCTTATTGATTAGACAACCCTAGACAAGCGCTTAGGATTTAATCTACCAATAGCATTAAAAACTAGAGAGACCACCAATTCATGCCAGTAGATTATAAGATAACCTATTTAAACATGATCATACACCTCCATAACATGAATTCGATCATCTATTTTATAACCAAACATGTTATTGTGTCACTGAGACTAGAACAATCAAACAATTACGGATTTGACGTGCTAGTTGACAATATATTAACTTGCTAATTGAGTAGAAGAGCTCTATTCATACCAATCAACAAAATAATAATGAAAAGACGTTAAGAAGATATATGAATATCCAAAAACAAAGAGTAGAATAAATACAAGTCAATTAGACCTCACAATTCGTGGAGAATTAAACATCTATGACCCTTTGGCTAGAAAAGTAGCTTAGCTACACATGTTCATCAATAAAACGAAAATAAAAAGTATAAACATGATGAACACGGTTGCTTGCTCTGCCTCCAAGATGATCCAAGGTTCTTCAAGATCCAAAGATTCAAGATTGCCTCTAACCCTCTAGGGTTGGCTCTATTTATATTGTTAGAGGGATGGCGTGTGATCTTTTGCTAACAAGATACGAAAATATCTTTCCTTTTCCAAGTAGATTTCGAGAAGTGAATATTCGTCCGCCTGGCACGGTCTACGCCACGGCTAGATTACCAACCGTACCTTCCTCTGTGCATAATCAACAAGTCTTCATCCTTGTTCAGTGTGTACCACGGCATATACCACGGCTAGATTTCCAACCGTGCCTTCCTCTGTACATAATCAACAAGTCTTCATCCTTGTCCAGTGTGTACCACGGTCTACACCACGACTAGATCCTAGGCCGTGTCTTCCTCTGTCAAAGTTCCACAATTTCTTCTCCTTGGCACGTCTAGCTTCCACCAGGGGTTCCACTACGGCTTCAAGCACGGTTGCTCCCACGGCAAGATCATGAGCCATGTCTCTCTCTGTTGAAAGTCCACATTTCCGCCTTCTTGTCAAGTGTGTAACACGGTTTATACCATGGTCGTGCCTCAAACCGTGCTTCCTCCTAGGTAGATACACGGCCGTGTACTTCAACTACACACCCATGTACTTCATTCTGGTGGTGTAAATCCTTGTCTTTGAACCAAGTTGTAGATGAATTCTCTAATTTACTTGAATTGGCACCCTTGACTCCATTTATCCTGATTTATCACCATAATAGAATTAAGTACCATTTCCTTATGATTTCTATAAAATCAATAATGAATTAACACAATTTATACTATAAAGATTAAGTATGAAATGGCTCTATCACCCCTAGATCTGCTAATGCTTTTTCTACGGGTAAATTTCCAATGAAACATGGTATGGTGAAACTCCCTGGATCTTTCAATTTCTTTGGAAGTTTGTTTAGTAAAATAGCAGAACAATTCGCACCAATTGTTGCAGTGGAGATCTCTTCCATCTTCTTTTAATTAGATAGTAAATCTTTCAAGAACTTGGCATACCGGGGCATCTGAGAAAGGGCTTCCACAAGTGGTAAGTTGATATGTAACTCTTTGAACAAATCCAAAAACTTACCGAAGTGTTCTCGATCCTTGTCGTTCCGCAGCCTAGCAGGATATGGCAATGGGGATTTATAGGGCTGGACGATAGGTGTCTTCTCAGCTTCCAAATCTTTTGTTCTTTCCTCTATAACTCTGCCCTTTTCTGCTTTATCAGTAGTTTCGCCTTTATCAACAGTCTCCTTCCCCTTCCTACTAACAGAGGTTTCCCCACACTTGTCTGATTTCACTTCCTTTCCACTCCTAAGAGTTATTGCCTTCACGTGTTCCCTTGGGTTGGTCTCTATATTTCCAGGAAGAGACCCTTGTGGTCGCTCAGCAAGCGCTTTAGAAATCTGGCCCATCTGGTTTTCCAAGTTGTGGATTGAGGCTTCATGATTCCTTAGAGCGGCTTCAATGGATTGCTGGCATTGCTCCGACGCTTGAATGAACTTCGCAATCATATCCTCAAGGTTAGATTTCTTTTCTTGGAAAGGAGGTGGGGCTGGTCTTTAGAATCTTGTAGCAGGTGCATTACCCCTTTGAGATTGCTGATTACTCTAGGAGAAATTGGGATGATTACGCCATCCTGGATTATATGTGTTGCTATAGGGGTTGTTCTGTGATCTAGTGGGATTTCCCACATACTCAGCATGCTCTGTCGCTTCAGACACTGTATTGTTGGAATGAGGTTCAATTGAGCAGTATTGGGATGATTGAGTACAACCATCCCTTCAACTTTTGAAGCTAGCGCATCTACTTTTGCTATAATTGATGTCATCAAATCGACCTCATAAATGCCCGCCGCCCTATGCCTTTGTCTACCATGGCTCCATTGGTGATTATTTTTGGCCATGTTCTCAAACAAACTCAACGACTCCTCCGGCGTTTTTACATTTAAAGTACCCCCAGCCGCAGCATCAATTGTTTGCCGAGTTGCATAGTCAAGCCTGTTATAGAAGGTGGAAACTTGCAACCAATTAGGCATTTGGTGATGTGGACACCTCCTAAGAAGATCCTTAAATCTAATCCATGCTTCATGTAGGGGCTTGTGATCTAGTTGGGTGAATGATGTGATATCATTTCTCAACATGGCAGTTTTCGATGGTGGGAAATAATAGTCCAGGAAAGTCTTCGCCATCTGGGTCCAAGTGGTGATGGAATCCCGGTTTAGTGAACTAAACCATTGCCTTGCTTTCCCCCGGAGAGTAAAAGGGAAAAGTCGCAATTTCAGTGCTTCCTCAGATACTCCGTTTTTCTTGACAGTTGCACAAATATCCAAGAACATCTGAATGTACGCATGAGGATCCTCGTCAGACAAACCGTCAAACTGGCATTAGTTGTGAATCATATGCATTGTAGAGGCCTTGATTTCGAAGTTGTTGGCCTCTATTGCTGGTTGCATAATACACGACCCAGTGCTGCTCAGAGTAAGACGAGCGTATTCAACCATCGTTCTTCGTTCATCTGCCATTGGCCTAGTTTCTCTTAATCGCCTTCTAAAGGTTTGGTCAATTTCAGGATCAAAGTCAAGAAGCTTAGATGAAGAGCTCCTTGTCATAAACCGCGACAGACAAACTATGAACTTAGTTTCCTCAACAAATTTGAATGGAAGCACAAACGAATTAATGTAAATAACTAAAAAAAATAAAAAAAATAATAGTTAAAGTAGTAAGTGTCAAGTTTTCCTAATATTACAAGTCCCCGGCAACGGCGCCAAAAACATGATGGATGATCTGACCGTTCTAACAAGTTTAACCCTTTACTCGATCCTAGCTTACGATCAGTTCTCAAGCAAGTGTACCTATCGACTAGCAGTATAGCATAGGAGTACAGGGATCGATCCCACGAAGACTTATAAGTACTAGTACTAACGATTCTCCTACTATCTAACTTCTCACTATTGATGATCTCACTATCCCAATTATTGCCAAAACCTGAAAGAAACAAATAAAATGAACAAAGTAAATGTATTCAAACACTCCCTTAATTAATTCAATGATTTAAACATACCCTGCCCAAGATCCACCCCTAATTCTCATGCAGCTTTTATTCAATTCCAAACTATCCAATGATTAATACCCAATCTTTGATCTGCGGAGTTTCTTACACTAGATTAGAGTCTTTCTCAAGATCAATAATCTCTAATCCTAATTAAGCCAATTAAGATCTCTCTTCAATTAACATAATCAAGATTGTAATAGAATCCTAGGACTCTCAATTGAACCAGACCGCAATGACTTTGTTCAATACAGAAAACCTCCTATAACCTATCTCTAGGATTACAAGGGGTCTTTTTATCCATGCAGGATCCACTCTATTAACGATTTCTCAATCTTAATAACAGAGATATAATTCCATCCTAATACTGTGCACATATCAAGATGAACAAACTATAATTGCAACATGAATAAACTCAAAGAGTAGAATTAATTATTGAACATCAACAATTCTTTCACATGACAATCAGGGGTTTCTCAAGGGAACAGGGATGAAACAATTAGCCACTCATGAATTTAGTAAGAAGAGCAAAACATAAAATAATTGAATCCATAAAGAAAATTCAAACACGAAATATCTTGGCTTCCAATCCGAAAACTATTCTGGCTGCAGCTTCTGGCAACAGCTTCTCTTCTCTAGGGTTTCTCTTGTGCCGCCTCCTCTCTCTCTCATTAGGGTTGTTCTATTTATACTTCTTAAGGCATGGCCGAGCATCTTCAGCTGGAAAGATACGACTGTATCTTTCCTTTTCCAAGTGAATCTCGTCAAGTGAATAACAGTCGCCTGGCACGCCTAATAGCACGGCCAGATTTCAAACCGTGTCTCCCTCTAGTCGAAAATATGTAACTCCTCAATCTTGCTCAGTGTTTGGTATGGCTAGGAACACAGCTAGGAACACAGCTAGCAGCACTGCTAGCAACACGACAAGAAGCACGGCTAGATTATAACCCGTGCCAAGTTCTAGAGCTTTCCACTTCTTCGCAGCGTCTGCCACGGCTTCAAACACACCCCTATCACAAGCCGTGCTTCCTTTCCAAGTGACGCTTTCATCTTCAGGTGTGCCCCCGGTTCATGACACGGTCACGGCTTTACTTGTGTTATCCATGAGTAACTTTAACTTGATGTTTTAAGCTTCAATTATGCTCATTTTGTGATCTTTCTCCTTCTCTTTGGTATTATACCCTGAAACATGTACTTTTATTTGTTAAGTACCAAATCAGCATTGATTTTATTTAAAAGACTATACAAATTCATCATTAATGCCCATGATTTATAAGGGTTAATTTACTCTTATCAGTGGAGGACATGGTCGTAATGTGGCAGGTAAGAGAACTTTGGAGGAACAACTTCAGGAGCTTACTACTATGGTTGCTACACTAGCAACTAGAGTTGATAGGATGACTTTACCACAACCACCGGTGGTAAACCAACCAGCACCACCTCGAGTAGCTCCACAAAACCCTCATCGAAACAGAGTAGTGGAAGAAAGGGATGACAATTTTGGGGTCAACCTAAATCAGAATAGGGATTTTAGACCACCTCGGGGTTTGGAGTATGTGAAACTAAAGATGCCATCCTATGATGGTAAAGGATCAAAAAATGAATACTTAGACTGGGAGGATAAGGTCGAAGGTCTCTTCGAATGTTATGAGATCGACGATAGTACCAGGGTCAGATTGGCTGCTGTTGAATTTGTAAGGTATGCTGCACTTTGGTGGAAGAATCTGATCATCAACAGGCATTGGGATGGAGAGGCTGAGGTTCAGACCTGGAGGGATATGAAGAGGTTGCTAAGGAAAAGGTTCATTCCTGAGCATTACAAACAGGAGCTGTTTATGTGACTACAAACTTTGAGGCAGGGGGGCAAAACAGTAGATGATTATGTGCAGGAATTTGAGACCCTTATGATTAGGTGTGGGTCTGTTGAGCCTCCAGAACAAACTATAGCACGATTTGTCTCAGGTCTAAAATATGAGATAGCGTGTATTGTTGAACTGCAGTGCTATACCACACTTGATGAGGCTATTCAGTTGGCCTTAAAAGTAGAGAGACAGAAGAGGTCCAACTTCTTTAGGGCTCCTAGCAGTAGGCCTAACACTACTAATAGACCCATCTCAGCCGACAGTCGATCAGGGGGAGCAAAGGCGGTAGGTGAGGGAGTCAAGGCAGTGGACACTACTACCCCAACCATTATAAGAGAAAACTTACCTACTGGGAAGGGTAAAGAGGTCATGGCACCAGAAATGAGGCAGACTGTTCCCGGATCTACTAGTGGGAAAGTACGCTAGATAAAATGTTTTAAATGCATGGGATTTGGGCATATGGCTGCACAGTGTCCAAATAAGAGGGTGATGACTGTTATGGAAGACATTGGAGAGGATACTGAGGATGACCATGAACAGATTGAGCCCACAGATCTACCAACAGCATTGTAGGAATATTATGATGATCAGAATGCAAATGCACCTAAGGAGCATACTGGAGGGAAATATCTACCCCTTAATGTGTTACGCAGGATTTTGTCCACATCTCCTGATATCAGTGATATTCAGAGGGAGAACATATTTCATACCTCTTGCAGAATCAGAGGTAACATTTGTGTACTCATCATCGATAGTGGTAGTTGCACGAATGTTATATTTGCTGCACTGGTAGACAAATTACAACTGTCTACTATACCACATCCTAGTCCTTATCATTTGCATTGGCTAGATAATAGATGTAGTATGCATGTTACCATTAGGGCAAAGGTTCTTGTGAGTGTCGGGCAGAACTATCATGATGAGATCCTTTGTGATATAGTTCCTATGCATGCATTCCATTTGCTGTTGGGCCGACCCTGGTTGTATGATCGATAGGTGATACATGATGGGTTTGAAAATACCAGCATGTTCAGTATGGGCGAGACACGCATAGTCCTATTACCGATGACTCCATCTGAGGTCTAGGGTTTTCAGAAACAGGTCAGGCATCCATCCACTACCATGGCTAGCCGGGAGAGCAAGACAACAGAGATCCTAGGGTTCAATTCCACAACTGATCCTCTAGATTTGAGGGCAAATCTTTCAGAAGCCCGAGGAGATGATGGGAAAATTTCTGGCACTATCAACCTCTTCAGAACCCAATTTGGATGATTAACCAAATTGATCATATTTTATCTTATGTCTTTATTTTTAATAAACTTTGAGAATAATCTTACAGGTACAATTATATTTCTCCATGGGATGCCAAAATGTCCTACAACTTCAGTTGGACACAAAACAATTTTCTAGATAACAATCGAAGACCCGCTGCGATTGTTCTCTATTATGAGGCATTGGATCATGAAGATTTATGTTATTTTGTATCTTGTAAATGTTTATTGAACTATTTTGGTTGTATTTTGGTTTTGGGACACTTTTATTTCTTTGTAACCTTCATTTAGGGTTAGCCACCTTAAAAGTGGCAAATTTGTATTTTTTAGCACTTTTTAACCCTAGAAGTAGCAAGTATTGGGTTTGAGGGGCTTATCATTTTGTAGATTAAACACCTCCTTTCACGTGAGAATTAGGGTTCATACCTTGGTTCCAAACTCTTATCAATTTCAATACCAAGAGTTGAAATTGTGGCGAGTGCAACAACTTGAAATTGTGAGTTATATCGATTTCATTTTGTTGTGATTTCTTTTCTTCTCTAGTGTGTCATATCTAAGGTTGATTTGAGATAGTTCTTGGTCAGAATTACTTGTTGTATTCACGAATTCTTATGCTTATTTGAAGGAATTATCAAATTGATCCGATTCCTCTTGAGGATTTCCCTTGATAACGTGTTCTTCAATATTGGAAAAAAAGATTATTTTGTTACGGTTTCTCCTTATCAAATTAAGGTTTTATTTGCGTGGATTACATGAAATTAGAGTGTTGTTAGAAGGCATTTTCATTGTGGTATTCTGATTATATCATTGGTTGCTTGAATTTCATCATTTCATCATTAGGGTTCATTTGAAAAGTGCCATTTTTGGATCCAATTTTGCCTTAACTTGAGATAGCTTTTCTTAAGTCTTTTGGATGTGCTTTTAAGTGTGTTTAGGCACATCACATATCAACCTAATGATAAGTTATGATCACCTATAGTTGGATTGCAATCTTCTTGAAAGCCAGTTTGTAAATTTTGTCATCGACAATCTTGATATGAACATTACGGAGCTCACTTCTGTTGTGGAATTGAAATTTGGTTACAAGATAGGTAGAAGACAGGTTTAGGATGGTAAGAAATGGGCTATTAAGTATGTATGTAAGAATTGGAAGTTGTCTTACAATGAATTCCTTAAGCTTCTAAATGCGATTAAAAAAACTAATCTCAGAACATGACTTGATTGGGGGTGGAGAAGATCAAATACCCCTAGAGTGTCCACTCTTAAGTGGGTTTTCTAGGCATTCAAGCAATACATTGCAGCATAGAGATTGCTTAGATTAGTTATTACCATTGATGGAACTTTTCCTTATGAGAAGTATATGCAGAAGTTGCTGATTGCTTGTAGCATTGATGGCAACAACCATACTACCATTGGCATTCGCTTTTGTAGATGACGAGTTAGCTGAAAAATGGGCTAGTTTTTAAGGAAATTAAAGGAACATATGGTTAGTGACTGTACAGGTTACGAAACCATTTGCCTTATGTAAACACCCCATTTTTACCCTTAACAATCAATAATGGTTAATTTTCATTTTTTTTTCATTTTTTACAATTTTTCTTCTAATTTAGCAAAAATAGGAAAAACATAAAAAAATAAAATAAATATCGAAAATATATCAACTTTGGAAAATAATTATAGAAATGATAAGAAAAGGATTTAAATAATTTTTACAAATTTTTGGAATTTCAAAATAATACAAAAATAATAAAGATTGCATTGCATATATGCAAATTGTGAAAATAAAAAAACTGAGAAGTGGGCTAGCTTAGCTAGTCCGAACCATGGCCTAAGGTGCGGGGAAAGGGGCTTGGTCAAGCATTCGAATCGCAGGGGACGCATTCCGTGTTTTGCAATTTTTTTTCCTCCGTAGGACACGTGTCAGCAGTTGATTGGCCAACACGAATGCACGTGTCGAGCACGTGATCATTCCCTTCCTTTGTCTGAGATCATCTTTGGCGAGGAAAAATCGAATTCGGCCATATTGATTCGATTTTTTACATAAATCCAACAAATCTTTAATTGAAATAGGATAAACATCATCCAATTAGAATCAAATCTCAACAGATCGAAGGATTTACACAAATCGGAGATGGGTTTTTCAACCGAAATCCGATTTGCGTCAATCGAAAGAAATTTAAGCTTGTCAAGCTCGATTTCTGATGTCTATAAATAGGAATCGAGGGGAGGAAGCCAAAGCATGGATCAAAAGTGAGAAAAGAGAGAAAATAACTAAGATTGGAGCTTCGCCGGAGTTCTCGAGCACGATTGTCGATCAACACCGCCTTGAAACGCTACTCAGGGAGGTTTTCGACCGCAACCACCACCGGCCTTAGGTTCCTCATCCTCGGAAGCTTCAGAAACACCCCTCATTCGACAAAAAGGACCGCCGGAACGCCACCGATGAGGATCTCTAGCGGCCGTGACATTTACAACTTGACCGACCCGACTCGACCTGTGCACCGTATCCGGATCCAGGTAAGTCAGATTTTTGGATTTTTAATTATTTATTTATTTATCAAAATTTATTTATGATTTATTCATTTTTTATTTATAATTAAAAATAATATTAGAAAAATATTAGAATTTATATTATTTTTTTAAGGTTTAGTTTAGGATAGAATAAATAATAGAAAATTATAAAAATCACAAAAAATAATAAAACAATAAATAATAAAATATAAAATAATAAAATAATAATAATAATTAAGAATATACATTAGGAAAAATGATAGAATTTAGATGTTTAGTTTAAGGTAGATAAAATAATGAAAATAGAAAAAAAATATTAATTAATCAATAAAAAATAAAAAATAATAAGAATATTAGAGGTAGGTTAATAATAGGGAAATAAAAATTTTGTTACTTAGAAAAATGCTTTTCTTAAATAAATCCAAAATTGGTTTTTCCTTAAATTTTTATTTTTCAAAAATAAAATAATCAAGCTTAGGTTTAATTTTTCCCAAAAAATACTAAAATGACAAAAACGTAAACCAAAAGTAATTTCATAATTAAAATTAACAAAAACATTAAAGTTTTTCATGAAAAGCGAACTACGACTTGTTTGATCTTGAATAGCAGGTATGTAAGCACCCATTTAGGGCAACTTTAAAAAGAATAAAAAATCATTTTTTTAGAATAAGTTATTCAAAAACACAACAAAAAGATATAAAAGACATTAGAATAGGGTTTAGATTTCTGGAGAATAGGGTGGTAACTTTAAGGTTTTAATAGGTTAGCCTCCAAGTCCAGCAACTCTAGTTTTCCCTTTCCTCTTTCATAAAAATGAAAAGAGGAAATCTCGCTGACTAGTTGTCCAAATTAGGATTAATATGCTCAATTGGTCCTAATTCAATTTTTCCCAACTTCAGTTGGATGGTGACTTCAAAATAAAATAAAATTCCTAATTCTAATTGAGGATCTATATTAAATGAGCATAGGGTCTAGTATAAATCAGATTAGGAATGAAAAAAAATAAAAAATTAGACTCGACACCTTATATCGAATAGATACCTTAGCATTAAGTTGGCAGTTGAAGCCTGAGCCAATGGATAGTGCTCTCCATTTGTAGTGTGGTGATTTTGTATACGACATATTGCAAGCAACTTTAACAAAGCACACAAAAATATGCAATGCAAGAAGTTGGTCACCTATACTGAGCTGTAGGCACAAGCTTAGAAACTAAACCATTTGATGGACTAGGTGAAAGCTATTAAGCTCGATGCCTCAACATGATTTGACGATGTGTCAATGGAGATGAGGATGTTGGATCATGATGGTTACTATCGATTTAGGTATATGACCTCTAACATTGTTGAAAGCTACAATTTCGTCTTGAAAGGAGCTCGAGGGTTAACTGTGGTTGCTTTGATGAAGAAGACTATTTACAATTGTGTGGCTTCATTAACAAGCATTCGAAGGCACTTAAGAATATGGAAAATGATAGAATCTTCACAAAATATGCCACCGAAAAAATAGATAGATGGAGTTTATGAGCTAGCAACCATAGGGTCATCAACTACAACAAGCAAGAGAGAATTTTTGAAGTGCTCATTGGTACTTATCGTATAGTGAGTGGGTTGAGGGAAAGGGATCGGATGCACATTGTTGACTTTGCCTACAACTTATACACTTGCTAAAAGTGGCAAATATATCGAATCCCATGCTTCCATGCCTATGCAATAACTGCTTCAATTAGGCTTGATATTTCAGCATCTATACTTGATTGGTACAAGTAGATGCACCAAGAGCTTGTATACAGGACCCACTTCTAGCCTACAAGCAATAAGATCAATTGGGAGCCAGTACAGTTCCCGTTACTTTGTCTAAGAAAGAAGCTTGAATGGAAAAAGGGGAAACTAAGGCAAAAAAGATACCACATGGAGATGGATATTATGGAGCATTCAAACAAGATCACATGTAGACTTTGCCGATGGGAAGGCCATAATGGAAGAATGTGCCCACATCGACATGGTAATGGTAAGCGTTAGATAATCAGATGCACGGTTAATTAAATCTTAGCTCACCTATGCACATTTACGATATCGAATCATTGCTTATATAATGCTAACATTTTTTATTTTCATTGTGTAGATTAGATGGAGCCTTGACCATTTCACCCATTTGTTTTAACATAGTAGGAGGGAGATCATTCATGGATGTTGGCAATTCTTATACATTAATATTTCAAAATTTGTAATTTATTAACACTTTCTAATAAATTATTTATTTGTATTTTTCTATCTATGCCTTTACATTTTCTTTAACAATAGTTTCTAAACTTTTTTAATAATCATAAAAATTTCTTCATTGATAAATTTCTTCAAATTGCTTTTTTTTTTTTAAATTAAAATTTTACATAACAATAACAAATAAAATAATTTCCATAAATTTAAAAATTATAATAGTTTTTAAATTTAAATAAAAAAAATCAATTGTGCTAAAAGCACAGATCCTTTAGTACAATATACTGAAAGAGCGTACCCAGTCTGCACCTTCAATTTTGCCTTCTAAGTTCGTGACTTCAAAACTTATTTTAGAATAATTTTTTGGGTACTCTGTTTTGGAAATTAAAAAAATATATATTATTTTAGTGGATTCTCCTCATAATGGATCCATTCCAATGGATAAGTGGATTAGCCTCCAATAGTAGAAGTTTTTCTCATTAATTTAGCAATTAGATAAAATTCAAATGTAGAAAATTTGATTTATTTTGGCATGCTAAATATTTACACCAATATTAGTATTTTCAAGTAATGTCATAAGAGATAAACAATCATCATGTCTACCATTATTTGGTTTAAAAGTGTTGAGCCTAAATTTTTCATTTTTTCTAATCTGATTTACATTATAACTTATGCTCATTTAATGTAAATCCTTGATTAAAATTAGGAAAAGTTTAATTTATTTAAGAAAAAAGAGTCACTACCTGATTAAGATCGAGAAAATGTTAAATTGAGTCACTCGGCACTTTCGATCTTTGGATAGCTTCTAACTTGGTCTATCATGGCAACGGAGTGTATGGGAATGGCTCATCGGAGGATCATACAGCTACTGGTATTGTTGAAGCTTTACGGTGGAGGATTGACTAGGAGCTTCAATTGTTAGTGAAAGGTTTAGTGGAGTTGGTATGGAGTGGCTCGGGTAGTGGCTTTTGAAAGCCGAAGAAGTAGAAAAATTACTAGGAATGGTCTTTCACCTTAACTAAGCCTAGGTTTGAAGAATTTCTAAAGAGAGGAAGAACTTCGTAGGTTTGGGAAGCTAGAGAGAGAAACATGAATTTAGCTTGGAGGGAGGGGATTTGAGATCGAATTGGTGCCAAGATGAAGAAAGGATGGTTCTATTTATACTAATTGAGTATCATTTGAATATGGAAGCTCTTAAATGTGAAGATTTGCCCACCATGGAGGTGCTTGGAATGTGCTTGAAATATTCTTTTATTTCAAGGAAATAAGCATGAATTGAGTGATTATCTTAGTTGTAGAGAAGCTATACTTTCCTAAGAAGTGGAACCGAAGCTTCGAGTGTTGTCTTGCTTGATTTTGCTGGAAAATGGACAAACGGATATCTTGCATGGCTGTTGTTTTTCCAACTTTAAGGCCAATTTCAAATGGCCAAATGCATGAATTTGGACATGAAATTGGTATGGATTAAAAGTATCTCGTGTAATCTACAAGATTCTACCATTAATTTAGGTGGTTACTTGTAGAAAAAGAAAAAGAAGCTCAAAGTGAGCTTAATGAGTTAGGAAAGTTTGGAAAAAAAAATGGGGAGCTTGAAGACGACGAATAGTACCATAGTCAGCGAATGGCATGTTGACACGTGGCATTGTTCTAAAAAGAAAAAAAGGATGTGTAGGCGCATGATAGAGGAATTGAACATGGGAATTTTATAAAGCATGTGTGATGGAAGCCATGATGGGAGCCAAGCTAGAAGGTGGAATGTGGATCCTCTTGAAGTGCCACTTGGACTGATCACAAGAACTCGAGCGAAATGATTCAAAGAAGCACTTAACGGGTTGATAAAGGATATCTAAGAAGCTAGAAAAGATTTGAGTAACCATGGGAATGAACTTGCATTTGTACAAGTCATTCAAGGTTTAACAAAGGAGATCAAAGCATAGGAGATCAAAGCTGCCAGCTTAGGTAGAGAAACAACCGACCTTGAAAACGCTGGATTAATGTTGCCGGCTTTGAGCCGGCATTGAAATTAGAGAGCTACAGAGGGACTACGTCGCCTTCTACATTGCCGGCGTATATATTCGGTGTACATCTTATGCCGCCCACTACGCCGCCAGCTTACATCCGGCATACATTGTCTGATTGTTATTTTTCGCAACGTTATTATGTTTTGTCGTTTTGGGTTTTTTCTTTACGAGTTGTAAACACTATTAATAGTCTGTTAGGGTTGGAAAGAGATACAACTTTGGTTAATATAATTTGAAGAGTATTCCTCTCTTGGTTTTCCAAAGAACTTCTCTTGAACTTATTGAATCTCTTTCGTGGCATTCAAATCAGACTTATCAATCGGTCTTTCATCCCGATTGTGGTGTCAACATAGTATACCAAGGTTCTTGCCTCATTTATAGGCATCCGGTTGCGGTTCCACTTTGATTAATTGGCATCTTGGGCTGTAATTCCAAACGTATTGGTATAGGGTTTCGTTACAGGTGGCCGTAGTTTGTATCAGTGTGTATGTCTTTCTATCAAGCCATTAGCTTGTGCCTCAATTTTATTATGCAAATAAATTGCATTTATTTCCATTTTGACTTACTTTTCTGTCTTAAAAAAGTTGCCTGTGTTTACTCGATGAGTGAATTAAACTCAGGAATTTTAGAATGCATGCGTGTGTCTTTCCCTCAGGCCATTGGCCTATGCCTCATTTTTGTTATGCAAATAAATTGTATTTATTCCCATTTTGACCTACTTTTCAATCCTAGAAAAAAAATTACAAGCATTTGTGCAATGGGGGAATTGAGCTTGGGAATTTTAGAATCTATGCATGCATTTTTCCATCAAGCAATTGGCTTGTGCCTCAATTTTATTATGTAAGAAAATTGCATTTATTCCCATTTTGACTCACTTTTCAATTCTAAAAAAAATTGCCTACGTTTGCGCAAGGGGGAAGTGGAACTCGAGTCTCCATGAATTGCTTGTGTATATTTTCCAATCAAGCCATTGGCCTATGCCTTGGTCTTATAATGCAAATAAATTGCATTTATCATGATTTATTTATTTTTTCTTTTTTAATGAAAATACAAATAAAAATAAAAAGAGTGCAAAAATGGGGTGTCTACAGTTACCTCTCTTTAGGGTGAAGTTTGAAGAAAACTTTACCACAAAGATCAAAGTGATACATCATTTTTTCCAAAAGAGTGTACTTTGACAAGCTATCCAACCAAATGTAAGAAATATTTCAAGCTAATAAAAGATGTTTAGGATGGGGCCTTATAGGTTGACTATCCTAAACTAAGAAAGCATCCCTAAAAGATGAAGTTTAGGAAAGTGCTCCTATGGATTTACTAATTTACATAGGAAAGCATCTATTATAGACTAACAAACCTAATAAAAGGTGAATTTTAGGATAGCGCCCCTATGGGCTAATTAAGAAGAAAGCATCTATTACAAATTAGCAACCTTAAGAAAAGATGAATTTTAGGATAGTGCTCATGTGGGTTGACTAATAGGAAAGTATCTATTACGGACTAGCATATCTAAAAGAAAAGTTTTAGGAAAGTGCCCTTATAGGGCAACTAACCTACTATGAGGAAGCGTCTTCATTAACTAGCAACCGTATATTGATTAGTAATCGAAAAAATGACTTTTTAAGAAAGTGCCCTTATAGGCTATTTGACCTAAGGCATATCTAAATTTTACTACCCATGCATAATGTATTTTAATAGTAAGGAATTTTACTTGGTTTTGTAGATAGTGCTTAAATAATGAACCCTCTTTTTGAAGTTCAAAGTAGTCATTTATTTGCCTCCATCTTGAATCAACTCTTTTCTCGTTAAGATTTGCTTTTATTATAGAATCTTCACCCTTTACACTCATTTTACTTAAATTTATCTCTACTCCCGTTATTTAGGACTTTAACATGAAATATAAAATAAAACTTCCTTTTTAAAAAGGTGAAACCATGATGGAGTATTTGAGCAGTTTTCATTATTCATCATTGTTTTATTCCTTATAACTTCCCTCATGTTTAAGTGTATAAGGTAAAACAGGAGTAAAGGAGGAAGAAACATATTGATGAGGTAAGAGATGATTGATCCAATGCCAATGACCATTAGGGATATCAACTTTATGTGTAGATGGTAAAAACTAGACCACAAAAGACCAAAGATTGCTAACATTTTCAATAAACTCAAGTAAGATTCCATTAATTCATGAAAGATAATACATTTTAATTGCATCAGAATTTACGTGGTTCTTTAAATTTAGACCATCCATATGTGACAAAATTAATGCCCCTCCAGATAATACAATCTTTGCAAAATATGGCCCCTCATAATTAGGAGTAAACTTCTCTCTAGGATCTTGTATATTCGAGAAGATCTTTCTTAAAACTAAGTTACCCTTTTGGAAACTTCGAGGTCACACTCTTTTATTAAAGGCTCTAGCCATTCTTTATTAGTAACATTAGTCATGACATAATGCTGATAACCTCTTTTCATCAATTAAGCTTCATTGGTCAACCTTCTTTTTCATCTAATCAGCTTCATCTAGTTGAGTTTCTAATAATACTCTGATTGATGAAATCTTAACTTCAACCGGTAATATTGCCTCAGTGCTATATACCAAAGAGTAAGGTGTAGCCCTTATTGGTGTTCTAATGGAAGTCCAATAGACCATGGGTGCAAATGGAAGCATCTCATGCCAATCTTTATAAGTAATGACCATCTTTTCAATAATCCATTTGATATTTTTATTGGTCGCTTCTATAGCCATATTCATTTGTGGTTGATGTGGAGTGGAATTCTTGTGATTAATCCTGAAATGTTGGCACAATTCTATCGTGAGCTTGTTGTTGGGGTTCTTTTCATTATCTATAATAATTGACTAAGGAGATCCATATCAAGCAATAATGTTCCTTTTGATGAATTTGACCATTACTCCTTTAGTAACATTGGTATATGAGGAAGTTTCAACCCATTTGTTGAAATAGTCGATTGCCACAAGTATAAATCGATGACCATTGGATGCTTTTGGGGTAGTTGGTCCAGTTATGTCTAAACCCCACATAGAGAACAACCAGGGTGAAGAAAGTGTATGAAGTTCTTAAAGAGGGGCATTTATTGTGTTAGCATAAATTTGACATAGATGACAATGTCTCATGTGTTTGATGCATTCAGCTTCCATAGTCAACTAGTAATAATCCAATCTTATGATTTTCTTGGCTAGCATGTAGTCGTTCATATGAGGACTACATATTCCCTCATGTACCTCTTTTATAAGGGCGTTTTCTTCTTTGTTGTCCAGACATCTCAATAATGTGCTATCAAATGATTGCCTATACAACGTGGGCTCACTTAGTAGAAAATGACTTACCAATCTTTTGAGCATTTTTTTGTCTTTCTTATCAGCTTTTTCTAGATATCTTCCATCTCAAAGTAAGATCTTGATGTCATGATACCAAGGCTTATCGTCTTGTGCTTCTTCAACAATTAAAAAAGAAGAAGCACATTTATCTTCAATCTCAATCCTAAGAGGTTAGAATTCTACCCCTTTTGAAATTTAGGTCAAAGATGCTAATGTAGTTAAGGTATTGGCAAACTGATTTTGCATCCTTGGTATATATGTGAATGTGATCTCTCTAAACTTCCCTATTAATCCTAACAACTACTGGTGATAAGGTGATAGGAATCAAAATTCTGTAGGACCTATCACTAGGGCAAGAGCTGAAGGGTTACAAAATTTGGTGATGAGGGTCCTCTTTGAACAATCCGACCCTAAAAATATTTGTATACTAACTTCTTTTCTATTACTTATTTGTTATGCATTCCAGCAGGTATACTTGTCGGTTTTTATAGGCCGATGGATAAACTTGCTAAAGCTTAGCTTGTGGGTTATTCATGGATCTACATAAACCAAAGAAGAACTGGTCTAACAAATTGTTCACTTGAATAGAAAAACCAGCCACTTGAAAACCATTTGTATATGTAATTGTTGCTTATGGGAACCGGTCATTTTATTTTGTAATGGTAATTTTTATTTTAGGAACCGACCACTTAGTGGAAACTTTGCAATTTTTGGTGTGTTTTTACCCTAATAGGAGCAAGTATAAATACTTGCTAACTAGGGTTTTTAGGAAGTTTTTGATATTTTGAAAAATACAAACACTTTGTGCTATGAGGGAGAGCCTTGCAAATTAAAGATCTCTTATCAATTTTTTTTTGTGAAATTGTGGCGAGAATCAACAAGAGGAGATTGTGAGTCATATCAATCTTGCTTTTGTTGTTAACAAATTGTGTTTAGTGAGTCATATTTGGGTGCAATTTGTGGTTACTTGTTCATTCACGTGATTTAGGTTATAATTTTCATATTTGGTCATTTCAATTTTGAAATTGCTTCTAAGTGTAATTGCGTGATTTTCCATTGAAAATCACATACTTATTTGTTCATATTTCAGTTGGTAGTTTGCTTAATTGGAATCAAGTTCATCGCGCCATTTTTGAGTCTAAATTTATGTGGTTGATTATTCATTTGTATCTTATGCTTGTGATTTGGATTCTTAAGCAAATCATAAGGTACCGATTTTGGATTTTTCATCTTATATTCTCTTTGGGTTTGACAAATAATGAGTGGGGAGTCCCTATATACTTCTAATTCATGAATTCCTATATCCAAGGCCATTTTGAGACCTAGAATGCATGCTCCATATTCTACGATGTTGTTAGTGTGTGGGAACATAAGCTTTGTTGCTAAAAGGACTTGGTTACCTTCAAGTGGGACTAGCACTACTCCTATTCATAGTCAAATACATTAGCAACTCCATCAAAGTACAGTTTCCATTTGAGAATCTTTCCTCTTTTAGAGTTAAAATCGATTTCAGCCACCAATTATCTTCATCTAGGAATTGCACTTGTGGTTCTTGGGAAGTTCCTTCAAGTGGATGCTTAGCCAATTTATTTTCTATAACTTGACCTTTAACTAAACTCTAGTTCATATAGGTGATGTCAAAGTTAAACAATAGCATTTGCCATTTAGAAATCTTGCCAATTAGGATTAGTTTGTTTGCTAAATATTTCAGGGGATCATGTTTTGTTAATAATTTAATTGAATAGTAGAGTGTATACTGTCTAAGTTGATGCATAATCCAAACTAATGCACAACATGTCCTCTCTACTTTTGATTATTTTTATTCCCCTTTAGTAAATTTTTACCTTTAACTAAACTCTAGTTCATATAGGTGATGTCAAAGTTAAACAATAGCATTTGCCATTTAGAAATCTTGCCAATTAGGATTAGTTTGTTTGCTAAATATTTCAGGGGATCATGTTTTGTTAATAATTTAATTGAATAGTAGAGTGTATACTGTCTAAGTTGATGCATAATCCAAACTAATGCACAACATGTCCTCTCTACTTTTGATTATTTTTATTCCCCTTTAGTAAATTTTTACCTTTAACTAAACTCTAGTTCATATAGGTGATGTCAAAGTTAAACAATAGCATTTGCCATTTAGAAATCTTGCCAATTAGGATTAGTTTGTTTGCTAAATATTTCAGGGGATCATGTTTTGTTAATAATTTAATTGAATAGCAGAGTGTATACTGTCTAAGTTGATGCATAATCCAAACTAATGCACAACATGTCCTCTCTACTTTTGATTATTTTTATTCCCCTTTAGTAAATTTTTACCTTTAACTAAACTCTAGTTCATATAGGTGATGTCAAAGTTAAACAATAGCATTTGCCATTTAGAAATCTTGCCAATTAGGATTAGTTTGTTTGCTAAATATTTCAGGGGATCATGTTTTGTTAATAATTTAATTGAATAGTAGAGTGTATACTATCTAAGTTGATGCATAATCCAAACTAATGCACAACATGTCCTCTCTACTTTTGATTATTTTTATTCCCCTTTAGTAAATTTTTTACTCAAGTAGTAAATGGCTTGTTCTCTTCCCCTTTTATCCTTTAAGCCAAGCATACACCCTATAGACTCAAGTAGTATTGTCAAGTACAAAAATAGTGACTTGCCGAGTTTAGGAGTCATTAGTACAGAAGAATTCATGAGATATTGTTTAATTTCCATGAAAGCTGCTTCACATTCCTCGTTCCACTCTATGGTGACATTTTTCTTTAGTAGTTTGAACAAGAGGCAACATTTATCTATGAGCTATGAGATGAACTAAGCAATGTAATTTAGATGCCTAAGTAGTCCTCTGACTTCTTTAAGTGTGCAAGGAGGTGGCATTTTTAGCATCGCTTTGACCTTATCTAGGTCTACCTCCATGCCCTTTTGATTGACCATAAAACCCAATAATTTTCCTAAGGTAACTCAAAAAGTGCATTTTTCTAGGTTAAAGTTTTAGTTGGTATTTCCTTAATTGTTCAAAAAAACTTTTTTCATAATGTCTACATGGTCTTCCACTTCTTTGGATTCAACGATCATGTCATCAGCATATACCTCAATTTCTTAGTGCATCATGTTATGAAATAATGTAACCATCATTCTTTGATATGTCACCCTAGCATTTTTAAGACCAAAGGACATAACCTTGTAACAAAAGGTACCCTAGGTTGTGATGAAGGTTATCTTGGTCTTATCTTCTTCTAACATCTTGATTTGGTTATACCTTAAGAAACCATCCATGAATAAGAAAAGATGGTTTCCAGCTACATTATCTACTAAGACATCTATGTAGGGTAAAAAAAAATTATATTTTGGTATTGCTTGATTCAGGTTTAGGAAATCTATGCATACATGAACTTTCCCATTTTTCTTTATCACAAGGACTATGTTAGCTGCCCATTCAAGATAATTTAATACCTCAATAAACCCAACCGCCAATAATTTCCTGGCATCTTCCTTGATTTTCAATAAAATATCAAGTTGAAATTGTCTTAATTTTTATTTCTTGGGTTTGATGTCTTCTTGTGTAAGTAGCTTATGAACTATGATCGATAGGTGAATTCTTAGCATATCTTTATAAAACTATATGAATACATCAAGGTAATTAGATAATAGCTTGGTTAACCTTCTTTTCTATTCATCATTAAGATTGCCCCCAACCTTAAGGTTCCTAGGGTTATCCTCATTCCTTAGGTTGACTATTTCGATTAACTCATCAATGGAAATTCTACATTATTCATATCTTTTCCAGTTCTCTTGAATCACTTTGTGGTCATCAATATCATCTCCGACAATTAAATCGATAAGGTCAAAGGTGATATCAACATTTTGACCCCCTATATGACGAGATATCCCTAATTTTCATCATTGGATTTAGATAAATGTATAAACAAAAATGAATAAGTAGAAGCAGAGATGGAATGAATTGAGATTTTATTGATTTCATTTATGTGGGTTACACTTATTGAATGAAAAAAAAAAAACACAAAAACTCAACAAATATTAAACCATGGTCTACCCTTACTCTAAAGTAAGTCTATTGCTATTTAGGGGAAAAGAGAACCAACTTTGGAGTGATTGGGAGCTATAGGATATGCCCATTGATTCTTACAGCTTGTTTTTTGTGAGCTTGTTAGAGTTTTCTTCTGTTACAGATATCAACGTCTCATAACTAGTTAGATAGGTGAATGCTGTTTGGAATGGTGGAAAATTCATTAGGGCATTATACAATCTACCTCCCCTTTTTCCTTGCCTGAACCTCATACAAAGTTTTTCTTTTGGAGTAGGGACATATCTACTAGAGATGAATTTGACCTTCTAGTAGAGGCTAGAAGATATAGCCTACGCTATGTGGATCCAAGGCCTTCCAAGAAGTAAGTTAAAGGACCTTGGTATGTCTAGAACTTAGAAAGGGATTCCAAATAAATGCAAGTTGATTCCCACCATCAAGTTAATTTCCCCTACAATTTCCCTCCTTGATCCATTAAAAGCCCTTATTGTAGTAGAACTTAGCTTGATGTTAGCTATATCAACACTTAGCGGGTTAAGAGTAGCTAGAGGGCATACATCGAGGGAGGACCCATTATCGATAAGGAACCTAAAAAAAATCACGTTGTTGCACTTGATCACTATGAAAGCGGTTTGGTATGTTGATTACCATCTTCCCCTAATTCTTTCATTGAAAAGGATATTTGATCAATGGCAAAAAAATGGAATTGACAATTTGTCCTAATTTTTTAGTAGACATTCCTTGTGGCATCTTAAGTTTCAAAATTCTGAATAAGGCTTCTTTGTGAGGCTTGAAAGAGAGTAGAAGATCCATAACGGAGATTTAGGTTGGGGTTTTTGATGATTGGTCCATGATATTGTACTCGCAGGACTTGATCATCTTTGAAAAAGCTGGTAGCCCCTTTTCTTCTTCTACTACCGGCTTTATAACTTTATTGCTTGATTCATCGATTTTAGGATTTTTCGTAGGCTCTTCTTCAGGGCTATGGACCCTTCATGACTAAGTGATTCCTCTAATGATAGAACTTGAGGGTTTCTCTTGATTAATCATCTCATAATTAAATAGGGCAGCCTTATAATTTTTTAGTGCTAAGGAAACATGGAAAGTATATTTCTTAGCTTTTGGGACTTTTTGCTCTTGTTTAAGTTCCTTGTAACATTTTAGGATCATTGGTTTAAAATCAGGACCTATTATGTTAACCATTTGATCATTCTCCTTCTCATTCTAGGGTTATCTTTTTCTTTAAAATCTGAACCCTAACCACTTGGGGTAAGTTCTTCATAGATCGATAGTTAGATAGAGTAGATAACAAAATAATCAAATTTCCTTAAATTTTGCCTTAACAAACCAACCATAGGATCACTTACATGTCATCTTTTCTCCAACTCCTTTTGAGTCATTGACTTGTAAGGCTTGGTAAACAACATTTCCCCAATGTAGGATGCTTGGATCTTGCCTTCTAATAAGAATTGACAAATGGTTGATTGATAAGTGTTAAAAGAACCCTATTTATAGTGCTTATTGAATATGAATTTTTATAATTTTTTGTGAATTTATTAAGAAAAAGATACTTAAGTGCATAATATTTGATTTCAAGGGTTAAAGAGTGCAAATTAAAGATTTAAAGAAGATTCAAGCAAAAACGAAGTGAAATCTAGAAAAATATGAGAAAAAGTGATTTTCATGTATGCATAATCTTTAGCATGGTCGTGATAATGTTGGTGTAGGGAGCAAAAAGTGATCAGAATACATCATGCAATTGTGCCTTGGCCATTGCATAAGTCATGCAGAGAGTCATGTTGAAGTAAGAAATATGCCTAGAGAAGAAACTACAAGAATCATAGAGTGTACGACCTCGAGCACGATCGTGTAGGAGGCCATGTAGAAACCAGAAAGTTAGAATTTTATGTTTTTCCAAAGTGTACAGCCCCGAGCATGGGTATGCACCAAATCATGCATGCAATAAAAAATTCCCAAACTATAATACTTGCTTCGTTACGAAAATTAGGGATTTGGATTTATTTTCTCTCATAACCACTATAAAAACCCTAGGAGAGCAAAATCACACATTTGGAGAGCAAAATCACTAGAGCATCATCGAGAAACACAAAATGATTACGAGAGTTTATTCTTTTCATCATGAATCATTACTATTTCTCTAGATTTCTTGTTATCACTGTAGATTCTATGGAGGAGTAGATTTATATGCCTTACATCTTGTGAAACTCTAAACCATGAGATTGAATTACTTATTGATTATTTTAAAGTTTTTGTCTTTGTATCTATTCATGTGTTTTACTGCTGTGTAATTAATTTATGCGCATGAATTGATTACATGTATGATTCTTGTTAAATAGAGAGAGGTCTCATCTAATAGGATGGATCTTCATGAATGGAAAGATTACATGTTTTACCTAAAGGTAGGAAAACTTCCATTCTACATAAAGATTTAATCTTTAATTGGGAATTGTGAACTTAATGAAATCTTATAAGGCGATAGTGAGGGAGAGATCCCTACTATTCCATATAAGGTTATTAAGTTATTAACTTGAGGGAATAATTAATTTAATTGAGAATTCTTGCATTATAAAGCATAAAGAATTAATTAGTCAACACCTTATTATAAGAAAATTAGGGTTTAGAGTGGATCAAGATGAAGTATATGCCTTTGTGATTGAATTTATTTATTTCAATGATTATAATTAATCTTAGGGTTATTAGATTAGTAATTAGTAATTTAATTTATTAATCTCACATTGAAAATTAGACTAGATAGTAGAAAACCAATAATATTAATATTTGTTTCTAAGATCCTTGAGGACAATACCCATTACTATCTATACTACATTAGATAGGTGTACTTGCCTAGTTAGGTCATTAGATTTCTTTAGGTTTATAAATTTATAATTTGATACGATTGGATAATGACCCACCATTAACTTAGCTTATGCTCTATTGTTTAGGTTAATTGATAGTAGGAAGTCGACTTGTTGCAAGTTCCATGCTACTTGCTCTATCGGTAACCTATCTAAATCAACTTCTGGATCATGTGCTTCTAAAATGATCATGTTAATGGTAGAGCCATGATTGGGAAGTGGTTATTGTTGACATTGGAAGTGAGTGACTCAACGAAATCTAACTACACTACTCCTACATCGATTACATTATAGATTTTATTCTTAACTCTCTAGCACCTATTTATAGAATGTCCTACCTTCCCTATATGGTATTCGCATTGAGGTTGGGGTCATAGGTTCTTGGCCTATATCTCTCATTGAGAATTTAAAGTTGATTAGATTATCAACCTTAAGGCTAGCAAAGACTTAGCTTAGAGGGATTGGGATTTGGTTGAATTATCTAGGAGGTCTATTGATTTGGGGTTAATTACTTGGTTATGGTTGGATTGAGGTGTTTATGGTTGGGTTTGGTGTTTGGAAAGAAAGGTGAGGGGTTGGCTTGCTGTTTCTACTGGAAGTAACCATGCCAATTGTGGCTTTTTTTCCTTTGATATTATTTAAAGGTTTAGATGATGTTGCCTTGGAAGTTTTATTGATTGGCAATTTTCTAGAGGTAATAGCACTCTCAATCCTACACCCTGTTGCTACCACTTTTGCAAAGCTTGAAGATGTTTACCTAATCAAGTGGGTGAAATAGGGTTTCTCTAATATATTGATGAAAATGAACATTAGCTCTTTCTTAAAGTTTGGAGTAATGATCTTTGCAGCCTGAGCCCTCTAATGTTGAGCATATTCTTTGAAGGACTCATTATGTTTCTTGCAGATACTCCCTAAATCCCACTCTAAGGGAGCAACTTCAATGTTGAATTTGTATTGCTCATAGAATGCCTAAGCTAACCTTTCCCAAGTGTTGATTTGATTGAAGTCCAATTGTGCATACTAAGCTAAAGTAAGTCCAGTGAGACTATCTTGGAAAGTTTGCACCATTAGTTTGTCGTATTGAACATATTTGCCCATTTTTCAAGCATATAGTCTGGTGTGCATCTTTGGGCATCTAGTGCCATTGTACTTCTCAAACTTTGGCACCTTAAATTTCTTAGGATAGATAATGGCATTAAAAACTGTTAAATTGGTGATGCTAATTGGCTTGTATCCATATGGTCTTTCCAAAGTTCTTATTTTGTCAACAAACTACTAGTAAAGCTTTCTCTCAATCTCCTTTTTTCTTTCCTCCATCTATCTTTATGGAGTTTCGGGATGGTACAAGATTCGAACTCCTAACTTTGGGTCGATATCAAACATTGTGATGAGATCCGGGATGAGAGCCAAGCCGGAAGAAGAAATGTGGATCCTCTTGAAGTGCCACCTGGACCGATCACAAGAAATCGAGCAAAACGATTCAAGGAAGCACATAACGGGTTGATAAAGGTTGTCCACGAAGCCGGAAAGGATTGGAGCAATCATGAAGTTGGAACGGATTGGAACAACCATGGGAAGACCCTTACTTTTGTACAAGTTATACTGGACATGGGTTGAAGAGGGCGTGTATTTTCAAGGCACGACCGTGTATGGAGTCAAGCAAATCTACAAAAAGATACACGGCTAAAGTACACGGGCATGTATGTTGCCAGAAGTTGCACAGAAAGATACACGACCAAAGTACACGAGCGTGTATGTTGCTAGAAGTTGCACAGAAAAGTACACGAGCGTGTACACGGCCGTGTATCCCCTGTCGGCCAGCTTGTTCTGTTTCATGTTTTTATGCCACTTAACTAAACTATGTCGTTTTGGACTTGTTTTACACGAATTGTAACCCTAGTATAAAAGCTCCTAGGGTTTAGAACAACTTAGATTAGACATCTTTGAACATTAAACATCTTTGAGAGACACCTCTCTTGGTTCTTCAAGAACTAAATCGAACTTATCGGATTGATTTCCGTGGCGTTCATCCCGACTTATCAATCAGTCTTTCATCCCGATTGTGGCGTCTTCACTTTATACTAAGGTTCTTGTCTCGCTTATAAACAACGGGTCGCGATTTCCACTTTAGGTGTTTGGGCATCTCAGGCAACGAATTTTCGAACGTATTAGTATTGGGTTTCGTCACGGCTTGGCATGGTTCGTATCAGTTTGGTATCAGAGCTTAGGTTTGTCAAAACATCAAGTTCGGTTGAGGAAGGTAATATCAAAAACCCTAACTCCAATCGTTCATATCCATTGTTAGCATTCAATTCTGCAATATTAATTGTCTTTTGATAGTGTAGTATTTACTAATTGATTGTAAAAAAGAAGAGTAAAAAATCACGACAAAAAAAAAGAAGGGAAAAGAAAAGAAAAGAGAAACGTGATCAAAAGCCAAAAACAGAGACAAAAAAAAAATTCAAATAGAAAAATAGAGGAAAATTTTACGAACCCTAGAGTTGGTTTTGAATTCTACGGAAGGAAATTGGTGTAGTTCGGGTTAGTTCCAAGAGAATTGAGAAGAGGAAATTGGTGAGTGATATCATCGTTGTTTGTGAGAATACACGAGTGACTGTGTGATATCATCATTTGAGTGAAACACGTAAGGGAGTGTATCGTGAGGTTTGATCATATATATATTTGTGTTGTACTAATTTTTTCTGCAGGAACTATGTCGAGACAACATTCTCCTGAAGGTGAGAGGGGAAGGTTTGATGCTAGGTTAGTAATTGAGGCAATGAGGGGAGAAATGGAGAGGATGTTCCAAGAGGGAATGGAACAAATTCATGAGACGGTAGAGCAAAAACTAAAGCAATCCACAAACGTATTCCAAGGGCGTAAGAGGGAGAGTCATTCTAGGAGAGTATCGAGTAATGGAGATAAAATGTTGGATGATGATTTTTATGAGCCTTCTGTTGGGAGTTATAGAGGTTATAGTGGTCGGAACAGAGTGACTAGAGATTGGGAAGATAGAGCAGATAGGAAAAGAGAGAATATATTTCATACTAGATGTTATCTAGGAGATCACATTTGTAGTTTGATTATTGATGGGGGAAGTCGCAGTAATGTAGTGAGCAATTTTATTGTTGAGAGGCTGGGGCTTAAAACTGTTAGACACCCTAGTCCATATAAATTGTAGTGGTTGAATGATAGTGGTGAGACTAAGGTGAGTAGGTAAGCCTTCATTGGTTTTCACATTGTTAACTGATACGAACCACGCCAACCCGTGACGAAACCCAATACCAATACGTTCGGAAATTCGTTGCCTGAGATGCCCAAACACCTAAAGTGGAAACCGCAACCCGTTGTCTATAAGCGAGACAAGAACCTTGGTATAAAGTGAAGACGCCACAATCGGGATGAAAGACCGATTGATAAGTCGGGATGAACGCTACGGAAATCAATCCGATAAGTTCGATTTAGTTCTTGAAGAACCAAGAGAGGTGCCTCTCAAAGATGTTTAATGTTCAAAGATGTCTAATCTAAGTTGTTCTAAACCCTAGGAGCTTTTATACAAGGGTTACAATTCATGTAAAACAAGTCTAAAACGACGTAGTTTAGTTAAGTGGCATAAAAACGCGAAACAGAACAAGCTGGCCGACAGGGGATACACGGCCGTGTACACGCTCGTGTACTTTGGCCGTCTACTTTTCTGTGCAACTTCTAGCAACATACACACCCGTGTATCTTTCTGTGCAACTTCTGGCAACATACACGCCCGTATACTTTAGCCGTGTATCATTCAGTGGATTTGCTTGACTCCATACACGGTCGTGCCTTGAAAATACACACCTTCTTCAACCCGTATCTAGTATAACTTGTACAAAAGCAAGGGTCTTCCCATGGTTGTTCCAATCCGTTCCAACTTCATGATTGCTCCAATCCTTTCCGGCTTCATGGACAACCTTTATCAACCCGTTATGTGCTTCCTTGAATCGTTTTGCTTGATTTCTTGTGATTGGTCCAGGCGGCACTTCAAGAGGATCCACATTTCTTCTTTCGGCTTGGCTCTCGTCCCGGATCTCATCACATTGGATTGAACCTAGAGCTGATTTCCTCATTTTTAGGGGTGGAATTTCGATTGCTTTTCCCTTTTAACCCCCTGAATGGCCTTCTTGAATTGGTTAGGTAGATTGAAGGAGAGTAAGACTTTCCACTAGCAACTTAACTTGATCATTGAGGTTCTGCATTATTTGCTCAAATGAAATCCTCCTTTGATTAGTAGTATTGTCGTTGGCATTGCTGTTGTTGTTGCTTGACATCTTGGCTCTAAAATGGGTGTTATATAGACTTCTTATGGGGTTCAACCGCTTAGGTGCTATCTTGAAACCTGGGTAGATCAACACTGGAAAAATTGTTAGTTTAAATTTTTTTTTAATAAAATGAATGCATTTATGATTCAAGCAGATGTAATTATGGAAACCGACAAGTAATTGTTAAAGAAAAAATTATGGGAATTTTATTAAAGTTGGAAATTTCAAAGTTTTGATTACATTGTAGAAAAATAAAACAACCTAATGTCTAATTCTTCTAACTTTTTTCTTAGCAATTGGTTCTCATAAGAGCTTCCTCTTTTTCTGGTGATTTGGCATTGGGCCTTTCTTCGTTCCTTTCCCTTGAGTGGTTAGCACTTCTAACTCCTTAATCTTCTATTAAGCTATCCTTAATTGGGCTTCTAGAGCTTTGTTCTTTTGATGGGACTCTTTGAATTTGTTCTTCTAGGTATCTACTTCAGGTTCTACACTATCAAAGTGAACTTTCATCCGAGCTTATACTTGTTTCATATAGGTTTTCATCTCTAAGCATGGGTTACTTGGTGCAGAACGTGTGATATCGGGAACTCAGTAGACTCTTTTTCCGATCTTGTATAGTTGATTAATGATGAAGTCTCTGGTGGCCTAATTTTTTCTAACTTGACTATCAAATTCGCTTAAATCAATATTAGGGCTTTCAATTCAGGATTCCCACAAAGCCTTTATTCCTAATAACTTAGCTACTTTATCAACTATTATCATGCTAAGGTCTTGGTACTCTAATGTAATTAATTGTAGTGATGGTTTATGGACTATATTTTGAATAGTGCTGAATTAATGGACTACTGAATGTGGATAGTAGCTTACACACCAACTGAGTTCGATTAATGGGACTACTTGAAAGTCTTTGCACCTTAGGATGATTTTGTTGCAGTTACTCTATTTGGCAGTCCATAGGATGTCATTCACACTAAAGCTTTCAAGTAGCTTGACCTAAGTGTAGCTAAGATTGTCATTAGGTAATTTCATTTTTTCTCCACAAGATTTAATGAGGTCAATTTGGTAGGCCAATGATCATCTAATCATATTCAGCCAGAAGCATTTGATGTAGCTTATGAACCAGATTAAGATAAGGTTGATGTTACTTCTAAAGATGACATGCTTTTTCCTCTTTACAAAATTTAAGTTATGAATTTGTTTAGCTAAGAGGGTAGGAATATTGGAATTTCCTTTCAGAAATTGGGTCACTAGCTCAGCTACCTTATAATGAATGTAGAAGACAAAAAAGGAGAGTTCTAAATGCTAATAGTATATAAGGATGGACCTGGTTCTGTATGTAATTTTTGAGGTCCCCACAAAGAATGCCCTTCTTATCTTCAACATCATATTGGGTTCAAACCATGGTTACAAGTTCGTTAGATGGATGTAATGCCAATTATACTTCTCAAATGCTTCATTGGTTACTAATTTATGAATTCCCAACATCCTACTAAAAATGCTAGCTGGCCTTAATTTTAGCTCTGGTATGTATACTTCGTTGGCCAGTGGAGGGGCTTGAAGAAGTTGAGTGTATTCCTCTATTATTGGTGGGATTTTATGTAGGCTAAGAAAAAATGCCATGGACTCTAATTTTTAGAAATGCATCGAAGCTTGGATTAAGGAAATATTGGATTCAATCTTCATGAGGGATAGAACCAACCTAATCTTGTCATTAATGTAAGCCTGTTCTTCAGGATGATAGAGGGCAAGCTAGAAATCCAATATAAGCTTTTGGGTCTAGGGGCTTCTCAACATTAGCCATCTAGAAGATTACAAGGAAAGATTACTGTCAAGTCTAGTTTTTGTCCTTTATTCTTTATTTCTATTCTATACTATCTAAAAACCATAAACTAAAAAAAAAAAAAAAACTTTATTTTTATATATTATTGTCATTTTCACTTTTTATTGTATTTTTGTTCCTAAAAATTTATTTATACTAAGATTTTTACTTATTTAATTTAATTTTCTATAATTTTCATTTTTATATTTTTTATTTATAAGATCTTAGCTTATACTAAAGATCTTTATTTTTATTATTTTTTTCTAGATTTTTAGACTTTTAGATTTGAGCTAAAGATTCTTATTTTATTAATGATTTTATTTAATTTTTTACATATTAATGTTTTATCTAATATATATATTTATTTAAGATATTATTTAATTAAATTATATATTTTTATTACTAAAAACTTTATTTAATTAATTTTTTTAGATTTTTATTTTTCACCATTAGGCGGTGGTTTACACCACGAGAACTTAATGGGTACTTCAAATTAATTTTTTTTTTCTATTTTTTTGGCTAAAAAATACAATAAAATAAATGAAGAAAATGCAAAGAAAATAAAATAGAAATAATAATAAAAAATTACACCAACGGGGTTGCTAAGTAGCATGTGAGTCTGATTGGGTCATTGGTCGGATTGAGTCGTAGGTTGGATTGCGAGTTCGGAGGTAGCTGGACAATGGTGTTTATTTTGAGCACTCTAGCGATCGTTGAGGGTGGTTGGAGTGTCAAACTTGAGGTTTTTGAGGGTGAAGATTCAATTAGTGGTGTTAGTTTTAGCTGAAAACTAGCCTAGAGGGGTGTTTTAGAGGTGGCTGAGAGTAGCGGTTGTGGTGGCTCTTTGATCCCGTTGATCTAAGAAAAATTAGGCCAAAAGATAGGGCTTTTCCTCTTCTACGTGACCTAAGGAATCTATTGGTGCCTAAATGGTCGTTTAAGGTTATGTGTGGGTAGAGCTATCCTAGAGAGAAGGTGGTGGCCAATGGTGTGGGTATTTTTAGAGAGAGAAAGTGGTTGTGTGAGCTTGTGGGTGTATGTTCATAGTGATTTTGAAGGTTTTTAAAATTGTGATACCTTAGCTTAATTATAGGACTATGGATGAGCTCGGGATAGCTTGGATAAGCATGAATTAGTTCATGCGCAACCTCTCCTTGATTCGATTATATTCAAATTTTTTGTTTGAATTCATGCTTATCTAGTTTTTTGTTTTTTGTTTTTTTTGGCCAAATTTCACTTGATCCGCCTTGAAAAATGAGTGTGGGATGTTTGGATTCAAGCTTGTCTCTTTCTCACATTCATCGGCTAGAGATTGAAGATGATCATGTGTTGAGCACTTGCCTGAATCTAGCCAATCGGTTGCCACATGGTAGTTAAGGGGAAGAAAAAGAAAAAAAAAAACTTGCATGAAGTGCCGTCTAGAGGAATTGAACCTACATCCTGCACACTACACATTTCACACAGGCACAAGCATAAATTAGTTGGGCTGGCCCTTTTCTCATTCTTTACATGCAACTAATTTTTATATAAGTTAACGGTCTTAATTAATTTTTATTGATTTGAGGTTTCCAAGCTTAATTTAGAATCCCTTTTAGAGTCACTTTTATTGAAAATATTCATGTTTTTTAATTATTTTTTGTCATTTTGTCCTTTTTATAATTTTTTTTATTTTCATTTTATTCACTTATTATTATTTTTCTTTTTCTTTTTCTTTTCTTTTCTTTTTTTATTTTTATTTTTTTATTATATATATTTTTCGTAAACCAAGCTTTTTATTATTACTATTGTTATTTATTATTTATTTATTTATATATTTTAAACAAATCTAGATAAGAGTAAAAATGATGTGTTTATAGTTGCCTCTACCCAGCCTACCCCTTTTTGTAATGAAGTTCAACTAGAACTTTACTACAATGACAAAAAAAAAAAAAAGATATGATTTTTGCCCTAAGTCTATAATGACACGCTTACTACTAACAAGATATGACTCTAATGTTTGCCACCTATTGAAGAGGATGGTCTTAAGTGTGGTGCCATTTACTAACGAGAATAGACTTAAATGTGTTGCTAGCTATTGACAAGCTTGGACTTAAGAGGATTGCTAGCTGCTAATGGGACTAGACTAATTAGGTTGCCATCTACTGACAAACATAGACTTATAAGTTTTGCCATCTACTAATAAGGATGGCCTTAAATGTGATGCTATCTACTAATGGGAATGGACTTATAAGTTTTGCCACCTACTAATGAGGATGGACTTAAATGTGGTGCCATTTACTAATGAGAATGGACTTTAATGTGATGCCATCTACTGATAAGAATGGACTTATAAGTTTTGCTAACTATTCACGATGATGGACTTAAATGTTTTTCTAATTATTAACAAGGCTAGACTTACTTGATAAATGCTCTTTATGTCGATCTTTTGGGGTTTTTTAAAGTAAGTTGGAACATGATATCTAATAAAAATTACTTTACCAACGAATGGATCTTACTAATCTCATTGATTTCATCCTAGTGGTAGTTCCTTACTTGTCACTTGCTAAGCCAGAACACCCTAGCAGAATGTTTGCAACCAATCTTCTTAGTTATGTCATTTGTGTATGTAGCGAGATCAAATCTTCACTTGACTATAGCCTCCAAGGCATATCAACTTTTGAAATTGTGTTAGTCTTTTCTTCAGTAATAAAATTTCCTTAAAAAAGGATTAAATCATAATGAAGCATTTAACTGTTTGTCAACTATCTAATTTCAGTTTATGGGTATTAGCTTAGTTTATGTTTATAATGCAATGTAGAAAATCTAGGAAAATGAACTTATCAATGAAGTATATAGGCAAGGGTTGGTTAATGACCAATCCAATGTTGACAACTATAGAGGATATCAACTTTTCTTGTAAATAATGAAAATTTTGTCATAAAAAGATTAGTATCATCGACGATCTCATTAAGTTTGGTAAAAGATTTCATTGATTACTCATAGGTAATACAATTTCACTACATCTGAATTAATAAGGCCTCTTAAATTTAGGTTATCTATATTAGCTAGCACTAATGCCCCCCCATATTAAGACTTTCTTTACAACATAGGGTCCTTCATAATTTAAATCAAATTTTCCTTTAGGGTCCTATACATTTGGCAACACTTTCTTCAACATTAAATCTCCCTCTTTGAAACTTCTCGGTTGTACCTTCTTATTGAATGCCTTAGCTATCTTCTATTAGTAGCAATAACCATGGCACAATGTTGTGAGTCTCTTTTCATCAATCAGATTTAGCTAATCAACCCCTTTCTTTACCCATTCTGCTTCATCAAGCTATGTTTCTACTAGTACCCTAAAAGATGAAATTTCTACTTCTATGGGCGGCATGACCTTAGTTTCATATACTAGTAAATAGGGAGTGGCTCTAGTCGAGGCTTTTATCGAGGTTCTGTATTCCATAAGGGCGAACAGTAGCATCTCATGCCAATTGGTGTAAGTGATTTCCATTTTTTCGATAATTCTCTTAATATTTTTATTAGCAATCTCATCCGCGCCATTCATCTGAAGACGATATGAAGTTGAATTTCTGTGGTTGATTCCAAATTGTTGACATGTCTTTATTACTAATTTATTGTTTAGGTTGGTTCCTTGATCGGTAATGATGGATTCAGGTGCCCCATACTTGGCAATTATATCTCTTTTTAAGAACTTAATGACCATTCCTTTAGTCACATTGGTATATGAAGACACTTCAACCCATTTGGTAAAATAGTCATTAGCTACTAAAATGAACTTGTACTCGTTTGATGCTTTCAGAGTTATTGGACCAATCATATCAATGCCTTACATGGAAAATGGCCAAGGGGCTGACAACACGTGTAATTCTTGAGGCGGAGCGTTTTTATTAGCATAGATTTGGCATAAGTGATAATGCCTCACATGTTTAATACAACCTATTTCCATAGTCATCCAGAAATAACCCATCCTCATGATTTTGTGGGCTAGCATATATCCGTTCATGTGTAACCCACAAACTCCCTCGTGTATTTCTTACATCAGGGTATTCGCTTCCTCTTTGTCAACACACCTTAATAGAGTAGTATCAAAGGATTTCTTATATAATGCAGAATCGTTGAGTAAAAAATGTGCTGCTAATCTTCTTAATGCTCTTTGGTCTTTCCTATCTACCTCCTCTAGATAAGTGCCATTTTGAAGGAGTACCTTGATATCATGGTACTAGGGCTTTCAATTTTAGCTCTCATCAGTCACTAGGCAGAAAGTTGGCTTGTCTTCAATTTTGATCTTTAAAGGTTGAATCTCTACATCGTTTGAGATTTAAATCATGGATGCCAATGTTGCCAGAGCATTAATAAATTGATTTTGGATTCTAGGCATATACGTGAATTTTTTTTTTTAGGAACCTTTCCACCAATTTGCTAAGATGTTGGTGTTACGGTATTAATTTGCTATCTTTGGTTTTATATTCTCCCAAGGTATAGAGAATAATTAAAGATGGGTCTCCATATATTTCCAATTCTTGGATACCCATTTCTAATGTCATCTTAAGCCCCATGATACAAGATTCATATTATACTACATTGTTAGTATATGGGAATGCTAACTTCATTGCTATAGGAAAATTGTTATCTTCAAGAGATATCAAGATTGCCCTTATTCCACATCCGAAAACATTTGCAGCTCCATAAAAATACAACTTCCACTGCTGACCTTCTGATCTTTTGTTGACAGTGACCATAATTCCTTCATCTAGAAATAAAACTTATGAGATTTCTAACATATCTTTCCCTGGATATTCTTCCAACTAGTTTGCCACAGCTTGTCCTTTTACTAAACTTTGATTTACATAAGTGATATCAAACTCTAAAAGCAACATTTGCCATTTAGAGATTCTTCCCACCAAAGCTGTTTTTTTTTTTCTTTTTGCTAAATATCGTAGCAGATTATGTTTGGTCAATAACTTGGTGGAATAATATAGGGTATATTGCCGAAGCCTATGCATTACCCATACTAAAGCATAGTAAGTCTTCTCAACTTCTGAATATCTCTATTCTCCTTCAATGAACTTCTTGCTTAGATAATATATAGGGTACTCCTTTCCTTTTGTTTTGTCATTTTTCCCTAGCATACAACATATGGATTTAAGGAGTGTGGTCAAATACAAGAATAAAGGCCTCCTAAAGGTGGGAACTGTCAGGACTAGAGGATTCATCAAATATCCTTTGATTTTTAAAAAAAAAAAAAGGCTTTTTGACATTTTGCATCCTATTTTGTTGTGACATTCTTCTTCAAGAGCTTATGTAGTTCAACCTTACCAATAGATCCCTTACTTCTTTAAGGGTCTGTAGGGCTAGCATCTCAACAATTGCTTTTACCTTTTTTGGGTCTACTTCAATCTCCCTCCGACTGATAACAAACCTTAAGAGCTTCCTTGATGTTACTCCAAACGTACACTTCTCAGGATTTAGCTTTAATTGGAATTTTCTAAGCCTCTCAAACAACTTCTTGAGGACTTTCACATGATCTTCCCCTTCATGAGACTTAGCAATCATATCATCAACATATACCTCCACCTCTTTATGCATCAGGTCATGGAATAGTGTTACCATAGCTTGCTGATAAGTTACTCCCACATTCTTCAAACCAAAAGGCATAACTTTATAGCAAAACATTCCCCATATAATGATGAACGTTGTTTTAGTTTTGTCCTCTTTTGACATTTTAATCTGATTGCACCCTAAAAAACCGTCCATGAAAGAGAAAAGGTGGTTCCTTGGAATGTTATTTACTAAGACGTTGATGTGTGGCAACAGGAAATTATCTTTTGGCATTGCTTGGTTCAAGTCTCTAGAATCAATACAAACTTAAATTTTCTCGTTTTTCTTAAGGGTAGGCACTACATTTGCCACCCATTCTGAATGGTCTGATACCTTAATGAACCCGACTTCTAATAACTTCTTTACTTCTTCTTTGATTTTCAACAAAATGTCGAGTCAAAACCTCCTAAGCTTTTGCTTTCTCGGTCTAAAGTAAGCTTTTGTGGGGTAGCTTATGAATCACTATCGAAAGATTAAGCCTTGGCATATCTTTATAGGATCATGCAAACATGTCTAGATACTTGGATAATAATTGGAACAATTCCCCCTTATGTCATTCTAAAAAACTATTCCCAACCTTAAGTTTCGTAGGGCTTTCATCCGTACCTGATAAGATCACATTATACTTATATTTTCTTTTGGACTTATATTAAATTTATTTCAATATTATAAGAAAATATAAAGAAATGATACTTAATGGTGTTTTTTTTGTGAAAATACAGGTTTTGAGGACCCAAAAGTAAATTACAAGTTAATTGGAGGATTTTTTTCACAAATTGAAGAAGTGAGAGAAGGTTTAAACACTGAAGGCCGCCGGCCTTGAGCCGGCCTATATTAAACCGGCCTCAAAAAGAAGTAAAGCCGTCGGCCTTTAAACCGGCCTTGAGCCAGCCTTCATTACTCCCCGGATATCCATTGCGAGAATCTCTCCAAAATCGTATCCTAATTAATTTGCTGACTCAAATCCTCATCAGATCCACCTCATCCCCCCCCTCTTTGGATCTATAAATAGACCCCTTGTGTGAACCTTGGAAGCATCCCTTTTGTTGGAGAATCCATCCTTTCTTTTGTTTAGAATTCTTTTTCTTCTTCTTTGTTCTAGCCTCATTAGAATTTCTTTAGGTACTTTAAATTTTTCCAAAGTTTAGTTTGAAGAAAGAATGTCATTTTGTTGAAGTTTGCTTTCAATTGAAGAATTCAAGGAGTCATTTTGGAAGATTGAAGCTCTTGAAGATTATAGCAATTGTTCCATTTACTTTATTTTCTTTTATGCCATTTATTAGTTTAATCTTGTTGTTTAATATGAATTCCATTGCATCTATTTATTTCAATTGTTTTTATGCAATTCATACTATAATGTTCTAAATCATCCTTGTGGGAAATTGGATGAAACCCTAGAATGTTAAAAGGATAATTGTAGCCATGTTATATGATTAGGAATTATTAGGATTATTCATGATTGCAATTCCTTTGATTTCAATTATAATTGGTCTTTCATTATAATTGTTAGAAATCCTTTTGATACGGGAGTTGATGAGGATTTGTTAGGAATTCTTAATTAGATTGATTGTCAATACGGGAGTTGCGATAATTGGTTTAATTAGAGTCTATGGAGGGCACAATGCAATGTTTCTTGTTAATTAATCACTAAGGGATTAGGGTTAATTGATTTAGGGCATTAGTTGTTTGTAGCATCGGGAGGTGTATGAACATAATTTTGATTCCTTGGTTAATTGGAGACGCGGAAGCCGAACTAATTAATTTAAGGTCAACATCCCTAAAAAGGATTTTCTAAACTCACTTGAATAAACTTATAACCACAAGTTGATATAACATGGTAGCAATTTGATTAACAAATCTAGGGTGAATTCTAATTTCCCTTGTTCATAATTGATAGATTCTTCATAAAATTTTCCTTGTTGCTTTAAGTTAAATTTTTAGATTAGACATTTCAAAACCCCTTTTTAATCACCTAGCTATTGATAAGAATTGCCATAGATCTAGTACTCTATTGGTTCCTCGAGGGATCGACAACCTTACTTTTCACCACTTTATTACTTGATACGACCAGTGCACTTGCTGCAATTTACGCTCCCATTTTATATATACGTTCTGAGCGTTATCAAGTTTTTGGCGCCGTTGCCGGGGATCTAATAGATATTAGATTTTGTAATTCTGTTGGTAATTTAGGCATAATTATTTTGTTATTTAATTTTTCTTATCATTGTGTGATCGTTTTCCATTCTCTTTAAGGGTCTTTTTATGCGCAGGAGTAGAAGTGCTGAACTTCTACCAATTAATCTTGAGATAGAACGCACTTTGCGACAACTTAGAAGAGAGCAGAGAAGAAAGGAAGAAGAGAACATGGCAGATGAGAACAACAATCAGATTCAAGGTGTTGGTAGAGCACTTCGGGAATACACGATACCTGTTGTTTCAGGTCCTGCAATTAGAAGACCAACAATTTAGGCTAATAATTTCGGTTAAAACCAGCACTCGTTCCAAATGGTTCAATCAAATCAATTTGGAGGATATCCAAATGAGAGTCCTGATGAGCATATTGCAGTATTTCTTCAATATTGTAATACAGTGAAAATGAATAATGTATCTGATGATGTAATTAGGCTACAACTTTTTCCGTTTTCACTTAGAGAAAAAACTAGGGCTTGGTACAATCATTGCCACAAGACTCTGTAACCACTTGGGTAGATCTCTCATCTAAATTTTTAAGGAGATTTTTTCCACCAGCTAGAACTGCTAGGTTAAGAAATGACATCACAAACTTCAGTAAGTTTAGTGGTGAATCACTTTATGAACATGGGAAAGATTCAAGGAGGCAATTAGAAAATTGCCCCCCATCATGGATTACCAGATAATCTCCTTATTGAGATATTCTATCTCAGTTTAGATGACACATTGAGATCTCTGGTAGATGCTGCTTCTGGTGGTGCACTAATGAGTAAGACATATGATGAGGCTAGTGCTTTGATAGATGAAATGGCCTCTAGTGCACATAATTGGCAACATGAAAGAGGTAAGTCTAGAGTGGCATCTGCCAATGACATGGACACCTTAACAGCTCAGATTTCTGCTCTTACCGCCCAGGTAAGTAAACTTACTCTACACCTTCTTTCAATGTTAATCAAATTTCTTGTTGTGAGTTTTGCTCAGGACCCACTCAACTCTTGAGTGCCCATCTGGAAACTTTCCTCCTCATCCCATGGAGAGCAAGTAAATTTTGTCAACAATTTCCAAAGAGGTAATCAAGGACCTTATTCAAACACCTACAATCCAGGGTGGCGTTAATCATCCAAATTTCTCATGGAGAAAATGATAACAATGTTACTTAAACCTCCTGGATTTCAAAAGCAAGGTCCTAATCATAATACTCCCCATCAACAATATCCTAATCATAATACCTCTTCTCAGCAAGGGTCAGTCTAAAATGGAAGAACTCATGATAAGTTATATGCAAAGACTGACACAATGTTGCAAAATCAACAAGCCACCATTAGGAATCTTGAAAATCAGCTTAGTCAAATGTCTCAACAGTTGAGTAATAGACCATCTGGGTCTTTACCTAGCAATACTGAGCAAAATCCTAAGGGTGTAAATGCTATTATGTTAAGAAGTGGTAAGGAATTGGTTGATAAGAAACTTGAGGAAGAGGAGGTTAACCTGGAAAAAGATAAAGGGAAAAAAAAAGGAAGAGGAATCAAAGAAAAATTCACCAAAAGTGAAAGCATATGTTCCTCCTATTCCTTTCCCAGAAGGCTTGAAGCAACAACAATTGGATTCACAATTTGCTAAATTTTTAGAAGTCTTTAAAAAATTGCAAATTAACATTCCTTTTTGCAGAAGCACTTCAGCAGATGCCATCATATGCTAGGTTCATGAAGGATTTACTCACAAAGAAGAGGAAGATTGAAGGGAATGAACCGGTGATGCTTACAGGGGAATGTTCAATGATCTTACAGAATGATGTACCTAGTTTGCCAAGAAAACAAAGAGATCAGGGGAGTTTTACTGTTCCTTGCACCATAGGCAATTTTCATTTTGATAAAGTTCTTATTGACTCCGGTGCAAGTATAAATTTAATGCCTCTATCTATTTTTAGGAAATTGGGACTTGGAGAGTGCAAGGGAACTCATGTTACCTTGCAACTTGCTGATAGGAGCATCAAATACCCAAGAGGGATTGTGGAAAATGTCCTAGTGAAAGTAGATAAATTCATCTTTCCAGTTGACTTTATAGTCTTGGAGATGGAGGAGGATAAAGAGGTACCCATGATCCTTGGCAGACCATTCCTTGCAACAGGTAAAGCCTTAATTGATGTGGAACAAGGTAAGCTTACTTTAAGAGTTATGGATGAACAAGTCACGTTTAATGTGTATGAGGCTACAAAGAAATTTGATGACTGTAAATCCTGTTACACTATTGATAGTGTTGATGAGCTTTCCTCTGAGTTCATGGAAGAGAATGCAGGTGTGGACACGATGGAGTCAGTTCTTAGGATTTAGATGATTGGAGTGATGGTGAAGAATGAACCCCAAGAAGAACGTGTTGAACAAGTTTATGAATTCAAGACTCGACACTATGAGGAGCTGGGGACCACTGAGAAGAAACCGATGCCATCATTGACACAACCCCCGGTGCTTGAACTTAAACCTTTCCGGTATTTAAAAATGCTTTTTTGGAAAAAATGTACTTTGCCATTATCTTTTTTTTTTCCCGGGATCAAGAGCAAAAACTTTTTGGGTGTTCTTAGGAACATAAGGAAATATCGGGTGGCCCCTTTCGGATTTAAGGGAGAATGCCCTTTGGTCTTTGTAATGCACCTGGTACTTTTTAGAGGGTGGAAGTGTCTTTATTTTTGAAATTTTAGAGAAAATTTTTTTGAAATATTTATGGTTTATTTTTTGTTTTTGGGAAGTCTTTTTAATCATGTTTGGAAATTTTGGCTGTTGTGTTTTAAAAAAATGTAAGGGAACTAACCTTCTTTTAAAAATTGGGGGAAAAGCCCCTTTTTGGTTTCCAGAGGGAAAAGTGTTAGGTCACAGGGGCGAAAAAAGGGGTTGAAGTTGAAAAGGGAAAAATGGAAGTTTTAGAGAAGTTGCCCCCACCCCCTTCAGTAAAAGGGAAAATCAGGAGCTTCTTGGGACATGCTTGGGTTTTAAGGGAATTTTTCAGGGATTCTCTAAAATTTCCCAGACCCCTTTTGTTAAATTTTCTTGAAAAAAACTCTACTTTTGTGTTTGTGAAAATTGTTTGCGGCATTCAAAATTTGAAAAGGGGGGCTTAAACTCTGCACCCCGTGATTGTTTCACCCAAAATTTGGGGGAAATTTCCCTTTTAGCTGTTTTGTGTGCTAGTGACCCATCCCTGGGAGCGGGACTAGGGCAAAGAAGAGGTAAGATTTTCATGCTATATATATGCAAAATAGAACCCTTTTAAAAGAGGCCCAAAAAAAACTATTTCCACAAAAGGGAAAAAAAGCTATTTGCAGTGGGTATTTGCATGTGACAAATTTTGGTTTCTTGATAGGGTTTTAAAGTAAAAGTATTCACAGATCATGTTTCTCTTTAAATTTTATTTGCAAAAACTGATGCCCAAACCCAGGGTTTTAAATTTGTTGGATTCTATTGCTGCAAAAAATTTGACTTAGAAATTAAGGGTTAAAAAGGGAAGTGGAAAAAAGTGGTTTCTGATCATTTAAAAAAAAAACCCCTTTTTGGGTTTTGATTGTTTTTGAAAAAACCATCAAAAAGAAAAATTTCCCTGATGAGCTTTTTATGCAATAGACATTTTCCCCCATTACCTTGGTTGCCGAATAGTTAATTACTTGGTTTTGAAAAAAAAACATACCATATGGTTTGTCATTTCCCAAAAGAAAAAGGGAAAATTTTTTTATGGGCGTGAAGAAATTTTTTTTGGGATGGCCGTATTTGTTTAAAAAAACCCGTGCTGACCAAGTAAATTTGACGATGTGTGCCTAAAATTGAACAGCTTAAACATAATACAACACTGTCACTCCAAAGAAAAAAGGGGGGTTCCCCCTTTGGGGTAGAAAGAAAAGTAGCAAAAAAATTTTTTTTGCGGGGTTTTTTTGGCCCAGTTTGTTTCATGATTGCAGGAACTTCTTATGACTTGTGCTCAATGCCAAAAAGGGGGCAATATTTCAAAAAGCCTGAATTACCACAAAAATTTTATTTCTTGTAAATTTAACTTTTTTACGTTTTGGGGGGAAACGCCTTTTTAAAAAGGGGGGTTTTTCCCTTTTTTCATCTTTTTCAAACAAAAATATTCTTTTAGCGTTATTATGTTTTAAAAAAAAGGGAGAGGCAGTTGCTCTACAAAATAATGACAGTAGGGTTGTCAAATTTAAAAAATTTTAAAAAGAATTTTTATTTTCAAGATTTTGGGGGTACCTAGAGCTATAATAATTTATGGGGGGAAAAACATTTTTTTAAAAAGGAATTTTAGAAATTATTATTAAAAAAATGGAGTTACTCAAAAAAATTGCCAACCCCTTTTCCCTCCCCAAACATGTGGGAAGGTTGAGGTAAACCAATAGGGAAAAATTTAAAGGGTTTTAGAAAAACTGTCAATGCATCCCCCAAAGGTTGGTTTTAAAAATTGAGATGCATTGTGGGCTTTTTTAAAAAAAGCTTTTAAAAAAACCTTTTGGGGAAAGTCCCCCCACAAGATTGTTTTTTGGGAAAACTTTTTACCTACCCGTGGAGCTTGAGCCAAGGCATTTCTGGGCCAAAAAAATATCTTAACTTTGAGTTGCAAAGGGTGCAGGTGAAAAAAGATGGTTGCTCCAAATTTAATCAAAGGCTGAGATGAGGGAGGAAGGATTGAAAATTCGAGAAAATTTTCCCAAGGGGAAGAGAGCAAAGCGATGGATTTATAAGAAAATCTTTCAGCGGGAGTTCTTGCCTGGTCAAAGAGTTTTTTTGTAAAAAAACTCTCGATTGAAGCTATTCCCCGGGAAGTTTAAAACACATGGTCTGGACCATTTGAAATTGTTAAGTGTTTCCTTATGGGGCAGTTTAGTTGAAGGCAGAAGACAACCGTTTCTTTCAAAATAAAGGTTTTTCTTCTCAAAAAATTACTATGAAGGGGGAAATGGGTTTATGAAACGCCCCAACTGGTTTGGGTTTTTTGGAGATTCAAGAACTTGAACTGGAAAAGTGGGCTAGCGACTATAAAAATAAGGCTTCATTGGGGGGGCAGGGCCCCTGCTCAAAAAGTATTTTACCTAGTGTTGTTTAAAAAAAAAAAAAAAAAAAAAAAAAAAAAATAATTCAAGGTTGGGTTAAAAGCCGCCCGGTTTCCCAACAAGGGCCCCTCCAAGGATGCAGGGCTTTTTTGGAGGAATTTTTTTCTTGGGTGAACAATTTTAACCCCGGGGAAGTACAGTATTTCCAAATTTTTTGCATTGCTTTTGTTCCCTTAATTTTGTGAATTTAGGAACAAAGAGGACATTGGGCCAAAAAAAATTTAAATTTTTTTGGGGGGGGAAAAAAAGGGGAAAATTTTTAAAAAGGTAGAATTATAATATTGCACACTTTATGAGCTTACAAAACCCAAAGCTTTATTTATGTCCCCCTTTGTGTTTACCCTCAATGGAATCTTGAAATTTACTTAGATTGGTGCCCCCTCGCCAAAAATGTTGTGATTAGTTTACATTGTTTTTAAAATTTAATTGTAAAATCTTAGAGAAAAGGGTTTTCCCTTGTTTAGCCTTTGAACTTGAGATTGAGTCCCTTAAGTTGAAAAAAACAAGCAAAATTTTCTTCAAAAAAGGGAAAAATTTGGGGGGGGATTTAAATTTTCTCTTAAATTTTTTTTTGAGAATACCTTAACCCTAGTGAAAGAGGTAAAGGGGAAAAAATTTTTTTTCTTTTTGATCCCTTAAAAAAAAAAAAAAAAAAAACCCTTTTTTCCAATAAATAGGAGAGTGAGTTAAGGTATCCCAAACTTTTAAAAGTTGTGTGAGGAAAAGTTTGTAGGGGTCCCTTTAAAACCCGGTTCCCTTTGGGTTTTGGGCCCAAAGGGTGTGCCCATCAATGAACTACAAAAACGGAAAAGGGGGGGGAAAAGGAAAAAAAATTAGTACCTTATGCAAAATCAAAGGTTTGGGCATGGGCGAGCTTTGGTCCCTTTTAAAAAAGGGGAAGTCTCACTTTCCCCTGCCAAAAAAAGGCAAATAAAAAAAAAAAAAAGGGGGGGGGGAGAAATTCTAGAAAAAAATGGGGTACCATTGCTTTCATCCCTTTTTATCCCTTTTTTAGAGAAGTAAAAATTGGGTTTTTTGGGGGATGATTTCTTTTTAAAAACCAATGAAGGGTTTTAAAGAAAGGGTTTTTTTATGGGCCCCTTTTGTATTTTTTTTCTATTGTTAAACACTGGGATTAAAAATTTTGTTTTTATTTGGGTTTTAAATACTAAATTTTAAAATAGATATACTTGTTACAAATTTCAGTATTTGGGCGAAAAATTGGGGCCCCGGGAAGGGTTTAATGATGGATTTCTCTTGTTTTTAAAAAAATTATTTTGCTTGAGGGCAAACAAAAATTCAAGTGTGGGGATGTTGATAAGTTTACATTTTACTTTTATTTTCTTTTGGACTTTATTAAATTTATTTCAATTTTTATAAAAAAAAAATAAAAAAAAAATTTATAATTTTAAAGGGTTTTTTTTTGTGAAAAAAAAGGTTTTGGGACCCAAAAAAAAAATTACAAGTTAATTGGGGGAGTTTTTAAAAAAATTGAAAAAAGAGAGAAGGATTAACCCGGGAAAGGCCCCCGGCCTTTGAAACCCCGGCCCATATTAAACCGGCCTCAAAAAGAAGTAAAAGCCCTCGGCCTTTTAAACCCGGGCCCTTTTAGCCGGCTTTATTACTCTCCGGATATCCCAAATTTTTAGGGAAACTCTCCCCAAAAACTATCCTAATTAAATTTTCTGACTCAAAATTTCCCCTTTAGGGTCCACCTCTTTCCCCCCCCTCTTTGGATCTATAAATTTGACCCCTTGTTTTGAACCTTGGGAAACATCCCTTTTTGTTGGAGAATCCCTCCTTTCTTTTTTTTAGAATTTTTTTTTCTTCTTTTGTTCTAGCCTTTATTTGAATTTCTTTAGGTACTTTTAAAATTTTTTCCCAAAATTTAGTTTGAAGAAAGAATGTCTTTTTTTTTGAAGTTTGCTTTCAATTGAAAAATTCAAAGGGGTCATTTTGGAAAAATTGGGGAACTTTTTGAAAATTATAGCCCCTTGGGTTTCCCCTTTACTTTATTTTCTTTTTGCCATTTATTTTGTTTAATCTTGTTTTTTTAATTTTGAATTCCATTGGGTCTATTTTTTTTCAATTGTTTTTATGCAATTCATACTATAAAGTTCTAAATCATCCTTTTTTTGGGGAAATTGGGAAAGAAACCCTTTTGAATGTTAAAAGGATAATTGTAGCCTTTTTTATTGGGTTAGGAATTATTGGATTTTAAAGATTTCAATTCCTTTGATTTCAATTTAAATTGGGCTTTCATTATAATTGTTAGAAATCCTTTTTTTACGGGAGTTTATGAGGATTTGGGTTTGGGGAAATTTTTAATTAGATTGATTGTCAATACGGGTTGGCCCAAAAATTGGGTTTAAATTTTGGTCTATGGAGGGCACAAAGCAATGTTTTTTTGTTAATTAATTTTCCTTTAAGGGGTTAGGGTTAATTGGTTTAGGGCCCTTTGTTGTTTGTTTTGAAACGGGGGGTGTATGAAATTAATTTTTTTATTTTCCCTTTGGGTTTAAATTGGGGCGCGGAAGCCCCACTAATTTTAAATTTAAAAGGGCAACATCCCTAAAAAAGGGTTTTCTAAAAATTTACTTGAATTAAAAATTTTTAACCACATGTTTTATTAAAAATGGTAGCAATTTGATTTTAAAAAATCTTGGGGTGAATTCTAATTTTCCCCTTTTTCATTTAAATTGATAGATTCTTCATAAAATTTTCCTTTTTGTTTAAAAAATTTTTAGATTAGACATTTAAAAACCCCCTTTTAAATCCCTTTTTTTGTAAGAATTCCCATAGATCTGTCTCTATTTTTCCTCGAGGGATCGAAAACCTTACTTTTCCCCACTTTATTTTTGATACAAACAGTGACTTGCTGCAATTTACGCTCCCATTTTATATATACTTTGAGCGAAGCCCCAAAATTTACTTAAATGATGGTTCATTTTGAAATTTTCCCTTGCTAAAATTGATCCAACCTTTATAAATCTCTTCGAATTTTTGACATCTACTTCAAAAACTACCTAGTAGGTTTGAAAGTGATTTGACTTTTCATCTTTTAGGCATAGTTTTACCCCTTTTTTTAAATTGTTTTCTTGGATTGAGGAAAAATAGGAATAGGAAAGCAAATAGTAGAAGAAAAAACTCATAAAGGAAGAAGAAATTTAAACCCTTTATTCATGGGGAAAAATATTATTATCTAAAAGATTTGAACAAAATATGTTGGAATAGTAAAGATAAAATTAAATCTTTTTTGACCCTATCTCTAGTTAAAAGGACCATTGCCTTTTTTGGGACTGGGAACTTTGTTCAATTGGCCTTTTTGTTGATACTATCTTCTGTTTGGGGGAAACGGTGCTTTGTGGTTAAATGGTCATTAACTGGGGGTAATTCGATTGCTAGTAAAAAAAAGGTGGGAAAAATTGTTTTGATTTTTTGGAAACTTTAGTGAGATGATATAATTTCTTCCCTCTTTCTTCTTCTTTTTTGATTCATTCCTTGATTTTCCCAATGAGTCAATTTGTCCCTTAAACCCCCAAATGTGTTATCATTGTTGAAAGAGACGGTCTTCATCCATACCCACTTTCACTCCAAAAAAATTTTTGAAATCTCGGTTCTTCCACCTCTTCACTCCATATAGGGAATGGCCATCTCTCTGTATAGGGCATAGTCTCCCCCCAACATTATAAATACCCTTTAGACATAAACTTGACCATCTGGTGGTCTAGATGGTGCAATTTGGGTTGAGTGTATCCAAAGCCTCCCTAGCAGAAAATTTAAAAAGCCCTTGTTTGTAAAAACCCTAAAAGGGGAATTTATGAATTCTTATGGCCCCGTTTTTCAATCTGCAATTAAACTTCCCCCCAGTATTCTCTCTTGCCCCAATGAAAGTTTTTTTGTGACGAGCTTGGCTTTTAATTTGATGCATCATCCCCAAAAGGTTTTTAGATGGATAGTAAGAACTTTTAAAGACAAAACCCTTTACAATCAGTACTCAATTTTACCACCATATTTTGCACTTAACTTAAAAATAAATAAGATTTTGTGTGCGGTTACCCTCTTCTCCAAACATTTTGGCAAAGGGAATTTTTAACCATAAAAAAGATAGAATTTTTTTACTAAACCCAACTTCTTAGTTGAAAATCCCTTTGGAATTTTTGACTTCATGAAGTAATTTCATAAGTTCCCTCGAGAAAAATTTAAAGGATAAAAAAAAAGCCTTTTTAAAAGAGTTTTTTAAATGGGGCCCTTTGCCAGTTGACTAGATCTTGTATGTGTTGGCTTTAGATCTTTTTTAAGGGGTTTTCTGATCCCTTATTCCCCCTTCTTCATCATAGCAACCTTCCCCTAATCTCTTCGTCGAATCTACCTCTCCCAAAATGGGCGTCCTCTTATCATCGGGGTACCTTTTGGGGTCTAATTTATAGCTTGGGGTAATTCAATGGTGCGCTTATAATTCTCTGCAGATTGGAACTTTTGAACTGAATTCTTGGGCTAAATAATGAACCCCTTTTGCTTTACTTGGGTATTCAAAGGTGAAGGACTTGGGGGTTGACTCCCCCCAAATCCCTACTATTGCTCAGATTTCTCTTTTTTGCTTTCAGGCTTACCTCTTCCCTTGAATTTTGAGCCCTAGCCGAGGGGTGCATCTGCATAGTCTTGTATGAATGAATGTTTACCAGATTTTAAAATTTCCTGAATGGGTTCCTATTTATCAATGATAGGTTCACCCTTTAGATACCTTCTTCTTTTAATGCTTTACTAATTTTTTTTTTGGCTTGGGGGTTCATATGCTTAAAATATCTTTTTTTTTGTTTTCCCTTCCTTGGAAATTTGGGGTTGAATTGTGGGTCTGGTTCTGGTACGTCCTAAGGGTTTCTTTACCTATAAGTGACCTTTTAGCTTTAAGTTCCACACTATTTGTTCCAATGTTTTAGGACCATTTAGATTTATCCTCGTCCACATTTTTTTAGAAGAAAAATTGACAAAAACCCCTTGGTTGGCAAGGGTTGTTATTGACTTTGGGGTGTTGGACTTCACAAAGTTTATTGAAAATTTAGTACTATGGATCTTGTATTTTTTTCCCTAACCCTAACGTTATTGTGAGGGCCCTCTTCCCTTTAAAATGAAAACTCTAAAAAAAGGGTTGGGTTGTAATCGGGGGTCTGTAGTTATCAAAAAAGGTCTTTAAATTCAAAAGTTCTCACTTAAGGCGATGGAAAACTTAGTTTAAAAGGGGGATAGGGATTTAGTGAACTGTTCTTTTAGATCAGTTGATCTCGTTCGGGGGGGGAAATTCTGGTTTGTCTGAATGATTAATTGTGGCATTTGCCTAGCATGATTCCCTGTGGTTACCAACTGACATTTATTTCCCCCCCTTACTAAGGGGCTTGGGTTGTGTGCTTTCTTTTTATCTTCTAGAATGTGGAGCCCCCCTGAAAATTTGCATTCTCAATACGGATCTAAATTTTACATATGGGAAATGCTTGCAAAACATGCCCCATTTAACTGTAGTAAGGCTTCCCCAAAGGTGTTGAGAACATGTAAGTTAGATCCTTCCCAGTAGGGGGGGGTATTTTTATGGTAGCTACACCCCCCACCTTGTGCTTTTCCCTTAAAAGGTAGTTACTCTTCTTCCTCTATTTTTCGGTCCCAAAAGAGGAAGCCGATTAAACATTAAAACTTGTACTGGTTTAAAAGCCTTTTACCAATTTATCCTATGTTTTTTTATCTCTTTCAATCCAGTTAGGCATTCCACTCTAAAGCTAGCCCAATTAAACTGTCCTCAAAAGTTGCCCCCATTAGCCCTTGTACTAGTATTTTTTGCATCTTTCAAATATTGGTCTGGATGGATTTTTTGGGCAATTTGTTCCATCATATTTTTCAAAGTTGGACTTGCATCAGGGGAATTCCTCATCTTCATAAGTGTTGGTTAACTAGATCTTTTTCCCCAAATCTACATTTCCCCTCAAAAACCCTCATCTTTTGTGGAATTTTTTAGAGTAGCTTCTTTTCCATACCCTGTTGCTTTTCCCACAAATTTTCCCCCCTTTAAAATTTTCCCCCCATCTTTTTTCCCAACCATCCCCAGGGTTTAAATTTGATAGTTTTTTGAGGTCAATTTGATCTGCTTGGACTACTTTGTTAGCATGATTGGGGTTGATGGTGTATGTTAGGGTCTGCATCTACTTAGTTAGTTGTAACATATTTGTTTGAGGCCGTAATTCTTTTTTTAAAGGTTTACCTTTTTATGGTTTTTTTAGCCTTCAAACTCAAAAAGGAAAAGTGAAAAAATTGGGTTTTGAGAAAAAAAGCTACTTTTTTAAAAGCATCATTGAGGGATCTTGATATGCCCAAAAATCTTTTAGATTTATTTAAATCCATGATTTCTCCTTTTTTTTCCTCCATTTTTTTTTTTATTTTTTTTTATTTTTTTTATTTATTATGATGGGAAATTTTCCGGCAAAACCCCATCCCTTTAGAACTAGATTTGGGTGATGATCCAAATCGCTATATTTTATTCATATTTTTTTACTAATAAAATATTGGAAATAATTTACAGATACAATAATAATTCCCCAGGGGGATCAATATGTCCTAATTTTGATGGCCACGGGACTCGCAGATTTTTGCCAATTTAAGATTTCAGTTGAAAAGGCGGGTTCTTAAAGCTCCCAAACCTGTGGCCTTTTGGGGTTTTTTTAAAAAAAATGGATCCTGGGCCACTCAAAGTTTGAGTGGGATAGCCTTTAATCATCTATGGCAGTGATCTTTCCCAAAATCACTTGGAATTACAAAATGCTCCCTCCAAAGGGTCTAAGAAGGCTTGGGTTCAATTATTTTAACAAATTGATGTAAAAAAAGAAAAAAAAAACTCTAACAAAAAAAACCTTAAAATGTTGTATAAAGAAAAATAAATACAACTTTTTTAACAAAAAAAAAATAAAAGAAAAGACTTCAATAAATTTTTTCAAAAAAAAAAATTATACTTTTGGAAGGTTTTAAGGGGCTGCCTACTTAGTGTACCCCAGGGGGGTAAAACCATTTTTGTAAAGCCTAAATTTTTCATTTTTCCAAACTTGATATACATTAAAATTTTGCTTTTTAATGTAAACCCTCGATTAAAATTAGGAAAAATTTTTATTTCAAAAAAAAAAGGGTCCCCATCCAATAAAGATTGGGGAAAAAAAAATGTTTTTTAGGATAATTGAGTGGATTAGCCCTAATTTTAGCTATTTGTTTTTTGTGTAAAAACCCCTAAAAAATCCCAAAAATTTTAAAATTTAGGGGGCTACCCCTTAAAAAATCTTACAGTTCCCCTTTTTAAACCTTCCAAGTTATTTTTTTTTTTGAAAAAAAATTAATTTTTAAAGAACCCTAATTTTTTTCATTTGGGGGTCACTTTAAAGGGCTACATACCTGCTTTTGGGGGATCAAACCCCCCATAGTTTGATTTTTTTTAATTCTAAATTTTTAAAAAAATTTTTTTATATATAATTTTTTTATAAAAAACTTAAAAAAATTAATTTAAAAAAAAGCAAAATTTTTAAAAATAAAATTAAAAAAAATTTTTTTTTTAAATTTAAAATGTCTTTAAAAAACTAATTTTTTAAAAAAATAAAATGTCTAAAAAAAAAAAATTTAAAAAAAAAAACAAAAATTTTAAAATGTCTTTTAAAAAACCAAATTTTTTTAAAAAAAAGGGGATAATTGTTTTTAAAAAATTTATAAAAAAAAAAATTTTTTTAAAAAAGCAAGGTGTCTAAAAAAATTTTAAAAAAATAAATTTTTTTATTATTTTTTAAAAAGAAAAAAAGGTCAAAAGAAAGAAAGAAAGAAAAAAAGGGGCAGGTCGTAAACCCTTTTTCAAAATCGGGGGTTTAAATTAGGCTCGTGAAAAAGCTTGGTAAAACAATAGTCCCCTGACACTTTCAATCTTCAAACAATTTCCCAAACTTGGTCTGTTGTGGCAAGGGACTTTTGGGGGAATGACCTATGGAGGTTGTATAGTACTGGTATTGCTAAAGAAAATGGGGGGAGGATTGAATGGGAGTTTAAATTCACGGGAAAAAGGGGTTTGCTGGATTTGGGTTTAGAGTGGTTTAAGTAGTGGTTTTCAAAAAGCTAAGGAAGTGGAGAAACTACTAAATGGTCTTTTACCTTAACAAAGCCTAGGTCAAAGAATTTCTAAAGGGAAGAAATGCAGGGGTTTTGGGAAGTAGGGGGAAACAAGTTTTGCTTGGAGGGAGGGGATTTGAGATAAATTTTGGTGCCGGGAAAAAAAAGGATGGTCTATTTATATGACGGTATGGTTGAACAGGGAAAGCTCTTAAATGAAAAGTTTCATCCCCCCTGGAGGTGTTTGGGCTTGTGCTGAAATATTATTTTTTTTTGAGAAAACAACACGTTTTTGGTGATTTTTTAGCTGGGGAAGCCATACTTCCCTAAAAAAGGGAACTAAAAGCTTCAATTGCTATCTGGCTGATTTTCCCAAAAAAGGGAAAAAAGGGAAATTCTCACGGGCTTTTTTTTTTTCCAACTTTGAGGCCAATTTAAAACACCCAAAAATGCATAAATTTTGGGACATAAAATTGGGTATGGATTAAAAGTATCTTATTAATCTACAAGATTAACTTTAAATTTAGGGGTTTATTTTGTAGAAAATACAAAAAAAAGAAGCTAAAAATGAGCTCGAATTTGGGAAAAGTTAGAAAAAAAAGGGGGCGCTTGAAGAAAAGAAAATATCACAATTACCAATGACATGCTGAAAATGGCATGATCAAAAAAAAAAAGATCACCCAAAAATGCGCATGAATCAGGATTTTTAGAATGGTGTTTTGTCTTTCTATTAGGCCATTATCCCATGCCTCAAATTTTTTTTGCAAATAAATGAATTTATTCCATTTTGATCCACTTACAAAACCTAAAAAAATTGCCTGCGTTTGACAAAGGGGGAATGAAAATCTAGAATTTTTAAATGGTATCTGTTTTTTCCCTCAAGCCCCTGGCCTATCATCAATTTTTTTTTATTTAAATAAAATTTCATTTATTTCCTTTTGCCTCACCCTTTTTGCCCTAAACAAAAATTTTACATGTTTGACATTTGGGGGATTCAAACTCGAGAATTTTTAGAATGTATGCTTGTAAACTTTCACAGGCCATTGGCTTGTGCCTTAAATTTTTTTATGTAACCAAATTGTATTTTTTTCCCATTTTAAAAACCCCTTGTCATTTCTAAAAAAAATTGTGTGGTTTTCAGGTGGGGGGGAAACAAACTCAGCTCTTCGAAAGCTTGTGAAAATTTTTAAACAAGTTTGTTATTTTTGTGTTTTATTTATAATGCAAAAAATTACTTTTTTGATTTGATTTTTTTCTCTTTTTTTAATGAAATAAAAAAAAAAAATAAAAAGAGTACAAAAAAGAGATATCGACAAAAAACCTTTATAAGACCCCTTTTACATAAAACTAGATCCATAAAAAACAATTTCAAATAAACTAAAAAATTTTCCAAAAAATTGGGCCACACCATGAAACCCCAAAATGGTAAATGGAAACTGAGTTTTGTTGGATCTCTAGAATGAAAAGGGTATTTAAGGAAGAGAGTCTTGCCACGATGCCAATCACGCTTCAAAGCCCCTGTCTTTTACTTTAAATCTAGGTTGTTCCCAAAGTTTATCCCCCTTGATCTAAGGACATGGTTTTGGCTCCTAAATTTATGAAATACAATATTATAATTATATAATGATACTCATTAAGTTGTTTAAAATAAAATTAAGATAAGGCTAAAGAAATAATTTAAAATAAAAAGTGGGGAATTAAGTCATTTCCCATTAGGATTTTAAGTTGCTTTAAACTAGCATTTCTTTCCCTTTTTCCCCCTTTTTTGAAATATAACCTAAGAAACACTCTAAGACCCGGACGACCCAAAGGATCTATGAATCAATCCCTTTCCATTTGGTAAGAACTTAATCATCAAAGATTTAGTTTGATGAGAATTTTTAATATAAGATTTTTTGTCTACATTAATAGAAATTAGAATAAAGAAAGGATGGATCGAGTGTAAGATTGACACTTTGGGGGATTTTTATTACAATTCAAAAAAAGTACACAAAACCCGAATTAGGGATTGGAATTAGTAGTTACATTATTAATTAGGGTTAGAATCACATAAATTAAGCTAGGAACAAAAAGGAAAAAGGGGTTAGGGGTTAAAGATGAACAGTGTTGTATATAGTTTATGAGTGTATATAAAAAGGTACTTGACAAAGGACACCTCGTGTACTTGGGCATGTAAATTAAAAAAAAACCATAAAAATTACACGGGTAATAATAACCATGTAAAATAAACGTGTTGAAATTTGGGTTTTGCTAAAGGACAGGCTAAATACATGACCTGGTATTTGAGCATCTGAAATCACCTTTTACACAAAAAAGGGACACGACCCCCTAGCACAGTTTTGCTCTAGCCCCCGTTATCTGTACGTCTCTTTCATGATCGGTTGTCCCGGAATACTTCACATTTGATTCTATTTCATTATATTTCAATTCTAAATTACAAATTTTAAAAATAAAAAAACATCGAAGAAGGCACTCTATAATTAGGGAAAATTTACCAATTATTTAAAACTAGATTAAGTGTAGAAAGAAAAAGTTTTGTTCTTTATACTTGATAGGTCTGCTCCTTTTTTTAGGTCTAAGAGGCTATTTGGGGGAATGCTTCTAGTTAAGTTTTTACTTTTTCTATTGATTGTGTTTGATGGTATTTGTTTAAGAATTTAAAATGTTATCTAAACAAAAAGTGTATGTTGCTTGTGTTGGTTAGCTTAGGGGGTACAGTGGTGATTTTAGGGGACAATTTTAAAGATTGGTATGCCGTTGTCCTTAGGGGCTTTTATTAAAATATCTGGGGTAAATTAAGGGTTTGAAGGGGATATAGTGTAGTTTCCAAATTTTGGGGTTATATTTTGTAAATATTTTTAAAGTGTAAAGGGGTCATTTGTATCCCTTTTGATAAAAAAGGTTAAATTGGGTTTGAATAAATTTTATGAAATTGTGTGTATTTCTTTGCATTTATGTGTGTTGATATTGTTTTTTTGTATGCAACCATATTTTGGGGGTACCCCTGCATGAGTTAGGCTATTCCTTTTTTTTTCTTTCTTACAGGTAAAAAAGATGAGCATGTAGATTTTTATGGAAAAGGGGTTTGTAAAGCATTAATGTATGAAGCACTATACTATTTTGATGAGGAAAATGTAAAATTTCTGAAAAATTCCTTATTGAATTTTAAATTGTTGGTGAGGATTAGAGGATTTAGCATTATAACATATATTTCATTTTTGTAAAGGTATTATTGGGATTCAGGGTTAATCTAATTTTAATTGTGATGGAATATAGAAGAAGGTTTATATGTTCATGTGGATTTGGGGGAGTTTCAGCAAGTTGTTATGTTGTAAAAAAAAAAAAACTCTTTTTAAAGGGAAATTTACAAATGTTTAAATTGTTCTACAAAATTAGAATAAAGTTTTTTAAGTTTATCCTTAAAAATGTCAAATAAAAACAAGGTAGAATATTCTATAGTTTTTAGCGAAAAGATTTTTAAAGTTTCAAAAGATTTTAGATTTTTAATAGTATGTGGAGCCTAGATTTTTTTATTGTTATTGATAATGTTGTTTGATAAGATACATTATACTTATATTTTCTTTTGGACTTATATTAAATTTATTTTAATATTATAGAAAATATAAAGAAATGATACTTAATGGTATTTATTGTGAAAATACAGGTTTGGGGGACCAAAAGTAAATTACAAGTTAATTGGAGGAGTTTTTCACAAAATTTAAGAAGTGAGCGAAGGATTGCACTGAAGGCCGGGCCGTCCTTGGGGCCCGGGCCCTTTACATTCAAGGCCGCCGGCCCTTGGGAGCCGGCCTTTTAAACCGGCCTCAAAAGAAGAAAAGCCGCCGGCCTTTAAACCGGCCTTGAGCCGGCCTTCATTACCCCCCGGATATCCATTGCAAGAATCTCTCCAAAATCATTCTTAATTAATTTGCTGACTCAAATCCTCATCAGATCCACCTATCCCCCTCCTCTTTGGATCTATAAATAGACCCCTTGTGTGAACCTTGGAAGATCCCTTTTTGTTGGAGATCCATCCTTTCTTTTGTTTAGAATTCTTTTTTTCTTCTTTGTTCTAGCCTCATTAGAATTTCCTTAGGTATTTTAGATTTTTCCAAATTTAGTTTGAAGAAAAAAGGTCATTTTGTTGAAGTTTGCTTTCAATTGAAAAAATTTAAGGAGTCCTTTTTTGGGGGGGTTGAAGCTCTTTAAAAATTATAGCAATTTTCCATTTACTTTTTTTTCTTTTATCCCAAAATTTTTAGTTTTTAAATTTTTTTGTTTAATATGAATTCCAAAATTTCACTATTTATTTCAAAATTTTTTTTATGCAAATTTAAACTTAAAATGTTTCTAAATCATCCTTGTGGGAAATTTGGTGAAAAATTAGAAGTTAAAAGGAAATTTTACCCCTGGTTTTTGATTTGGGGAAAAATTTTGGGTTTTTCATATTTCAATTTCCTTTGATTTCAAATTTTAATTGGCTTTTTTATTAAAGGGGGGAAACCTTTTTATTCGGGGGTTAGAGGATTTTTTGGGAAATTTTTAATTAATTAAATTTTCCCAAAAGGGAGTGCGATTTGGGTTTTAATTTTAAATCTAGGAGGGGACAATGCAATTTTTTCTTGAATTAAACAAAAGGGGTTAGGGGTTTAAATTTTTTTAGGGCATTAGTTTTTTGGGGCATCGGGAGGGGTAAAGAAACATAATTTTGATTCCGGGGGTTTTTGGAAGGCGGAACCCCACAAATTTTTAAATTTAAAGGTCAAACCCTAAAAAAGGGGTTTTCTAAACCAATTGGGAAAAAAATTAAACCACAATTATATAACATGGTACAATTTTATTAAAAAACAGGGTGAATTCCAATTTCCCCCTTTTTCATAATTGATAGATTCCATAAAAAATTTTTCCTTTTTGCTTTAAGGGTTTAAATTTTTAAATTTAAATTTAAAAAACCCCTTTTTTAAAACCCCAAATATTATAAGAAGGGCCCTAGATCTAGTACCTAGGTTCCCGAGGGGTCGAAACCCCCTTAAATTTTCACCACTTTTTTACTTTAACACCAGGGACTTGCCAATTTACCCCTCCCATTTTTTTTTTAATTTGAATACAAGTTTTTGGGGCCTTCCGGGGGAAATAAAAATATTTAATTTTTAATTTTTTAATTTGGGCCCCAAAAATTTTTTTTTTTTTTAATTTTTCTTATCATTTGTGTCCTTTTTATTTTCTTTAAAGGGTTTTTTTTAGCAAGGTAAATGCTGAAAATTCTAAAACCCAAAAAATCTTAGGGAAAACCACTTGCACAACCCTTTAAAAAAAAGAAAAAGGAAGAAGAAAAAATCAAATGAGAAAAAACAATCAGATTTAGGGGGTTTGGGAAGGGATTTTGAGAATACACCGGACCGTTTTTCAAGGGGGCCTCAATTGAAGACCAACAATTTTAGGTAAAAAAAAAAAAATTTCAGTTTAAAAAACCCCACCTTTAAAAAGGGTTTAATCAAATCAATTTGGAGGGAAACCAAAAAGAAAAAACCCGATAGCATATTTCAATTTCTTTAAAATTTTAATACATGAAAAATAATAATTATCTATATTAAATTTTAAAAACTTTTTTTCCTTTTTTTCTTAGAAAAAAGTAGGGGTTGGGGAAAATTCAAATTCCAAAAAAAGACTCTTAACCACTTTTAAAACCCACCCAAAAATTTTTTAAAAAAAATTTTTTTCCCCCATTTTGAACTCTAGGTTTAAAAATGACACACCAAAATTCAAATTTATGGGGAAATTTACTTTATAAACATGGGAAAAATTAAAACAATTAAAAATCCCCCTCATGGGTTACCAATAATCCCCTTATTGAATTTTCAAACTCATTTAGTGACACATTGGATCCCTGGTAATCTGGGTTCGGGTGGTGCATTAATGAGTAAGACATATGATGAGGCTAGTGCTTTGATAGATGAAATGGCCTCTAGTGCACATAATTGGCAACATGAAAGAGGTAAGTCTAGAGTGGCATCTGTCAATGATTTGGACACCTTAAACAGCTCAGATTTTTGCTCTTCCCGCCCAGGTAAGTAAACTCACCTCTGCACCTTCTTTCAATGTTAATCAATTTTTTATTGTGAGTTATGTCAGGACAACACTCAACTCTTGAGTGCCCATCTAGAAACTTTTCCTCCTCATCCCATGGAGAGCAAGTAAATTTTGTAAACAATTTCCAAAGAGGAAATCAAGGACCCTATTCAACCCCCTACAATCCAGGGTGGCGTAACCATCAAATTTCTCATGGAGAAATGATAACAAACGCATTTTTAAACCCCCTGGATTTCAAAAGCAAGGTCCTAATCATAATATCCCCATCAATATCCTAATCATAATACCTTTCTCAGCAAGGTCAGTCTAAAATGGAAAAAACTCATGATAAGTTATATGCAAAAGACTACACAATGTTTGCAAAATCAACAAGCCACATTAGAATCTTAAAAATCAGCTTAGTCAAATGTCTCAACAGTTGAGTAATAGACCATCTGGGTCTTTACCTAGCAATACTGAGCAAAATCCTATGGGTGAAAATGCTATTATGTTAAGAAGTGGTAAGGAATTGGTTGATAAGAAACTTGAGGAAGAGGAGGTTAACCTGGGGAAAGATAAAGGGAAACAAAAGGAAGAGGAGCCAAAGCAAAATTCACAAAAGTGAAAGCATATTTTCCCTCCTTTTCCTTTCCCAGGAAGGTGAAGCAACAACAATTGGATTCACAATTTGCTAAATTTTTAGAAGTCTTTAAAAAATTGCAAATTTAACATTCCTTTTGCAGGGCACTTCAGCAGATGCCATCATATGCTAGGTTCATGAAGGATTTACTCAAAAAGAAGAGGAAGATTGAAGGGAATGAACCAGTGATGTTTTATAGGGGAATGTTCTATGATCATAAAAAAAGAATTTACCCAAATTTTTGCCGAGAAAACAAAGAGATCGGGGAAAGTTTTACTGTTCCTTGCACTATTGGAAATTTTTAAATTTGATAAATACTTATAGATTCTGGTGCAAGTATAAATTTAATGCCTCTGTCCATTTTCAAAAAACTAGGACTTGGAGAATGTAAGGAGACGCACGTTACCTTACAACTTGCGGATAGAAGTGTCAAGTACCCAAAGGGTATAGTGGAAAATGTCCTAGTAAAAGTGGACAAATTCATTTTTTCCAGTTGACTTTATAGTCTTGGAAATGGAAGAAGATAGAGAGGTACCCATGATCTTGGGAAGGGACCTTTCCCTAGCCACAGGTCAAGCTCTAATTGATGTAGGACAAGGTAAGCTCACCCTTAGAGCACTAGATGAAAGGTAACTTTTGATATGTATGACCCTGTGTTTTTGTCTAATGAGAAAGCAATGTATTCTGACATATTGCTGAGGGTGAAATTACTAACAATGATGTGGAGGAAGATGTAGGGCAAACCACTTTTGAAGCTGTCTTGAATGGATAGATGATTGGGGGGATGAAGATGAGCAAAAACAAGGTCGTGAACAAGAAACCCCAGATGAAAATGTTGTTGCTTTTGAGGAAGACAGAGGGGACTATGAGAAGCCACCAGTGCCGACACTAATGCCTATGCAGACACTTGAACCTAATGTCTTTTCTAATCAATTGTTTGGTTATAAGTGTCTGAATTTAGGAATCCATGGCCTCACATTAATCAAGCGCCTATGACAAAAGAATTTTCAGCAGCAGATTAAAAGGGCCGTTGGGTGAACATAGGGAAATCCCGGGATGGTCAAGGGCAGACATCCAGACAGGTAAGTTTTTTGATATCTACCTACAAAACATTGGTGGAAGCTGAAAAGAAGGGCACCATACCATGGAAGGAAGCTTGGAATCCTAATCTGAAAACGATGGTGTTGAAGGAGTTGTTTAAACTCCTTGATGTAAGCTAACCTGATGTCAGGCTGATGACTATAAAACAAGCGCTTCATGGGAGGCAGCCCCTGCTTAATAAGTATCTATAATAGTTTTGTTAAAAAAAAAAAAAAAAACTAATTTAAGGCTGGATAAGAGCTACCGGTGCATTCAAAACACTCCAAGGATGACAGACATTTTAGGAGGAATTTTCTTCCTGATGAACAATTTTATACCAGGGAAGTACAGTATTTCAATTTCTGCATTGACATTCGTTTCCTTAATTTTGTGATATTTTGGAACAATGAGGACATTGTCCAATTTAAGTGTGGGGAAGGGATTATAAAATGTAGAAGTATAATGATTGCACACATCATGAGCTTAAAAATCCCATGCTTTATTTATGTCCTTAAGTGTTTTCAATGAAATCTGAAAAATTTAATTAGATTTGGTGCCCCACTCACCAATTGTTGTGACAGTTTACATAGTTAAAATTTAAGAGTAAAAATCTCTAGAGAACGGGGTTTACCCTATGTTGAGCCTTTGAACTTGAGATTGAGTCCTTAAGTTGAAAAAACAAGAAGTTTACTTCAAGGAAAAATTGGTTGGGATAAATCTCTATTGAAATTTCTTTGAGAATACCTTTAACACCTAGTGAAAGAGGTAAAAAATATTTTACTTTGTGATCCCTTAAAAAAAAAAAAAAAAAAAAAAAGAGCCTTTACTCCAATAACTCGGAAAGTGAGTTAAGAGTATCCAATCTTAATGTTAGTGTGAGGAGAGTTCGTAGGGGTCCCTTTAAAACCTGGTCACTTAGGCGATGAGCCCAGGATGTGCCGACCCCAATGAACTCACAATAACGAGAAGGGCGGAAAGGCAAAAATTTAGTACCTTAATGAAAGTCAGGTTGACATGGGCGAGCTTTGGTCCCTCAGAAGAGTGAAGTCTCACTCCGCGCCAATCAAGGCAAATAAAACATAAAAAAAAAAAAAAGGGGGGAAATTCTAGGAAAAAATGGATACCATTGCTTTCACTCCTTGTTATCTTGTTTAGAGAAGTAAAATTGAGGGAGATGATACTTGCTAATAACCAATGAAGTTTAAATGAATGTTTTTCCTTATGGACTAAGTATTTGTTTTCTATTGTTAAACAACTGGGGTTAAAAAAACTGTTGTATTTAGATTAACTACTAAATTTCAACTAGATATACTAGTTCAAATTTCAGTATGGTCAGAACAATGGGCACCAGAAGTTCAATGATGGATTTCTTTGTTTAAAACAATTATTTTGCTTGAGGACAAGCAAAAGTTCAAGTGTGGGGGATGTTGTAAAATCACATTATACTTATATTTTCTTTTGGACTTATATTAAATTTATTTTAATATTATAAGGAAAAAAAAATAAGAAATGATACTTAATTGTATTTTTTGTGAAAATACAGGTTTTGAGGACCCAAAAGTAAATTACAAGTTAATTGGAGGGAGTTTTTCACAAAATTTAAGGGAAGTGAGCGAAGGATTTCACTGAAGGCCGCCGTCCTTGGGCCGGCCCACATTCAAGGCCGCCGGCCTTGAGCCGGCCTTTAAAAACCCGGGCCCCAAAAAGAAGAAAAGCCGCCCGGGCCCTTTAAAACCGGCCTTGAGCCGGCCTTCATTACTCCCGGATATCCATTGCAAGAATCTCTCCAAAATCATATCTTAATTAATTTGCTGACTCAAATCCTCATCAGATCCACCTCATCCCCATTTTTTTTTTTTGTTTCCCGGGGGTTTCCTTTAAGGTATTTTTTTTTTTTTTGGGGGGTTTTTTGGGGGGGGGGAAAAAAAAAAAAAGGAAGGGGAAAAAAAAATTTTTTCCAATTTTTTTTAAATTTTTTTTTTTTTTTTAAATTTTTTTTTTTTAAAAATTCCCCCCCTTTTTTTTAAAAAAGAAAATTAAAACAAATTTCCCCAAAAAAATTTTGGGGGGGAAAAAAAAAAAAAAAAAGGGGTTTTTTTTAAAATTTTTTTTTATTTTTTAAAATTTTAAAAAAATTTTTTTTTCTTTTTTTTTAAAAACCTTTTTGGGGGGGGGTTTTTTTTTTTTTTAAAAAATTTTTTTTCCCCCGGGGAAATTTGGGTTTTAAATTTTCGGGGGTTTTTTAAATTTTTTAAAAAACCCCAAAAAAAAATTTTTAAAATTTTTTGGAAAAAAATTTTTTAAAAAATTTTTTTTTAAAAATTTGGGGGGGGGGAAATTTTTTTTTTAAAAAAATTTTTTTTTTAAAAAAAAAATTTTTAAAATTTTGAAAAAAATTAAATTTTTTTTTTTAATTTAAATTTTTTTCCCCAAAATAAAAAAAAATTTTTAAAAAAATTTTTTTTTGGGGTTTTTTTTTTTAAAAAAAGGGCCTTTAAAACCCAAAAAAATTTTTTAAAAAAAAAAACCCAAAAAAAAAGGGGGGGAAAATTTTTCCCAATTTTTTTCCCCCCCCCGGGGGGGAAACCCCCCCCTTTTTTAAAAAAAAAAAAAATTTTTTTTAAAAAGGGGGGGGGGAAAAAAAAATTTTTTTTTAAAAAAAAAATTTTTTTCCCCCCAAAAAAGGGGGCCCCCCCAAAATTTTTTTTTTTAAAAAAAAAACCCCCCAATTTTTTTTGGGAAAAGGGAAAAAAATTTTTAAAAAAAAAATTTTGGGGGGTTTTGGGGTTTTTTTTTTTTTTTAAAAAAATTTTTTTAAAATTTTTTTTAAAAAAAAACCCCCTTTTTTAAATTAAAAAAAAAAAAAAATTTTTTTTTTTTGGGGGGGCCTTTCCTTTTCGTTCAAATCCCTTTTTTTTAAAATTTTTTTTTTGGTTTTTTTTTTTTTTTTTCCCCCCAATTTTTAAAAATTAAAAAAAAAAGGGGGGGGTTTTTTTTTTTTTTTGGTTTTTTTTCCCTTTTTTAAAAGGGGGGAAAAAAAAATTTTAAAAGGGTCCCCAAAAAAATTTTTCCCCAAAATTTAAAAAATTTTTTTTAAAATATTTTTTTTTTTCTTTTTTTTATTTTTTTTTTTTTAAAAAAATTTTCCTTTTTTTTTTTACCCCCAAAAAAAAATTTTTTTTTTTTTTTTAAAATTTTTTTTTAAAAATTTTGGGGTTTTTTTTTAAAAAAACCCCCTTTTGGGGAAAAAAAAAAATTTTTTCCCCTTTTTTTTTTTGAAAATGATTTTTTTTAGGGGAAAATTTTCAATTTTGGATTTATTTGAAGAAAATGATTTTTCTAGTGCTAAATTTATTTTTTTTGTTTTTTTTGTGATTTTTATTATTCTTCTTGTTTTTTTTATGATTTTTCATGATTTTTTGGATTTTTCGTGTTTTTTGGGAATTTTGTGATTTTTGTGAATTTTTTTGAAAAATTTTTTCCTAAATTTATTTTTCTATCCTATTTTGACATCTAAAATTTTATTATTATTTTCCTAATATTTTTTATTTTTCTATATTTAATTACTTATTTTTTTTTTTATTATTTTTTTACTTTTTTTTATTATTTTATTCATTATTAAATCCTAAAAAAAAAAACTAATTTCTACATTTTTCTATTTATTGAAATAAAACATGAACAAATAAATAAATAGCTAACTAAATAAATAATAAATAATAAATAAATTAATTCGGAATAAATAAATAAATTAAAAAAAAAATCCTGAAAATCCGACTTACTAGATCCGGGTCAATGCACGGGTCGGGTCGGATCGGTCGAACACGACGGCTGGGGTTGCTCGATCACGCCGTTCCGGTGGCCTTTTGCAGCGGGTGAGGTGTCGAAATCCTAGCTTCTCGAGGGTGCTGAATCCAATGGTAGCGGTGGTTCACTCCCAGATCGCCTCCTGGTGGTGGTTCAACTCCAGTCGGTGCTTCGCGGTTTTGGGTCTCCTCCAATGCTCTCGATTTGCACTCTTTCCTCACTTTCTCTCAATTCTGATCTGTGCTTTGGCTTCCTCACACTCCTCCTCTATTTATAGGCACTTGAAAACCGAGTTGGATAAGCTCGGATTTCCTCCGATTGAAGCTAATCGGATTTTCGGTTAGAAAATCAACTCCAATTGTGTCCATCCCTCGATTTGTTGCGATTTGATTCCAATTAGATAATGTTTATCTTATTTCTATTGAAGATCTGTTGGATTTGTGCAAAAAATCGAATCGAAACGGTCGAAATACGAATTTTTCCTTCCGCCGGCGATCTCGGGCTCGAGGTAGGAGCGATCACACGCCCAGTGCGTGCGCTTCTCCAGCCAATCAAATATTGTCACGTGTCCTGAGTAAATGAAAAATTCGCAAAACGCGGGAAACTGCTTCCCCGCGTTTCGAACTTGCGACCTTGCATCCGCACGCGCGCCTTAGCCATGGTCCGGACCAGCTGAGCTAGCCTGCTTTCCTGATTTTTCTAATTTCGCAAATTGCATATATGTAATGCGATTTTTCTATTTTTTTTGTATTTTTTGAAATTTCAAAAATTTGTAAAAAATTGTTTATTATTTATTATTGCCATTTCTGATATCATTTTTCAAAATTGATGTGTTTTCCTATTTATTTTTATTTTTTGAATATTTTTATTATTTATGGTAAATTAGAGAAAAATTAGAAAAAAATTGAAAAAAAATTGGAAATTATTGCAAATTGATTATTTTTTAGAATTATTGATTCCTAGGGAAAAAAATGGGGTGTTTAAACTGCCCCTCTTTGTGGTAAAGTTTGAAAAACTTAACTACAAAGACAAAAAAGAAGACACCATTTTTGGCCTCTTGAACAGGTTTTTGGTAGGAAAATGCTCCAAGAGCTAATAATCCCACGATTGAAAATAGTCCTAACAATTTAGGGTAATGTTCCTTCCCAAAAAGTGCTTTATGGGCTGACTAATTGGCGATAGGACACATCTCCATCATTGTGTAGGAATGTATGAGAAATGATGGTAGGAAGCGTCTTATCAAACTTGCAACCTTGGGAAGAAAATTTACTGAGGAAGCGCCTTTATGAGCTGGCTACCTGTTAACAGAAGCGTCTTGTTAGACTAGCAATGTTTGGAAGAATATTTCCGAAAAGTGCCCCGAGAGCTGACTAATCGGGAGGGTTTAGGAGAGTGCCCCTCATGGGCTGTCTAACCTTGAATTAAATGCCTCAAAAAGTGCCCCCTATGGGCTAACCATGAGGTAGATTTTTAAGAAAGTGCCCCCTATGGGCTAACCATGAGGTCAAAGTTTTAGGAAAGTGCCCCCTATGGGCTAACTAACCTGGAATTGAATTTGTCTCAAAAAGTGCCCCCTATGGGCTAACCATGAGAACAAGTTTTAGGAAAGTGCCTCTATGGACTGACTAACCTGGAATTGAATTTGTCTCAAAAAGTGCCTCCTATGAGCTGACATGAGAACAAAGTTTTAGGAAAGTGCCCCACTATGGGCTAACTAAGCTGGATTGGACTTGTCTCAAAAAGTGCCCCCTATGGGCTGACCATGAGAATAAGGTTTTTAGGAAAGTGCCTCTATGGGCTAACTAACCTGGATTGGACTTGTCTCAAAAAGTGCCCCTATGGGCTAACCATGAGAACAAGGTTTTTAGGAAAGTGCCCCCTTATGGGCTGACTAACCTGGATTGGACTTGTCTCAAAAAGTGCCCCCTATGGGCTAACAATGAAAACAAGGTTTTTAGGAAAGTGCCCCCTATGGGCTGACTAACCTATAATGGAATTTGTCTCAAAAAGTGCCCCTATGGGCTAACCATGAGAACAAAGTTTTTAGGAAAGTGCCCCCTATGGGCTGACTAACCTGGAATTGAATTTGCCTTAAAAAGTGCCCCCTATAGGTTAACCATAAGGACAAAGTTTTAGGAAAGTGCCCCATATGGGCTGACTAACCTGGAATTGAATTTGTCTCAAAAGTGCCCCTATGGGCTAACCTTAAGAGAGGATGTTTAGGAAAGCGCCCCCCTTGGGCTAACTAACCTAATATAAAAAAATGATATCTAAGAAGGTTGTCTTTATAGACTGACCTTGGAAGAGATCTAGGGAAGTGCCCTTTTTTGGGCTAACTACCTATTAAAGGGAATGTTCAGACAAGTGCCCCACTACGGGGTGACTCATCTGGTACTTTTGAATATGCTTTCTACAGCCTGAAACTAAATGATGTGATGCCTTTCATGAAAGTTATTATTTTTTTAAATATGCTTGCCAGTTTTATCGTGGATAGCAACCAAATAACCGAACCTCAGGCTGGTTTGCTTCTGCTTCATTTCTTCTTATCTTGACACAGGGTCGACAATTTTGATGTGCTCCCTTTCTTTATACACAAGGCTCTTTTGACGATAATGTTATCCTAAAAATGCGCTCAGTTTTAATGCTAAAAAATAGATGGGATTATATCACAAACCATATTAAGATTCATTATCATTTTAGTGTTTATCTTTCATTGGTGAAATGGTGGGTAATGTGTTTAAGAATCTTTGTTGTGATGAGAATTGATTGTTGATCATTCAGGGATATTAACTTTGCTTGTAAAAAGAAAAAACTTGACTTAACAAAATTGACCCCGAATATTGGCTTTCTTTAAACATTAGCAAAATTTCAATTTTGCTTGCCTAAGGATAGTACATCTTTACAGCATCTGAGTTAATGGGGTCTCTCAACTCGGGACCATCCATCTGAGTTAATATCAGAGCACCTCCTGACAGAACCTTTTTTCCCACATAAGGGCCTTCATAGTTTAGGGTTGAATTTTCCTTTGGAGTCTTGGGTGTTCGGAGAACCCTCTTTAGTACCAGACCCCCCCTCCTTGAAGTGTCGAGGTCTCATCTTCTTGTTAATGCTCGGGCCATTCTTTGTTGATAACACTGGCCTTGACAAAGTGAGGTAAGTCTTCTTTCATCAATCAGATTCAGCTGATCAAACCTCTTCTTTACCCAATTTGTTTTGGCTAACTGAGTTTCTGACAGGTTTCTGAATGACGGTATCTCAACTTCAACTGGTTAGCACTGCCTCTTTTACCATATACCAATGAGTAAAGGGTAGCTCCTGTAGATATTCTTATTGAAGTCCTATAAGCCATGAGAGCAAACGGTAACATTTCATGCCAATCTTTGTAAGTTGTTGTCATTTTCTCGATGATTTTCTTGATATTTTTGTTTACTGCTTTACTCCCCCGGTCATTTGAGGTCGGTAGGGCATGAATTTCTGTGGTTTATGGGGAAATTGTTGACATAAACTGTCATCGATTTTTTGTTGACATTGGTACCGTTGTCGGTGATGATAGACTCAGGAATCATATCGGGCTATTATGTCCCTTTTTAAGAAGCGGACTATTACCCCTTTTGTAACATTGGTATATGACGAAGCTTCTACCCATTTGGTGAAATAATCAATCGCTACCAGTTAAATCTGTGGTCGTTGGATGCTGTCAGAGTGATAAGGCCAATTATGTCGTTTCCCCCACATGGAGATGGCCATGGTGCCGTTTAACAATGTAGCTCGTTGGGCGGGCATTTATCCGGTTTGCATAGACTTGACACAAATGACAGTGCTTGACGTATTTTATGAAATTCCGTTTCCCTTTGGGTTTAAACCCAAATTTAATACCCTAACCTCATGATTTTTCGGGCAACATGTAGCCATTCATATAGGGTCCAATACTCCTTTATGTACTTCTTTCATCAGTTCGCGTGCTTCATCTTTGTCCATGCATCTTAAAAAGGTGGTATCAGCTGATCTTTTGTAAACTATAGACCCACTTAATAGGAAATGGCTTGCTAACCATCTGAGTGTTCTTTGGTCATTCTTGCTAGCCATTTCGGGGTATTTACCTTCTTGGAGAAAAGTCTTGGTGTCGTTATACCAGGGATTGTCATCTTGTATCTTTTCAATTGTTAAACAGTAGGCGGGCCGACTTTCGATGTCTATTTTCATTGATTGAACTTCGACTCCTCCTGTTATTGAATCATTGATGCTTGTGTGGCTAGGGCATCTGCCCAACTGATCTAAGTTCTCGGGGTGTATGTAAAAGTGATTGCCTTAAATTCTTCAATTAGCTCTGTCAAGTGTGATGATACGGTACCAGTTTGGGGTCTTTAGTCTTGTATTTCCCTCTTGTTTGTAGTATGATGAGTGACGAATCCCCATATACCTCTAATTCCCCGAATTTCCATTTGGTTTGGCCATCTTGAGGCCAGTATACATGCTTCTATTCTGCGATATTATTGGTATAGGGAAATGTAAGTCTCGTCGCTGCAGGGAATTGCGTGCCGTCCGGGGATATCAATACCGCCCCAACCACAAACCGAATACATTAGCGGCTCCATCGAAAAACAGTTTCCATCTCGCATTTCTACTCTACCCCAAAGTCTTCTTCCGGCATATCCTCCATTCTCAATATATTCTCGTCTGGAAACTGGGCCTATAGTTTTTGGGAATCTGTTTTCGACAGGGTGTTCTGCCAATTGGTCGACTAAGCTTGCCCTTTCATTGAGTTCTGATTTATGTAAGTGATGTCGAACTCAAAATAGGAGCATTTGCCACTTAGAGATTTTCCCTATCAAAGCCGGGTTTCTCTGCCCAAATATTTCAAGGGATCATGTCCTATCAGTAGCTCAAAATGGTAGTAAAGGGTATACTGCCTTAGCCGATGCATCACCCAAATTAACGACAAAACGTCTTCTCCCCTCTAAGTACCTCTGTTCTCCATTTTGTGACTTCTTGCTCAGATAATATATGGAACGCTCTCTTCCCTCATCATCTTTCTGCCCTAGCACACATCCCCTGGATTCAGGGAGTATAGTGAGGTATAAGAATAAGGGTTTTCCTTGTTTTTGGACTATCAGACTAGAGGTTTTATAAGATTGTCTTTGATTGTCCTTAATGCCTCTTGCATTCGTGTCCCATTCTATTGTGGCGTTCTTCTTCAAAAAACGGAATAGTGGTCGGCATTTGTCGGTGAGCTGTGAGATAAATCGAAAATATGTAAATTTTTTCTACCCAGTAAGCTTCTTACCTCTTTAATGGAGCGTGGGGAAGGTAACTCTAATATGATTTTACCTTGTCAGGGTCGATTCTAATGCCCTCCTGGCTTATGGGCAAACCCAAAACAATTTCCCCGTTGTGACCCCGAAAGTACATTTTTCTAGATTTAACTTGAGCTAGAATTTTCTCAATCGTTTAAACAATTTTCTCAGGATATCTATATGGCTTTCTCCTTCTTTGGATTTGGCTATCATGTCATCAACATATACTTCAACCTCACGATGCATCATGTCGTGAAGTATGGCGACCATGGTTCTCTGATACGTTACCCCGGCGTTTTTAAACCGAAGGGCATGATTTTGTAATTTAATGTCAATACTTCAACCAAATTGGTTTCCTGTGATAAAAATTCTTTGGACAAAATTAAATTTGGCTAATCTAAACAAAAAAAAACTTTAATCCTCTTTTTTAGAAAAAGAATTTTTTTTCCCAAAAGAAAAAAATATTTAAAATCCACAAAGGGAAAAAAAAACCCAATTAAACTTCTTTGGGAAATTTTAAAGCAAACATATAATCCTTGAAAATTTTAAAGTAAAAGCATATTATAAGCTCTTTGTTTGGTTTCTCCCTTTTTTACTCTTTGTTTTATTAAATTTGAATTTTTACATTATGTTCTTTTGATTTATTAAAGCATTTTTTGACGGGTTTTTGCCCGCTTCTTTTATGAATTTTTGCCTTTT
>JBBMOL010000375.1:143905-400167 GCA_037954665.1 Laguncularia racemosa
AATTAGCAAGTTAATATATTGTCAATTAGAATGTCAGATCCGTAATTGTTTGATAGTTCTAATTTCTGTGACACAATAACATGTTTGATTATAGAATAGATATTCAAATTCATGTTATGGAGATATATAATCTTGTTTAAATAGGTTATCTTATAATCTATTGGCATGAATTGGTAGTCTCTCTTGTTTTTAATGCTATTGATAGATTAAATCCTAACAGCTTGTTTAGGGTTGTTTAATCAATAAGAGAATTGATCAAAGAGCTTGTTTTGATTATCAAGAAAGTAAGGAGAGATAGGTTATTAGATCTTGTTAATAACCATAACCAGTTTATCTTAGATAAAGAATAGAAAATATTTGCATTAATGATTAGTTCTATGAATTAAACTATAATAATTCCTTTGGTTAGCCTTTCATCATTATAAAATTTTATTATCTGATTTCAATTTTATTTGAGTTTACAAACAAAACCCCCCATTCTTTTTTTTTTCTCTCTATTTTCTTTTAATAAAAATATATTTAACCAATCCCTATGGATATGACCCTACTCACTGCTGTATACAAATTATATAATTGTTTAGGAGTAGGTTTTAATTTTGTTGGATACGACACCCATCAAAATTTTGAAGTAGGGCTAGCATCTCAACAATTGCTTTTACCTTTTTTGGGTCTACTTCAATCTCCCTCCGGTTGATAACAAACCTTAAGAGCTTCTTTGATGTTACTCCAAACATACACTTCTCAGGATTTAGCTTTAATTGAAATTTTCTAAGCCTCTCAAACAACTTCTTGAGGACTTTCACATGATCTTCCCCTTCATGAGACTTAGCAATCATATCATCAACATATACCTCCACCTCTTTATGCATCATGTCATGGAATAGTACTACCATAGCTCGCTGATAAGTTGCTCCCACATTCTTTAAACCAAAAGGCATAACTTTATAGCAAAGCATTCCCCATATAGTGATGAACGTTGTTTTAGTTTTGTGCTCTTTTGATATTTTAATTTGATTGCACCCTAAAAAACCATCCATGAAAGAGAAAAGGTGGTTCCTTGCAATGTTATTCACTAAGACATTGATGTGTGGCAACGGGAAATTATCTTTTGGCATTGCTTGGTTCAAGTCTCTAAAATCAATACAAACTTAAATTTTCTCGTTTTTCTTAAGGATAGGCGCTACATTCACCACCCATTCCGAATAGTCTGATACCTCAATGAACTCGACTTCTAATAACTTCTTTACTTCTTTGATTTTCAACCAAATGTCGAGTCAAAACCTCTTAAGCTTTTGCTTTCTTGGTCTAAAGTAAGCTTTTGTGGGTAGCTTATGAATCACTATCGAAAGATTAAGCCTTGGCATATCCTTATAGGATCATGCGAATACGTCTAGATACTTGGATAATAATTGCAACAATTCCCCCCTATGTCCTTCTAAAAAACTATTCCAACCTTAAGTTTCGTAGGGCTTTCATCCATACCAAATTTACTTCAATGATTGGTTCATTAATGATAATTTTGCCTTGCTCAAATTGATGCCAACTCTTATGAATCTCATTCGAATTTTTGACATCAACTTCGACAACTAACCTAGTAGGGTTAAAAGTGATATTGACATTTTCATCATTTATGGGCATAAGATACCCTCTATTTTCATAGATTTCATTGGATATGAGGAATAATAGTGAATAGGAAAGCAAATAAGTAGTAGAAGAAAACTCATGAAGAGAAGAAGAAATTCAAATCTTTATTCATGGTGAGAGAAATATTTATTGTCTATCAAGATTGAACTAAATCATGTTGGAATAGTAAAGATGAATTAAATGCTTCTCATGACCCTATCTCTAGTCTAAAGAGACCTATTGCCATTGATTGGGATTGGGAACTAGTTGTTCAATTGGCCTTTGCTGATACTATCTTCTGTTGTGTTGACGGTGCATTGCTTGTTAAATGAGTCAGTTAACTCGGGTAATTCTAATTGCTAGGTATAAGTTGGTGATGGAAATGTGTTGCTGATGTTTGGAAACTTTAGTTGAGCATGATATAACTTCTTGCCTCTCTTCTTCTTCATTTTTTGCTTCATCTCCTTGATCTTCCAATGAGTCAGTTTGTACCTTAACCCAAATGTGCTTATCTATTGTTGAACAAAGACTAGCTCTTCATCCGTAGCCACATACATTCCATAAAAAATTTGCAATCTCGGTTCTTCCACCTCTTCACTCCCAATATATGGAATGGCCATCTCTCTATATATAGCATAGTCATACTCCCCAAACACTATCATAACCTAGCCATTAGACATAAACTTGACGTTCTGGTGTAGTCTAAATGGTACAACTCCGGTTGAGTGTATCCAAAGCCTCCTTAGCAGCAAATTGAAAGACCTTATTATGTCCAACACCTAGAAGGGAATTATGAATCCTTGTAGACCGATTTCAATCTGCAATTCAACTTCCCCTAGTATCTCTCTCTTAGACCCATCGAAAGCTTGTATAGTGATCGAGCTTGGCTTTAATTCTGATGCGTCTATCCCTAATAGATTTAGCATGGATAGTAGAGACACATTCAAAGATGAGCCATTATCAATCAGTACTCGAGCTACCACCATATCTTTGCACTTAACTATAATGAATAAGACTTAGTGTGCTGGTCACCCTCTTCTCCTAACTCTTTTGGCGAGAAGACTATTTAATCCATAGCAAAGATAGAATTGATTACTAAATCCAAATTCTTAGTTGAAATACCTTTAGGAACTTTAACTTCATGAAGTAATTTCATCAGCGCCTCTCGATGTAAATTAGAGGATAAAAGAAAGCCCATCAAGGAGATTTAAATAGGGACCTTAGCCAGTTGATCTATGATCTTGTATGTGCTGGCCTTTATGATCTTTTTAAGGGGATTCTGATCCCTTACTTCCCTTCTATCATCATAGCAACCTTCCTCCTAATCTCTTTAGTCGAATCATACACTCTCCCTAAATGGGTCAGTCCTCTTATCATCAAGGGTACCTTTGTGGTCTAATTTATAGCTTGGTAATTCAATGGTGCAACCTTATAATTCTTTGACAGTATTGGAACGTTGAACACGAACTTCTTAGGCTAAATAATGACTGTCCCCTGCTCTTACTTAGGGTATTCAAAGGTGAAGGACTTGAGGTTGACCCCCACCATACCTACTATATGCTCAGATTTCTCTTCCTGACTTTTAGGTTTATCCTTTTCCTTGAATTTTGAGCCCCAACCTGTAGGTGGTGCATTTGCATAGACTCTTGGTACGAATGAATAGTTACCAGATATTCAAATGTCCTAAATGGCTCTCCTAGTGTATCAACGGTAGGATTACCCGCTAGATACCTTCTTCTTAACTCCTTCTACGTACATTTCTTCTTTGGCTTAGGGTTCATCATGGCTTGAATATCTTCTTTCTTTGCTTTCCCTTCCTTGAGTAATTGGTGAATTGCAGGTCTAGTTTTGGTACAATCTCTAAGGTTTCTTATATCCTATAAGTGACCTTTTATGCTTTAAGTTCCACACTATTTGTTCCAATGTGATGAGGAGCTCATTTAGATTTATCCTCGATCCACATGCTTTAGCAATGATCACATTGACGAAAGCCTTATGGCTTGGCAAGGGATTGTTATTGGCATGGGGTGTTAGAGCTTCTACAAAGTCTAACTGAACTAATTTAGTAGCTATGAGATCTTGTATCTTATTTCTCAACCTCTAACAGTTATTCGTAGAGTGCCCCTCTTACCTTAAATGATACTCACAACGAAGGTTGAGGTTGTAATCTTTGGGTTTGTAGTTATCAAGAGGTACTTTGAAATTCAAAAAATTCTCATCTTGGAGGCGATGGAGAACTTGGCTTAAAGGGATAGGGATTCTAGTGAACTGCCTTCTCCATTGGCATCGATCTAGATCTCGTTCAGGGATATTCTGGTTCGTCTAAATGGTTAATTGTGGCATTGGCCTAGCATGATTCCCTGTGGTTACCATACCGACAATTATTTCCCTACCCTTACTAATTGGCCTTGGGTGTGTGACTTTCTTTTCTACCTTTTCTAGAATGGGGAGCCTCCCTGAAGAGATTGCATTCTCAATACGGCATTCGAGATCTACTATATTGGTAATGCTCGCAACAACATGCCCCATTAACTAGTAGTAAGGCTTACCTAAGGTGTTGATGAACATGTAAGTCAGATCCTTCCCTAGTAGGGGGGTAGTTATTCTGGTAGCTACACCCCTCCACCGTTGTGCATATTCCTTGAAAGGCTTGTTACTCTTCGTCCTCATATTATTCAAGTCCCAAACAGATGGAGCCGATTCAACATTAAACTTGTACTGGTTATAGAAGACCTTTACCAATTTATCCTATGTGTTTATCTCATTTAAATCCAGGGGCACCTTAAAAGTGGCATAGTTGTAATTTTGTGCATTTTCTAACCCTAAAGGGAGCAAGTATAAATACTTGCTTATAGTAGGGTTTGAGGAGGCCATTTTTCATATTAGAACATCACATTTTCGTGAGAGAGCTTAAGGTTTCCCTAGTTCAATTTTATCTTATCAATTTCAATACCAAGAGTTGATATTATGGCGAGTGCAACAATTAAAATTGTGAGTCATATCAATTTCTAATTGTTGTGTTTTCTTTTTCTTCTCTAGTGTGTAATATCTAGGGTTGGATTAGAACATTTCTTGGTTAGATTTGAATTGGTATCAATTCGAAATATTGTGTTTATTTTGAGTAATTATCATACTTGTGATTCACCATCAACAATTGTTTGTCATTTTCAACCGTGAATTGGATATTGTGGGAAGGGAGGTTTTTGGAATTGGTTCTTGTTCATTTTGGTGTATCTCACGTGGAATTCATTTGTGATTATTGTATATTGAAGAAATTATCTTTGTGGAATTGTAATTGCAACAATTGAACATTTGGAGTTTATTGCATTTTCACAATGGATTCACGCAATTTCCTAGCTTGTTGAATCGGAATTGTTTGGTTGTATTTAGGGTTGGTTTTTGTTCCATTTGATTGTGCTAAATCCCATTTAGGCACATCATTTTTTTGGTATCAGAGCATCATCATACTTGGAATTAAGATTGGACACGTCGTAGTTGAAGAATTGGTTATAGATCTTGAGAATTGACACCATTTTTCATGTGATTGGAAGCTAGTTTGATTGACATTGTCTAATTGTCTTTCAAATTAGTTTTGTATGTGCTTAATCTTGGTTTTAGGCACATCATCTTTTGGTATCAGAGCTTGAGGTTTAAGAGGAGGGATTTGTCTATTGAGATTCTTAAAATTAAGGGTTGTTGTATTATCATCTTGAACTGAATTGTAGAAGTGGAAATTGAAGTATTTGGTTATGTTGTTAAGGTGTTATGATTGTTGCTTGTTGATGTAGACGTGGAGCATTTGTAATTGCTTTTTCCTCTTGAGTTGATCGTGATTGATTAAAGGGAAGTGATCATTGTGATTATTTGAGGAAAGTGGAATTTCAGAAATTGATTTTGTTACCTTCATCTTTGTCGTGAGTTATTTGTTTAAGGAAGAAGGGGAAGTTCTTGAATTGAATTGAATTTCAGAAATTGAGTTTGTTATCTTCATCCTTGCTGTGAGTTATTTTCTTGAGGAAGAAGGGAAGTTCTTGAATTGAATTCCATAATTTGGGGTTCAAATAGTTGAAGCATTGTTAATTAGTGTATGTTGTTTCCTTAACATTGCGGAATTAGAAGGGTCATTTTTTTTTTTTGTAGAATTGTTCAACTTGCATGGAGAATTAGGAAACTATTTTGAATTCAAATCAATCATTAGTTATAGAGTTATTGTGTATTAATCACTTTAATTGCACATTAACTAGTTGGAATCAATTGCTTGCCATTTGGAGAAGTATCTATATTTGGTTCCATTTTGTTGTTGTTGCCATGGAGTGGAGTGCTACACCGTGATTGTTAGTGTTGTGTGTAGTGATGGGTTGCAACGTGTTATAGTTTATTTGTGTTGAAGTTTAAGAGTGTGAGTGTACCGTAAAGTGTATGTTATGGTTTGAAGTGAAATTGTGTTGTGAAGTGAGTGTCTTGTGGATTATAGAAGTGTTGCAACGTATTGTGTTAATTTTGTTATGGAGAAGAGTGCTACACGTGGATTGTAAGAGTATACATGTGCCTTGAGTGAAGTTAAGTGGAGTTGTGTGTTTTTCTTTTGTAGTGGTTGTTGTGTGGTGTTAGAAGCAGTGTGATTGTGAGGTGTACCCCTTTGCTTCAAATTGTCCTTGTGGTTCAATATACCAAGTCTACAACTATGTCGAATGATAGCGTGAATGGGGGAATTGGCGATGAAGCCAATAGTTAAGTGGTGGAGGTTAGGGTCATAATGTTGCAGGTAGGAGGACTTTGGAAGAACAGCTTCAGGATCTTACTACCATAGTTGCTACTTTGGCAACTAGGATTGACAGAATGACATTACCACAACTACCAGTGGTAAACCATCAGGCACCACCTCGGGTAGCTCCACAGAATCCTCAGAGAGACAGAGTAGTGGGAGATGGAAATCTGAATAGAAGGATGGGTGAGGAACATCATCCATACAGGGAAGAAAGGGATGATAACTTTGGGGCTAATCTATATCAGAATAAGGATTTTAGGCCACCTTAGGACTTAGAGTATGTGAAACTGCAGATGCCTTCTTATGATGGCAAGGGATCAGCTGATGATTATTTGAATTGGGAGGACAAGGTTGAGGGTCTCTTTGAATGTTATGAGATCGATGATAATACTAGAGTCTGATTGGCTGCTGTCGAGTTCATAAGATACGCTACACTATGGTGGAAGAATTTGATTATCAGTAGGCGTAGGGATGAAGAGGCTGAGATTCAAATATGGAGGGATATGAAAAGGGTGTTGAGAAAAAGATTCATTCTTGAGCACTACAAACAGGAACTATTTATGCGACTGCAGACTTTGAGGCAGGGAGGCAAAACAGTGGATGATTATGTGCAGGAATTTGAAACCCTCATGATTAGATGTAGGTCCATCGAACCTCTAGAACAAACCGTAGCACGTTTCGTCTCAGGCTTGAAATATGAAATAGCGTGTGTTATTGAGCTGCAACACTATAGTACACTTGATGAGGCTATTTAGTTGGCCTTGAAAGTGGAGAGGCAAAGGAGGTCCAACTTGTTTAGGGCTCCGAGCAGTAGGCCCAATATTATTACCAAACCTATAGCAGCTGACGGTCGATCAGGGGGAACAAAGGCGGTAGGTGAGGCAGTGAGAGCAGTGGACAAAACTACCCCAAACACTACTAGAGAAAATTTACCTACTGGGAGGGGTAAAGTGGTAATAGCGCTAAACGTGAGGCAGACTATTCCCGGATCTACTAGTGGAAAGGCATGCCAGATCAAGTGCTTTAAATGCATGGGATTTGGGCATATGCAGCACAGTGTCCAAATAAGAAGGTGATGACTGTTATGGAGGGCGCTGGGAAGATGTTGAGGATGACGAGGAATAGACTGAGCCTACAGATTTACCAATAGCATTGCAGGAGTATTATGATGACCAGACTACAGAAACACATGAGAAGCGTACAGGTGAACAATATCTACCTATTAATGTGTTACGCAAAGCTCTAACCATATCTCCTGATATTAGAGACATTCAGAGGGAGAACATATTTCACACCTCTTGCAGGATTAGAGGTAACCTTTGTGTACTCATCATTGATAGTGGTAGTTGCACGAATGTTATATCTACTGCACTGGTAGACAAATTACATTTATCTACTATCCCACATCCTAGCCCTTATAACTTGCATTGGTTGGATAATCGAGACAGTATGTATGTTACACTAAGGGCGAAGGTCCCTGTGAGTGTTGGGCAGAAATATCATGATGAGATCCTATGTGATGTAATTCCTATGCATGCATTCCATTTGCTATTGGGTAGACCCTGGTTGTTTGATCGGTAGGTGTTACATGATGGGTTTAGAAACACCTAAATGAGATGGAGATGATCTAGAGGAAAGGCATCATCTAGGACCACCTCAACATGGAGCTCCAAATTAAGCTAATGTCACGATTGCTCAACTGCTAGAGACTATGAATGCTCTAGTGGGGATGTTAGCACAGCAGCTATAATAGGCCATGAGACTTGCCAGGCTTATATAAGAACCATGTGGACTAGAAAAATTTATCCAACTAGCAAAGGAGTTTCATCTATTGGTTGATGATCTAATAGAGGTTGAGCATTAGATCAATGAAACATAGAAGACATTTGAAGCATTTATGTTGCCAAAAGATAGGAAAGTCAAATTTGCAGCCTTTATGTTGAAGGGATTAGTTGCAGACTGGTAGACTAGTACGTCTAGGTTAACATGGGCTCCTATCTAGTGGTAGAGGTTCAAGGAGCTATTTTATGAGATATATTTTCCCAACATTATCAAAGATCAAATGAAGGTAGAATGCTATAACTACTAGCAGGGCAATTGGACTATAGAAACATAAAAAGCAGAGCTGAACGACTTAATCAAATTCTTGCCAAAATTAGTTAGACTTCTAACTAAAGTAAGGGCCTTCTAACTAACCACATATGTAGAAGTTATTAACAAGGCGAAGCTTTTATAGTAGAGTAAGAGGAGAACAGAGGAGTAGTTATCCTGTAGGTCGAGGATCACCTTAGGAAAGAGACTTGCCTCTAATGTGCCATATGTCGATAAGGGAAAGAGGCTTGTAGTGTATCGAGTTAGACTTATGGCTTTCGCACCTAGATCTATCTAAACTAGGCCAGCGCCTTTGGCATTGCCACCACCACCACCACCACAAGCAAGACTAAGAAGGAGATGCCTCAGGTGTTTGGAACTACATGAATTACAACAATGTAGTTGCCTGAAGGGGTATGTTGCTCTTGTGGTAAGACAGGATACCTTAATAGGAATTGTATAGAAAAATCCATCCCTTAGACTTTTTGCTATATTTGTAAGCAGAGGGGGCTTAGATCCTTTGAGTGTAGTGCCACCTAGAATTAGGTGGTTGTAGTACCTCAACAATTCCTAGCACAACAGCTAGTAAGACATGCATTGAGAGGACCAATGGGTAGACCTCAATCCTTAGGATCAAAACAAAGAGCACCTAGTCGCGTATTTACCTTACAACAATAGTAAGAGTATGGTACATTGCTTATGAACCCAAATATAACCTATGTGTTATTTAATATGGGTACAACACATTCATGCATATCACCTGTATTCATGCATCTATGTGGATTGAAACGTGTATTGTTGAGTGATGCTATGATTATAAATAACCCTTTTGGAGTGGGAGGAAGATTAGATTAGATGTGTAAGGATATAAAAATTATAATACAAGGAAAGAAAATTCCAGTAGAATTGTTTGTATTAGAGATGATTGAACTCGATATAAATTTATGGGTGAATTAGCAATCTAAGTACTATACTACTATAGATTGTCACAGTCTAGTGATTTATTTTAATTTTCCTAATGAAGATCTAATTGTATCTAAGTTAGATACACAAAGTCCTGCAACTCTTCCTACATATGAGCTGTGGGAAAAGAGTAGGATATCAACATTATCAATGGAGACGAAAGAAATTATTAAATTAGAAGATGTGTATTTAGTTAAAGATTATGCAGATGTCTTTCCAGAAAATCTTCCAAGCTTAACACTAGCCATGGCCTTAGATGAAATGATGCAAGTGGGATGTTGTGTCTAGTTTAAAGCTCTAAGCTAGCAATGGATCAGTGTTCTTGTCCTTTTCTTCCTAGAATATATGAAATGCCTTCAACAAAATAATCTAAAGGCTACGACAAGTAGGTAAATTTCTCTTATAGCTATCTTAAGTGAAAACCTAACCTTTATTTTCTATTTTTGATGTGAAATTGGATCCAAAGCCTAACTAAACCCAATAAATCAATTTTAAAAAAGATGTTATTTAAGTGTAGTCACGTAAACTATAAACTGCTAACCTATTCTTACCTTTTACTCCTTTTTATATCAAAAGCTTCTTCTTTTGATAATGATTTTCATCTATTAAAGAATTCCACTTGGTAAGATCTCACTTTTCTTCCCCTTTAAATCATCATTGTTTTAAGATTTGTTGAGCAATATAATAAAATACTAAGAATTTATGATTTAGGGCAAGTGGTAGTGATAAGAGCAATTTAGGGCAAGGATCTCCTTATTGGTATAAGAAGTGATAAGTATAGGTAGGTAATTTCCTCGTTTCTCATTGTTAGGTTTGGTTAAGATCTCTAATAAATTTTTGATCTATTGGAAGAATTGGTGATTTATGGTGTTAATTGATGGAGGGTGTGCCATCGATGTTTTGCTATGACCCATCTAAAGGTAAGATCACTCAATACTCATTCAATTGTTGGTAAGGATTAGAGGATTTAGCATTATAGCATATATTTCATTTTTGTAAAGGTATTATTAGGGATTCAGGGTTAATCTAATTTAAATATGTGATGGAATATAGAAGAATGGATTATATGTTCGTGTGGATTTGAGGAGTTTCAGCAAGTTAGTTATGTTGTAAAAAAAAAAAAAACTCTTATTAAGGGAATTAACAAGTGTTTAAATTATTCTACAAAATTAAAATAAAGTTGCAATTTTAGTCCTTAAAAATGTCGAATATAACAAGGTAGAAATATTCTATAGTTTTTAGAGATAAGATTATTAAGTTTCAAAAGATTTTAGATTTTAGTAGTATGTGGAGTCTAGATTTTTTTATTGTTATTGATAATGTTGTTAATTAATGATGTAGTGGGTAATTTGTAAGATGGAATGAAGGAATTGTTAAATTTTGTTAATAGATTTGTTAAGGGGAAATTGAGATTTATAAGTGATCCACAAAATTATGGAATTTGAAAGCATCAATCTTTTGCAATATTAAAGTTGTCATTAATTCATAATGTCTTAGATTATTTTATAATGGAAAAAGGAAAAGAAAAGTGTTATTATAAAGATTGGTTAAAGAAGGAGTTGTTTGGTTAATATTGTAGCAAGTTGTCTATGTAATGGAATTAAGGTATTGATAAATGTTATTGATAAATTTTGTTAAAGATGTTTTGGGAATTTCTTTTAGTGATCTCAAAGTTACAAATTCTAAAAGTGTTGATAATGAATTATGGAAAGTGATTGTAAATGATTTCTCCAACTTTCTTATAGAAGCTGATGTTATGATTTAACGAGAGAATAAAGGTTGATTTAAGATGAATGAATTGATTTAATTTTTTAAATAAAGTTTTTGGAAAAAGTTAGTTTTAAGATTTTGGAATCATTTGACCCCTCATTTTTATGCAAGGTCAATGGTAGTTATAATTAGTATAATATATTATAAGTTGTTTGATGTTAGATAAAGATGATGTGATAGATGAAAAATAATTATTTTTACAACCAACTTATAAGAGGTTATAATTAACTTATTCTATTGAAGAATTAAATAAAGCTTATTTTAATAAATTATTAGATAAAAGTAAGACATTATAACCAACCCTTAAACTTATTTTATAATTGACTAATAGAATTTTGCTAAAAAAAAGAGTAGATGTAATAGAAAATTTACAAAATTGATAGTAAAGTTAGTATTAAATACATATTAATGTGTAAACGATATTTTAATCGGTAATAATGTTGACATCAACTCTTAATGAATATTTAAACTACATTGAATACTACTTAGTCAAATTCAAAAATTTGAAATTGTTTTCAATATATGAAATGTCTAATTAAGTTTGATGGTAATGTCATAACTTATCCATTGACAGTAATTTCAACTCTTAAACTTGTAATACATAAATATTTTTATTATTTATTCATTTATATAATAAAGATATTATTATAAATAGCTAAGGATGAGGATGGAATTTTATAAAATTTTGAGGGGCAATTTGTTCATTTCACACGGAGCATATAAATGCTACAAGTTGACCTAGAGAGCACCCTTCTATTATTTTGAGCAGTGAATAGAGTCATAGAGAGCAGACGCTCCATACGAGAAACCTAGGACGGCAATAAGAAAAAGGAGCGAACCGATTCCAAGAACTCGAGGTAAGGATCGTTATACAAATTTCAAATTAGGATTATGGAAATTGTAGTTATGAGTGTCGATTGTTCATGCAGAAAATGAGGTGCGTGAAAGGACGAAAGAGAATAGAGAATTGACGATCCGAAAGGATTCAACTCGTAAGGAATTTGAAGTAAGTAATTTAATCTATGTAAATTAGTTATAATTACATGTTGTTGGAACTTAGTTAAGCTTAGGAACAGAAAGGATTAGGTTTTAGAGGAATTGAAGTAATAGAAATAGGATTCATGGAATTTTTGAAGGTAACACGGCCTCCCAACACGGTCGTGTTTCGATCGTATTGAAATGGAAAAGTGTACTAAGAGATACACGGCCTCCCAACACGGTCGTGTTCCGATCGTGTTGAGTTAAAGGCAACACGATCTCCTAACACGGTCGTGTTTAGACCTTATTGAGTATGAAAGATGTATCGAGAGATACACAACCTTCTAACACGGTCGTGTTTCAACTGTGTTGAGTCAAGAGTAACACGACCTCTTAGTATGGTCATGTTCCAATTGTGTTGAAGCCTAATTATACACCGAAAGATACAAGACATTAACACGGTCGTGCTTTAACCTACCCAACATGATCATGTTGAATAAAGTATAACATAATTATATGTTTATTTAACTTTAATTTAAACTAATTTCCACGTAACCTAGATATAACTAGTAAGGCCTTAGAGAAATCAAGAAATAGGATTAAGAGAAGTAAGAGGATGATATTGATCTTAGATTAAGTACTAAGAAGAACTTGTTGATGTAATAGATTTCAACTTAACTTACGTCTAAGACCGGGAAGTGCTTAAGGCTAGGATCCAAGGTAAGTGTAACTTGTGTGTTGTTATGTGTTTGTTTAAGTTAGTACAAGTATTTGAAATTGAATTAAGTATATGATTCGGTTTAAGTGTTCAAGTGATATATTGTATGTGCTTGGCTCAACTTAGGGGCCCGTAGTGGCAGATCCCTAGGGAGCACCCTAATGATCCTTATGTGACGTTGTCCCTAGTGGAGTCATGTTTGGAAATGATTTAGGTTGGATGTTGTTCAAGTGTTTAAGTGTACATAGGTGTGGAGCCCATAGTGGCAGTTCCCATCACCAAGTTTAAGTGGTTAAGTGTACACGGATGTGGGGCTCGTAATGGTAGTTCCTATCACCGGGTTTAAGTGTACATGGGTATGGAGCCTATAGTGGTAGTTCCCATCACCAAGACATGCTCTATTGTGATAAGTGTGTTAAGGGGGTCATGAGAACCCTATTGTATGCAGTTCTCATCACTAGGTTTAAGTGTAAATGGGTGTGGGGCCCGTAGTGGCAATTCCCATCACCAAAACATTCTCCATTGTGATAAGTGTGTTAAGGGGGTCATGAGAACCCTATTGCATGCTTATGGACATAAAATTATATTATGAAATGATTGTTTGTGTTTAAGTTCTACATGATGCATGTGGTACCCATTTATGTTTGTCATAGGTATGTGTTTGTGTTATACGTACTGGGCATTAGGTTAACCTTGGGGAACCATTTTTAGATGCAGGTGTTGAAGGAGATGAGAACCCGGAAGATGACTTGGGTTTAGCTGAAAAAATGAGAGAGGAAGATGAAGAATACCATTATTATTATGGTGATTAAGTTTAGGAAGAATTATGATGTTTAACTATAATAGATAGTATTATCTATTAAGAATTGTTTTTTTTTGGTGTTAAAGACTTCTGCCGCATTAGACGTTTGATGTAGTTTAAGTTATTATTTGAAACTTTGCAGATATATGAAACACTTTTATTATAGATGTTATAGGATAAAAAGTATTGGATTTGTTTCAAATCCTTAACATGTTCTTGTGAGATAAGGATATGTGGTGGGCAGTAGCGTGGCCTAAGCTTCAAGGTGTTACAAAACTAGTAGCAATCTAATATTAATACTAAACACTATCAATAGTAAATGTAGCTACAAGTCAACCATAAAATACTAATATTAAGGAATAGATAAATAATTACATTGTGATAATAAAAGTAAGTAAATAAATAGTGTATGTATGTACAAACATAATTTATATATAAAAGAAGCAAGTGCTATAAATTAGTAAAATCAAAAGTAATAGTAATATATATAAGTCTACATAATAGCAAGTATATAACAATGCATATGAACATAGTCTCTCTCTCTCTCTCTCTCTTTAAATATATATATATATATTATGTATGTATGTATTTATATATGTATGTATGTATTTGTGACTTATATATAATAATAATACCTATACGTATATATATTGGTATATACATAAAAGGATAAATAAATAAATTAAAAGCCTTTATTTCATTACAAGAAAATTAGGCTTTATAGACAGAAATTTTGTGATGAAAAATCTAACTTTAAAAGTATACAATTTGTGACAGATTCATAACGAATTTTCGACTACACAAAAAAGATATATTTTTATAATTTTATTAGTTATTGCAACAAAGTTAGAGACAAATTATCAACAGATTTACGAGGAATTTAATTATGTTGCAATTCTGTCTTTGATTCTATTACAGGAAACAAATAAAATTTTAACGCAATATTTATTTTATGATTCTATTGCAAATCCTTCTCTAAATGTTAAAAATATAAGTTTATCTTATAGAGATTTCCATCTCTAATACTATAATGATAAATATTAAAATTTTAAAGCTATATATATACTTTAAAAAACCTTCGCAAATCTATTTCTATATTTATTATTAAAATAATCTTGATTTTCAGAGACAGATTATTAGTTATGTCTCTAAAAGTAATTAATATATATATATATATATATACATAAATAAATGATTTAATATATTATATATGTATTATAATTTTTTATCTTATAAATAAAATATTATATATTATTTGATATATTTATATCATATAATATACTTATAAAAGATCAAGCTTATATATTAAAGTTTTATTATATATAAATTTATATAATATTATATAATATAAATAATATAACAAATAATATTTTTAAATAATAAGATAAATGTTATATCATTAATATATGTAATTTATTATAAGTCAGATATTTTGTTATACATTATTAGTTATATATAAGAAAATGCAACTTTAATCACAAGGACATAAATTGGTGTTGCAATTATAGGTTAAACAAAACTCAAAAGTTACACATGGTCATGGAAGAACACTATCAAGATAGGTGACTTCCTAAAAAATCTTAATGAAAAGAGACTTAATCATGCTAATAGGGGATAATTGGTAAGGGATTTATTCTTAATGGAGTTCTATACCAAAATGATTTTAGGTAGGTTTTAGGGGTATTGGGGCCCACAGTGGTAGTTTTTGATACCATTTAGAAAGTTAAGGCCAAGAGAAGCAATTCCTAACCTAAGCTCTATATATTATATATTATATACAGTGTGGTAAGGTCACAAGTATCTCTATGATAGTTGCTGGCTAAATGAAAGATAATAAATGAATTAACTGTAACATTATGGTTGCATTCATGTGTGTGTGTTATGATTTGAATGACATACGCATGTGTTTGTGACACTCACATATTGGGCTTAGGCTCAACACCATCCCCACCCCCCCCCTCCCTAACTTGCTTTTTTTTTTTTTTTTTTGACCATAGGAATTTATAATGAGGCTGTAGAATATGATGAGACGGGAAATGTATGCTATTATTCCAAAGATGAAGACAATGGAGATTATTATTACTAGTATGAAGATGATTGCTAGAGCATAGAAGTAATATAGGAGATTATGAAGTGTTTAGAAGTTTCTTTTAAAGAGGAAGGAGAGTTGAATAAATTAAGCAAATGATTAGTTAATGTTGTTCGAAGACTTAGGTTATGATGAATAATGAGTAGATGTTTAGTAACTTTCTTCTTTTTAATTGAATTGATACTTAGAATAAGTCAGTTGTGAGTCATTTATATAATTATGTGGAGTAGTCTAAGTGAATGTGATATGAAGATGAATAGGTTTTGGATTTATAAGTGTAGTAATGAGCCTTTATGTGTCGCTATTGTGTAGCGACATGTGACGAGTTCTAACGTTCTAAGTTCTAGAGCATTACATAAGTGAGATGAAAATGGATTGATAACTTTTATCATAGAAATGTTAGTTATAACCTAGTAACATTAAGGAAATAAATTCAAATAAGCTTGAATTTTTCTGGTTGAGTGAACCAAATGATCAAATTGACATAAATATTGTTGTATTGAGAGAATGGTTATAGATAGGATGAACTGAACTATAGAGTTAAGACATAATCAAAGTAAAGCAGCAGAAGGTAGGGTAAAAAAAGGAAATCCCAAAGTAATTGGAGACTTAAGATCAATGGTGGGAGAACACATAGATAACATAGAACTATGTAATTGGGAGATTAATAGCTAGCTTAGATGTGAAATTGTAGTAAGATAAATACTCAAATACAAAAGGGCAAGTACTAAGGAAGAGAAGCAACTAAGTTTGTTAAGTCAAGTGGAGCAACCACATAGTAAAAGAAAATTTACAAAGAAGCTAAAGAAAAACATGGGAAATGAGTAGGGATCAAACAACTTTCTAGGACAAAAGGTTGATTTAAGAAACGAATATTATGACTTAATGAGAGAACAAAGATTGATTTAAAATGAATGAGTTGATTCAGTTTTCTAAATAAAGTTTTTGACAAACTTTTTTTTTTTTTTTTTGAGATTTTGGAATCATTCAACCCTTGATTTTTATGAGTAGAATATACTATAAATTGTTTGATGTTAGGTAAAGATGATGTGATAAATGAAAAATAATAATTTTTAAAATCAACTTATAAGAGGTTATAATTAACTCATTCTATTGAAGAATTAGATAAAGCTTATTTTAATAAAATATTAGATAAAAGTAAGATGTTATAATCAGCCCTTAAACTTATTTTAAACTTAACTTAAAGAATGTTGAAAAAAAAATAAAGTAGGTGTAAAAGAAAAGTTACAAAATTGACAATAAAGTTAGTATTAAATACATATTAATGTGTAAAAGATAATGTTAATTGGTAATGATGTTGACATCTCTCTAAATTCCATAATGAATATTAAAAATACTTTGAATACTACTTAGTCAAATTCAAAATATTGAAATTGATTTCAATATATTAAATGTCCAATTAAGATTGACGGTAATGTCATGAAAGTGATAATATGGTTAGGTTGCAAGTTAGGAGTACTACAACGATGTCTATAAAAGCTAAATCGCTAAAACGGTATAGTAGCGGTCTAATATTAATAGCAAGCACTCATAATAATAAACATAGCTACAAGTTGACCAAAAAATACTAATAATAAGGAATAGATAAATAATTATATTGTGATAATAAAAGTAAGTAAATAAATAGTGTATGTATGTATAAACATAATTTATATATGAAACAAGTAAGTGGTATAAATAGTAAAATAAGAAGTAATAGTAACATATAACATATATAAGTCTACATAATAGTATGTATGTATGTGTGATAATATATATAGTAAAAATACCTATACATGTATATATATAGGTATATCTATGAAAGGATAAATAAATAAATTAAAAACTTTTATTTAATAAGTTGTTTATTAATTATTTATAGATTTAATGTCCATTTATAAGTGGCTATAATAATGTAAAGTATAAAAATCATAAGATGGAATTAGAATTAACTAGATACTTTCTTAAGTACAAACCTTTAGGTAATTGGTCAATGACCTAGAATTAGGTTATGATCATAATTTTTTACTTAAGTATGCATTTATGCTATGATATCTATAATTTAAATCAAGTTTAAGAGATACTAATGAAATAAGATGTTCAGTGCCATCGAGCACAAGTATGTAACCTTGGTTAATGTTTTGTGTTTGTTAGGATAGTGACAAGTAAACCATAATCAAAGTTGTAGCATAATTGCTTGTTGCTTGTGTTTAACTATAGTTGAGGTTCCTATTGAATGGTGAGTTGGAAGGGCACCTAATGATTAGTGTGTGACGGTGTTCCCAATGGAGTCATACACTGAAATGATTTGGTCATTTTAGGCAAAAATGTTCTTAGCAAGTTGCTAATCATGGTGTCCCTATGAAAATAGATTAAGAGATCGAAGAGAGAAACTGCAAATTCAATCATTATGAGGGATGTAAGGTCCTGTGGTGGGCACTTATGAGTGGACTAGTTTCCTAATGGAGTAATCTAATGTTGACTATAGGAGGACTCAACTAAGAAATGTTGTTGATGTCTTTGAGATTTTGTCTATTTGATAAAAAGATGTGTACTCTTGAGATACTCCAAGTTCATAGTTAGATGTATATGACTTTGAGCTATGATGTTACCAATGTTAAAGGTGATAAACTTAGTGCTTACTGCATTAGTTTAAGTATGTGTGTACATGCATGCTTGTGGCATTTGTGTGTGTATGTATGTTTACAATCACATACTAGGCTTTGACTCACCCCCTTTGGGAATATATATATATATATATATATATATATATATTCAGGTACAAGGGAAGAAAACTATAGTGTTGACAATGAAAGCTTAGGATTGGATTTGACACTAATATGCTAAGGTGAATCGTATAGTAGGTTGTTATAGTTTGTGCTTAATTACTTTGTCTCGGTTTGTAATTAATTGATAGTTGCAAATTTTTAAAGTATTGAATTCAAAAGATAACATGTGAGTCAAGGAAATAATTGTGGAATATTTATGATGTGAGGATATTTAATTGTTTTGAACCTTAGCATACTCATATTACGGTTTGAGTACGTAGTGTACACCCTTTGGTTTTGGGGCGTGACAGTATGCATCTTATCATAATAGATGCATTGGGAAACTTTATATTAATTGATATATATCTCTCATTTTGGATGCTAACTAATAGATTTCATTCTTGTTCTTTACCATATGAGATAATGGCATGCTATGCATGTATTAGTATGAAAATAATTTAATCATATAAAATTTGAAAATATTAGTTGAGATGATATAGAGATAGTGGGCTCTATGATATAATAATTGCTTATTAAATTCATATTAACGTAATGTATAATTGGGTAATTAGACATCTATAATGTTGGTCATCTTTTAAAAGATAGACTTGCATCTTCTTAAATAAAGTTATGCCCTTTCAAAAATATCCATAAAGCATGAATACAAGTTTTACTCATATGCATGTGTGCATATTTTCCAAGAGTTGCATCTTTTTGAATGAGACTGTGCCTTTTGGAAAATATCAAGAAGACATGATTTCAAATTCTAGGAAAATTTCATAGTCTTGCCTACTCATTCTTATGAGAGGGTAAATGTCACATTTGTTACCTCAAATTTACCGAATTTTTAAATTAACTATTTAAAGTTTCAGAGTGTTAATTTGCTACCTCAACTTTATAGAATTTTGTAATTAACTACTTGAACTTTATCCTTTTTTACAATTAATTACTTGAATTTTACTCATTTTTATAATTAATTACCCTATTTGGATACTATAAATGACCTTGAAAAGTTACTAGGTAGTAAATTATTATTTATAAACTTTAGATAATTAATTACAAAAATAGACAAAATTTATGTACCAAATGTGATGTGGTACTAATCCAACTCAACGTATCAATGTTCACTTTCTTGTAGTTAAGATCTTTTCAACACACTAAGAGCCTTCTACTGTAGGAAAGGTTCTCACCATTTCACTATTAGCACTTCATATGAGACGTTTTTTATAATAGTAAGATCCTTTTTACTATAGAGATGGCTTTTCGTCATTTCACCATGATAAGCCTCACTTTCTTGTAGTTAGGCATATAATGAAGACTGAAGTACATTTTGCATGCAAAATATATCCCTAACTAAAACATGCTTTATTATTATAGTATCATTTGGTTATCATAAATTTATGGTACTACACTAGACAAAACATTTTGTCCCTTATTTGGTTTGCATATTTTCTCGGTTACTAAATAAAAATGATCTTAAAGCATTGGACAAAATGCTTATATTTTGTACCCTCCAAAACATAGTATAAAAATCAAATTCACTAGATAAAATTACCTTATATTACCAAGTGTGCTCATTTTAGGCATGTAAGACATTTTTTCTACCATTTGATTTCCACTTCATTTTGGTTAAGATTATTTCTTCGTAAGTCTCCAAATTAAAATACTCATCCAAAAATTTTAGTCACCTCTTAGTAAAATCGAACTTAGGAGCATTTTAGTCATTTTGCAAAATTGATTTCCAAACCTAAATTTCTCTTTTCTAGTTGACTCTAAATAATTTCTTGGTGATTTTGATCACCTAATTAGAATCTTGAAACTTATTTAGGGTGCCTTAGATAATTTGGAGGTAGTTTCGATAAAACTAAATTTAAAGATGAAAAGGTTATTTAAAAGTAAAATGGTTTTAAACTTTGTAAATCCCTTCTTAATTGATTTTGAAATTTCTCTCATTGACCTAATTATTCTATTTAATGACTTGGGACTTCTTTTATTAAAACTAAGAACATATATTTTTTTATATTAATCTTGATAAAATTGAGTTTGTGGATAAAATGGTCATTTAAAAAATTTCTACTCCTAAAATTTGAATATTACCCCTAAATTAACTTTTGAATTTTAAAAACATTCCTTTAATTTCCTTTCTAAGATTTTTTATTATATTTCTAATTAATTTAACTAATTTTGAAAAACTGGGTTGTTTTAGAGGTGACTCTAAACAAAGGGAAATAAGATTTGCTTAATTCATCATAATTCACCATCATTTTACAAAAATATAGCAATATGATAAAAGTACAATAACCAAAAAAAAAAAAAAGAAAGAAAGAAATACTCGATCAAGTTCTTTCAACTGATACTCTATCCAATTCCATAAGCAATTGGAATTGAAATATATATGCTATATATATATATATATATATGATTGCTTCTATACGTGGGTAAGATTATTAATCTCCACTAGATGTTTATATATGATGTTGATGACTTTGTTTTAATAATCTTATATGTTTGTATTCTCTAAACTTAATTGAAAGTCTATAGGTGTGACATTAATTAAGCATGGACTTTTGTATTAAGCACTTGTAAAAGCAAGAGAAATAAAATTTATTCACCTTGCTATGTAATTAATGACTAATAATTTTTTATCAAAAAATAGAAAAAAACTCATAGATGCTACAAACTATTCTAAAAACCTATAAAATTTATATGACATAACTTTATATTATTTTTAAGTATAATGATATAGGTTCAGTGATACTAAATTTCTAGAACATATGCCTATGAGTATATGATAGATATTCCACTACATTTGCTATTTAACCACATGGCACATTGGAAGGTATGTATTGACTTAAATTTTATATAAATTTGTGAACATATTTTTTAATATTAAAGTTACATATCATGTAATGATTGGGACTTGAGAGATGACTCTTAACAGGTGGGAATATAAATCACCATCATTTGACAATGGCACAACAATATTATAAAAGATAAAAAAAAAAAAAAAGAAAAGAACTTGACCAGGCTCTATCAACTGATACTCTCCAATTTCAAAAGCGATTGGAATTGAAATATATATGCTATTAAAGTATATATAATTACTTCTATACATGGGCAAGATTATTAAAATATACGTACACTTTTTAATCTTTGCATATTTATTACTTTCTAGTCCAAGATTTTTAGTCGGGGGGGACTATGAAGCCGTCTAATTTTTGCCAATATTCATATAAAAACTTCCGAAAAGTAATATCTTTATATATTAGATCATACCAAAAAGTGGAAAAACTTTCGAAATTGTAAATATAAGTTGTAGGAGAATAAAGTTTATTCCGTTGGGATACGTAAGGACAGCGGTTATAAAAAGAAAATAATGAATCAACAAATACCAAGTACAAGTAAATACCAAATTTAGGAATTTTTTATAGTACCATTTGTGTTTTTTTAGGGGTTCGATTTAATTTCAATTTTATTATTAATTTATATATTAATAATTAAGATTTAATAATAATTAATATTAAAGGTATAATATACATAACAATAAGATTAACAATTACACCAGTTTATTAAAACGGTGGCGGGACCATAAAAAGCCGCCCAAATTTAATAGCTGACTTTCGAAGAATATCCTATTTATATGCGTGTACGACGCTTCCCTTCACTACATCATAGAGACTATATGGCCGCTGTTACATTACTCAGTCTCCTCCTCCTTTTTGGCTTGGCGTCAGGTTACAAACATTTGTCTGAATTTGACTTACAAATAGAAATTTATGAATTATTTATCTATTTGCAAAATAATTATCTCAGCTTTGATTTGCAGAGGATGTCGTTTCAGCCACAGAATTTAACTTCTTAAACAAATGCCCCTACACGGTATGGCCCGGAACCCTCGCTGGCAGCGGCAGCGCCATGCTTGGTGAACGCGGTTTCACGTTAGCACGCGGCGCATCTGCCCAACTCAGCGCACCACCAGGCTGGTCCGGCCGCTTTTGGGGCCGAACTGGTTGCAGTTTTGATGCTTCAGGACAAGGCAAATGCCTCACCGGAGACTGTGGCGCACTCAAGTGCTCCGGCGGTGGCACGCCACCCGTCACTCTGGCGGAGTTTACACTTGCCAGCGCACCTAGCGGGAAGGACTTCTACGACGTCAGCTTAGTGGACGGTTACAACGTAAAAATGTCGATTAAACCAACTGGTGGGACCGGGGATTGTCAACATGCAGGCTGTACATCGGATTTGAATTCGGTTTGTCCTAAGGAGCTCCAAGTATTGGATCCGGCTTCGGGTTCGGTGGTGGCGTGCAAGAGTGCTTGCCTGGCTTTTAACAAGCCGGAGTACTGTTGCACCGGAGCCTATTCGACGCCCGAAACATGCAAGCCAACAGACTACTCTAAGTTGTTTAAGAATGCCTGCCCAAATGCTTATAGTTATGCCTATGATGATCCTTCAAGTACTTACACATGTTCCGGGTCGGATTATATGATTACCTTTTGCCCACAGGAATTATGAAGGGTTAGATCTTCTTGATCCATATTACGTATCCTATCCATATTATGCAGCATAGAAAATAATTAGATCTGTACGCCAGATCAAGAAATGAAAAATAAAAGTACGGAATTTGCCAAGGCTAAATCCGGTAATATTGGAAAAAGAGTTTGTTTAAATACGCAACAAGTTGTTATATTTATAATCCCATTTTAGCTCATTATTTTGGCATTATTATAAAGTGTTTTGGCTCCGATTTGACATCAATCCTTGAATAGCAGAAGTATTTTTTAAAAGAATAGGACATATACCCAAAAGATACAAATTATTAGCCTTCACAACTTTTTAATGTACTGAATATGACAAAATCAATAGTGTTATATTTAGTTTACAAAATAAATTTAGTATTGGATAAATTGATAAATAAAAAAAAAAAATTCTCTCTCCCATTTAGTGATACAAATATCTCTAGATAAGCTATGTGAAGGAGTTTTATGGCTAGCTAAACAATAGAGATTGTTCCTTTCTTCACCCTCTGTAATAGATTTAAGCAAAGGTGGGTACAATTCAACTCTATATGGTCCATCTCTTAAATCGAACTGAGTCATATTTTACAGTTTAGTTTTCTTTTCTAAACCAAACCTAACCGTATGATTTGATTTGTAATTTTTTCAAGTCTAAAAAAAAATGATTTAGTTCAGTTTAATCTATAGTCCAAATTGTTATTATGTGTGCTATTAATTTTTTTTATACAAAATCAATAAATTATGAAAAATTACACTTAACATAAAAAATATTTGATTTATTATCATTTTTTCAGTGTCACATATCATTTTTAGTGTCTATTTAATATATTTAAATAGATTTTATTATCTTTTTTCTATATAATTCTAGTTTTTATATCAATTAAAAAATAAAAATATGAAATAAAAAGAATAATGAATTACTTGATGAAAACCAACTAAGTAGAGAAATTAAACAAGTGACATGGAATTCTCTTTTTTGATAAGATATTATCTAAATTTCACTACTATTTTCTTTTTACTTTTTTACATCTCATGATTTAGTTCAATTCATAATTTTTTTTAACTTAAAGGAAAAAATCAATTTAGCTCATAATTTTTTCAAATCTTAAAAAAAAGTTTAAACCTAATTTATGATTCAATTTAATTTAGTTTGATCTAGTTCAAATCATAGTCTAATCGATTTTTTTATCCAACCCTATTCAAAATCTAGCACATAATCTCCGGCCAACCACTAATTTATCAAAAAAAAAAAAAGAGAAAAAAAGGATAAAAGAAATTCTCAAGCCTTTATAACAAAACACAAAGAATACCTGCTTACTCAAAAGTGCATCTTATGTTCGTGGGTTTGTATATATCATAATGCATCAGTTCCAAGGGATAAGTGGATTGGCCTCCATTAGTAGAATACATTGATATTAGTATTTTCAAGTAATGCCATAAGAGATCAACAATCATCGAGGTTTCAAAGCCACTATTATATAACCATCCGACATATAAGACTAGATCCATAAAATACAATTCTCAAGTAAACATCAACATTAAGACCACACCATTAAACTCAAGTGGTGAATGGAAAGTAAGTTTAGAGTGAAAAGGATATTATAAGGAAGAGAGTCTTGCCACCGTATGCCAGGTCAATCTATGCTGCAAGTGCCCATGACTTTAACACTAGTTTTGTTTATAACATATACCCATCTTGATCTAGTGACATGGTTTGTGGCTCCGAAGTTTATGATCCACATAGGATGAGATTTAGTAACTAATACACAACTAAAAATATAAAGGAAATGTGGAGTAGTGGAATATAATACCTTCTCCGTCTCAATGCAGACACGAGCTTTTGTGGTTTTGTAAATTAGCAACATATGAAATTTAACATGAATTCATATATATAGGATGTAGATAGTAATTATTCCATTAAGTATAATTTAACTAAATATAAGACTGCACAAATTACTTCTTAATTATTTTAATAAGACTTCCCTCAAACAATCAATTAACTCATTATCAACCTAACATGGTGATAATATTATCATATAATTAGCACCTTCCATGTTCTGCGGCGCCCCCCCCCTGAAAAGGCACTAGCTGGTTATCAATGAAAATTGCAACACACACACACACGTTAATGGACATCACACATAAACACAGCGATGCCGAACAACACTTTGCACACACCGTTCACTCGCAATGTCTCACACCCACATGCTAACAGACGCATTGCACTCACTCGCACAGGCACTCTCAGGGACACGATCGCACGAACACAGACACTTGCGACATACAGCGCTAACATGCGCACAGGAAGCATGTTTTACCTTGGCTTACTTCTGAAGTTGGTATTTTGAAGTGATTTGATTGGAGCGAAGAGGAGCGTTCGAAGCAAGTCGCTACTGTTTTGGGGTTTGGAGTGCTCCAAGTAGGAGAGGGTGTGAATTGCCAAAAAGAAGAAGAAAGGAGTTAGTTAACATTTTGATTATGTTCGAAAGTAGTGGGACGAGACATAGTAACTAACCTAGGGCAGCTTAATTCCTTAATCAGCTGAGAACAGGTTCAAGATCGAGGTTTGCCTTTGATAGTTTGCGTCGTAGGGGTGTGTTGTTGGAACTTGAGTTCACACTTGGAACTGTGGCAAGCGCTACTCTATTTCTGCGTTTCCGAGCAGAGGGTCTTGGCTGATCAAATAAGAAGGAAGAAGAAGAGGAAACAAGGGGCGACGGTGGCTGGTCATTCTTTTTTTTTGTTTTTTTTTTTTTGGTAGAACGGAGTGCTCCAGTAAGGGAAATGGAAACGAAGAAGAAGATGAGTAGCTGTGATATTAAAAAAAAAAAGGGGGAAAGGTAGATCAGAAAGGGATAAAAAATAGCAGCAGTGGTGATTTGTAAATGAATGGGATATGCTAGATTTTCTTCTCCCAGATTTACGGCTGCACAAGGACGATTGTATGTCCTTTACTTCCTCAATTTGGGGGATACCATATCTACGAGAGAGAGAGAGAGAGCACATTTGAGAGGCTAAGCCACGTGGGGATTTTCAAAGATCTAGAAACTAAAATCTCCCCCACTTGGTTATAATTGGGGCATGGTCCAGGCGTCAAGGACGACTAAGGGAAATAACAAAAAGAAAAGGGTATCTAAGGCTAGTGCAGACTTGATATATATATATATATATATATATATATATAGCACTAGGAGCAATAATCATGATATATATTATTGAGAAATGTTAGTGTTAAATGTTAGCCGCAACTAAATACAAACACAGAAAATGTAGCGGAAATAGGGAAATCACTAACCTCTTGCCATTGCTTAATACGGAGAGGAACAAAACCGTCAAGTCCCGGAACCTCAAAGATCTTCAGAGCATTCAAAAACTCACAAGATGGTAATGTGTTTTTGTAGAATTTTTCATGCTCTGGAACCTTGAATCCAATAGCTATTTATAGATAAACTTTCCATCAAAGTTTCCTAAAATCATGCTAATGGGTTAGTGGATAATATGGTTGATTAGGATTAAGTGGATAGTGGGAACATGAGAATTCTAGTTAGTGGAAGTTGTGGTTTGTGGTTCCTTAGAAATAGGACCATACTTCCAACATTCAAACATTCTCCCACTTGGTCCGTATATTTTACTTTAATACCACAAATCCTTAGACTTTAAGAAAACACAATACATGAATCATGGTGATATTTTCCCTTTATTACTCGAGTAGTATCTTCCATGTATTACAATGTATCAAGTTTTCAAACCTTTTTCCCAACAGCTTAATGAATAAACCCAACATTTATTCTAGGTCCAAACTTTATTGATATTTCTCAAAATAAACAAAAATGTGCACAACAAATATGAGAAATATCTACTCTATAGAGTTTCACTAACACATAATGGAACCAAGTCCCATACTGACAACATGATCCTTAAATCTTTGTGGTGGCATGCCTTTAGTCAAAGGATCGGCTAACATCAACTCTGTGTTAATATACTGAATGACCACTTTGTTATCTTTAACATGTTCCCTTATGGCCAAATACTTTATGTCGATGTGTTTGCTTCGACTTCCACTCTTATTATTTTTAGCCATAAAGACTGCAGCTGAATTGTCACAATACATCCTCAGCGGCTTAGATATAGAATCCACAAGTCTAAGCCCTTCGATGAAACTCTTCAACCAGACACCTTGTGAGGTAGCCTCAAAACACGAAACGAACTCAGCTTCCATAGTAGAAGTAGCAGTTAAAGTCTGCTTGGCACTTCTCCATGAAATGGCTCCACCGGCTAACATGAAAATGTAACCTGATGTTGATTTTCGAGAATCAACGCATCCGGTGAAGTCTGAATCAGAGTAGCCAATTACTTCCAAATCATCTGACCGTTTGTACATAAGCATGTAATCTTTTGTCCCTTGAAGATATCTCAAGACTTTCTTTGCAGCTTTCCAGTGGTCAAGTCCCAGATTTGACTAATATCTTCCTAACATTCCAACAGCAAATGCAATGTCAGGTCTAGTACAAACCTGAGCATACATTAAGCTTCCAACAACTGAAGCATAAGGAATGTTCTTCATTTGCTCTCTTTCAAACTCGTTTTTAGGGCATTGGTCCAAATGGAGCTTATCACCCTTCATTATAGGAGCAACGCTAGGTGAACAATTTTTCATCCGAAATCTTTCTAAAATTTTGTTAATATATGTTTCTTGAGATAGACCTAAGATTCCTCTATGTCTATCTCGATGAATCTTAATCCCAATGACATGAGATGCATCACCCATATCCTTCATATCAAAATTTTTAGAAAGAAATTGTTTCACCTCATGTAGCATACCCTTATCATTTGATGCAAGTAGGATATCATCCACATATAGGAGAAGAAAACAAATCTTACTCCCACTAACCTTTTGGTATATACATTGATCCATGATATTCTCAACGAAACCAAATGAAGAGATAACATCATGAAATTTTAAATACCATTGACGGGAGGCTTGTTTTAATCCATAAATGGATTTCTTTAGCTTGCAAACCAAGTGATCACCATCACTAGAGGAAAATCCTTCAGGTTGTTTCATATAAACCTTTTCCTCTAGATTACCATTTAGGAAAGTTGTTTTCACATCCATTTGTTGTAACTCAAGATCAAATTGAGCTACTAATGCTAATATTATGAGTAAGGAGTCTTTCTTAGATACAGGACTGAAGGTCTCTGTGTAATCAATTTCTTCACGCTAAGTGAACCCTTTAGCAACAAGTCTAGCCTTATATCTTTCAATGTTGCCCAATGAGTCTCTTTTAGTTTTAAAGACCCATTTATTACCTATGGCTTTTACACCGTTGGGCAACGGGACAAGATCCCAGACTTCATTACTCTTCATAGAATTCATCTCATCTAACATAGCATTATACCATAAATTTGACTCATCACAATTCATAGCTTACTTGAAAGACTCAGGATCATTTTCAGCTCCAATATTGTACTCAGATTCTTGTAAATACACAATATAATCACTAGGGATTGCTGATCTCCTTTCTCTAGTAGATCTCCTTAAAATTGGGACAACATTTTCTTGTGGATCATGTTGCTCAATCATTTCTTGATTTTGATCTACTATGATTTCCTCAGCAATTTGTGGATTTTCATTGATTGGTTATTCAACACCTATTTGAACTCGAGGAGTGTTGTGAACAACAACCAATCTCTCACCTGATGTGGAAGGTAGATCTTGCTCATGAACTATGTCTTGAGATAGATCACTCCCATTTATTGAGTCATATTCAAGAAATTTTGCATTTCTTGATTCCACAATCCTAGTAGTGTGAGATGGACAATAAAATCTGTATCCTTTGGACTTTTTGGCATATCCAATGAAATACCCACTTATAGTCCGAGGATCCAGTTTCTTTTCTTGTGGGTTGTAAACTCTAACTTCAGACGGGCATCCCCATACATGCATATGATGCAAACTCGGTTTCCAACCCTTGAACAACTCAAATGGTGTTTTAGAAACAGCCTTGGTTGGAACTCTGTTTAATATATACGCAGCCGTCTTTAATGCTTCAATCCATAAGGATTTAGGCAGTTTAGAGCTACTAAACATACTTCGCACCATTTCCATTAATGTTTAGTTTCTTCTTTCCGCAACACCATTCTGATCAGGTGAACCTGGCATGGTATATTGGGTAACTATACCGTTATCTTGAAGAAACTTAGCAAAAGGACCTGATGCTTGTCCATCTTTAGTGTATCTACCATAATACTCACCACCTCTATCGGTTCTCACAATCTTGATTTACTTACCGCATTGTTTCTCTACTTCAGCTTTGAAAACCTTAAAGGCTTCCAACGCTTCACTTTTATGATGAAGCATGTAGAGTTACATGTATCGTGAGTAATCGTCTATAAATTTGATAAAGTATTTCTGACCTTGATTATCCATATCTAGACAACAGATATCAGAATGGATGATTTCTAATATGGCCGAACTCCTTTTGGCACCTTTCTTTGACTTGTTAGTCTGCTTTCCCTTTATGCAGTCTATACAAGTATCAAAATCAGTGAAATCTAAATGACTAAGTATACCATCATTCACCAATCTTTTAACTCTCTCTATAGAGATATGACCTAGTCTACGGTGCCATAAGGTAAAAGAATCCTCATTCATAACACATCGTTTAGTACCAGCTTGTACATGCATAACATCATGAGTAGCATTATTATGTAAATTTAATAAATAAAGACCATCCAATGAAGAACCATCACCAATATGATTGGATTTATAAAATAAATCAAAACCATTGTTTGAAAAGTTAAAAGTAAATTCCGAAGGTACAAGTTTTGAAACTGAAATCAAATTCCTAGAAAAACTAGGAACATAAAAGGTCTTTTCAAGAATTAAATTAAAGCCACTCTTAAGTACTAATATGCATGTCCCAATAGCTTCCACATGAGATTCTATCTTGTTTCCAGAATAGATAAATCGCTCAGCTCCCACTGGTTTCCGCAGGTTTTGTAAACCCTGCATGGAATTGGAAATATGGATCGTAGATCCAGAATCAATCCACCATGTGTTACAATTCACATCAACCATATTAGACTCAAAACAAACATATGAGACTAAGTTACCTTTCTTTTCAAGCCAATTTTTATGCTTGACACAGTCTTTCTTTATGTGTCCCTTCTTTTTACAGAAAAAACACTTGGACTCTTTTTTGATGTCAGCATTGGGTTGGATTTTACCCTTCCCTTTTCCTTTGACTTTGCCGGTTTTCTTTCCTTGAGTAACCATCATTGCATTTTCTCCCATCTCCAGAGTTAATCGGGCTTCCTCTTCTTCACACATGGTCAATAGATCATCTATTGTCCATTTGTCCTTATGTGTGTTGTAAGAGATCTTAAAAGGTCCATACTGTGATGGAAGGGTCGTTAGAATAAAATGCACTAGGAAAGCATCCGACATCTCAATCTTTAGAGCCTTCAAGCGATTTGCTAAATCACGAATTTTGTTAATGTGTTCTCTAACGCCTTTCACAGAAGTCAACTTAGCAGATGTGAACTTCGTAATCAGGGTGCTAGCTAGAGACTTCTTACAAGTCTTAAATTGCCTTTCAAGGGCATCTAGCAACTCTTTGACATTTTTATATTGATCTACTGAGCCACGAACATCTACAGTGAGTTTGCTCTTAATGAACATGATACTAAGTCGGTTAGACCATTCCCATTTCTCATGAAGATCAAACTCAGCTTGAGTGCTTTCTTCACTCAGAAGTGGCTCATCCTTAATAGTGGCATAGTCAATGTCCAAACATCCCAAATGAAGAAGTACATTATCTCTCCAAGTCTTAAAGTTTTCACTTGTTAAAATAGGGATTTCTACTTTAGTATCAGTCAAAGGTTGCATAGCTGCAAACACAAACATGCTTAATTCTTAATTTGAGACTATAACATAAATCATAATTTACCAATGCAAATCATGCAATAATGAATCTAGCGACATAAAAATTGCCTGTGGGCTAAATTTTTAATTCAATAAGATTCATTCCTTATAATAGACATTATATTTCTTTTACTTCATAATCACTTTATGAGATCCGTCCTTAATAAGGTTGCTGTGGCTATACCTCAATGCTTTATGGATCATCAAACAAAATAAATGTAAAGTCTAAACATTTCTTATGTGATACCGTATAAATAACTTCGTTCAATAGAGGCTGCTTTGGCTAAACCTCAGTCAAACAAAATTATTTTTATCACTTGAGATCAGATAAATTTCCAGGAAAGATGCGTAGGTTAAACAAAAGGTCCCACTTAAAATCCAGCCTCCTTAGACAGAATTCGAACGAATTCCCAGGAAAGACGTGGAGGGGTCACATTTGTCCCACGATAATGTCTCCTTAGACAAAATTAATCTGACTCAATTTAGACTTTTAACTTAATGTTTTATGAAGTTATTTAATGTCTATAATACTAAATGTGATTTCTAATAAATAATCCAATCTAAATAAGGCTGCTGTGGCTACGCCAAAATCTATTAGAATTATTTAATCACAAGACAACAATAACCGCTATTGCTAAACATCATGCAATAACTCTAAATGTACTTAAACGTGAACAATATATTGCATGCATAATAAATCCGAAACATACATACAATCACATACCAATTTAAGCACCTTGAACAAATACTAAAATCACAAAATCCTAATGCAATTTCATTAACGATATTTTAAATAATTAACAAGCTAGTGTATATAAACCATAAATTTATATATACACAAATTATTTAAAATAAATACGGAATTTAATACAAAATAAAATTCCACAAAAGTTTTTCACAAAACCGTAAGTGAAAATGTTAAATAAAATTGACATGTTAAATTTCAAGGAAAAATTATTTAAGAAAAATACTAAATAATTTACTTTATTTCCAATTTAACAAGTCATAAATTTTTATTTAAAAAAAAAAAGATAATACTTGATGTTGGCAAATAAAATCCAACATTATTACTCAATTATTATACTTGAAAATTGAGTAAAATTAAGTACAAAATTAAGAAAAATTAATTTGTACCATAAAACTCTAATTAAATTAATTTTCTCCAGAAAAATTGATACAAATAAATGTATCATAAATTTGATAAAAATTTATCAAAACCAATTTAAATTAAAATTGAATTGAAAAAGGAGAAAAATTAATTTTTCCGAAATCGCAAGGCAGAGGTTTAATTACGGCTCTGATACCAAATGTTAGCCGCAACTAAATACAAATACAGAAAATGCAGCGGAAATAGGGAAATCACTAACCTCTTGCCATTGCTTAATACGGAGAGGAACAAAACCGTCAAGTCCCGGAACCTCCAAGATCTTTAGAGCATTCAAAAACTCACAAGATGGTAATGTGTTTTTATAGAATTTTTCATGCTCTAGGACCTTGAATCCAATAGCTATTTATAGAGAAACTTTCCATCAAAGTTTCCTAAAATCATGCTAATGGGTTAGTGAATAATATGGTTGATTAGTATTAAGTAGATAGTGGGAATATGGGAATTCTAGTTAGTGGAAGTTGTGGTTTGTGGTTCCTTAAAAATAGGACCATACTTCCAACATTCCAACATTAAAAGTCATCATCATTTCTTAAATTTGGAGTAGCATTTATTCTTTCAACAAATCTATTCATTTTAATGTTTTAAACTTCTCTCTCACTATTCTCGTATTCCCTTCTATTGTTGTTATTGTTTGCTATTTGCCTGTTCATCCTTATCTATCACTCTCACTTTCTATTCATAAACAAGCAAATATTTGCTGATCAATCCTTCAAAGTTTTAGGTATTACAATATATGTATATTTTATTTACGACCTTTTTGAAAAAAGTTATCTTAAGTATAGAATGACATACTTATATGAATACTTAGCTTATTTTATTAAATTAGTAACAATAGTAATTTATTAGTTTATTTTTTATATTTTAGTTTGTACGGTTCAATTATTCTCAAAATTAAATTCTATCGAAGATCTACCATATAATTCAATTTGAAGTTTTATATTAACTATAAATACATGTAAGTACTTTACTTTTATGGTTACACACATGGAATCATTCTTTTATTCACTTGAAGTTATAACAATTAAAGTTTGATATCTTGTTAATAGAATTCACTGCGTCTTGTAATTGTTGTCTCCCATTGTACGTTATGTATGATTTTTAGCTCTCGAATCTGTAGGTTATAGTTATTGTTGAATGCCATGCCTGATATTATTATTTCCTCTCAATCCAAAATTTTATTTTGTATTACCATGTACGAAAATAATATTGAACAACATATATTTTGTGGCTTTTCTTTGTCAAATATTGTAAGTCGAGTTTCAAATCTTAAATTGCAATTATGAATGTTGATGATTACTGTCGTCATTTTCGTTGTTCGTAATTATTATTACTATGCTTACCATTGTAGTTATTGTTATTAAAAATTTAATTCAAAGCGTCGTACACATCCCATTTTATATTTATAATATTGTTAAATAGGTTATCCTAATTATTTTGAAGACCTGAAATTTCCATTCTAAATAATGGAATATGTTTATTTATGTATGTGTCAATTTCTTTTTTTCCTTTTTCTTTTTTTTTATATGTAAAAAAATATAATTATTTCTGTAACCACTTTACAATTTCTAGATTATATATATTTATAAGTTTTAAAACTGGAGTTTTATAGTACTTTTTATCAAAATAATGTCATTTTTTTTACATACACTCTAATTCCTATATATTCTCAATCGTTGGCAAAATTTATTTAATATTTTATCATAAAGAATGTTTCATATTGGAATTTTGATAAAACTAAAGCATTACCATATTAGAAATAACAATATTGTATTATTTATAAAGATTCTCCTTTTTTTTTCTCTTTTTTTAGAAGTTAATTCACGAGCTTTTGTAGTTTCAAACAAAGTCTTAATTAATATTGGGATTGTTTCTTGAAAGAGATGGAGCGAAAAATTTTGAGATCTCAAATTCTACAAGGCTAATATCCTACATGACTGTCTTCAGTAATATAAATCTCAGAAATCTTGAAAATCTAGTTTGTCAAAATTTTGGGGTTTTACATACACTATGGTCATAGTTGAATATTCAGAATAATCAATCCACAATTTAATTTTGAAGGCATCCATCTATATTAAAGTGGAAAACAATTTCTGATCGAACAATCTAAAAGCATCTTTAATAATAGGATACTTATAAAGTTGCTTAAGTTACTAATTCATCATTTTATGGAACTTTTTATTTAAAAAACTCTCTATTTTATTAATGATTTCTTTAAGAGAATTACTTAATAACTTTTTATTACTTTTATATTATCATATTTTATTATTTATACACTTAAAAAAAAAAAAAAGCTAAGAAATGCTGCTTCTGAAAGCAACTCTCACCTAGGTATTGGTGTGAAGAAACTTCCTTTCATAATGAAACGGGGGTCCTTAGCATTGGAACTTGTAACAAATACCTCCATTAAAGATGCTCTAAGAGATCCAAATGCTGGTCATCAATATTTCATAATTTATCAAATGTCACCATTGAAATCCCTCCAATTATTGCACATACTCTTATATTATTATTATTATTATTATTATTATTATTATTATGTAAAAAGTAATGTGAACATAATACTTTAATGCCAAATTTTTTTGTTTGAACACGGACTCTCAATTGGATGAAAAAAGTTTGAATTCCCTTTTCTTCTTATCATCCTCATTGTAACACTGCCTATTTCCATGAACAAATGAATTTGAGAACTTTAGATTTAATATATAACAGAACTATAAATATAAATTCAAAACCAAGCTATTTTCAAATAAAGTCGTGATTTTCAAATGAAGATTGTTGGCTTTAGTGAAATCACGTAATGTTAAAATTTCGGGTTTCGTAATTCGTGGAATAAATCAATACTTGCAATTGATTAACTTTTAAAATCATTTTTATATCACCATGCGCAAATAATAAATAAACTCTGTATATTAATAGTCAACATGCAATTTTATAAATAATAAATAAATAAAAATTTTATGCACTGTGATGTGGGAGATATGGAAAGCTAGGTGCAAAGCAGTATTTGATTCGAAGCGCCCGGAAAATGAAACTGTAGTTGCGGCTGGCCATAAGGCAATTGCTGAGGTTCACATCATATTGGCTAGAGATACGAAACAGCATTACCCCCAGATGAGAAATGTCAACCACACCATGGAATTGCCAATGTGTGCAGAACCCCATCAGATCATTCTCTACGGGGCCCTCCTTTGCAACTTGACCTGCAACGCAATCAACATAGCCAGAACCACGGCAGCTCTACCAATATGTCTTTGGCAGCGGTAAAGCAAAGAATGAAGGCGATGTCTGATTGGAGGCCAAATCCTTCGGTCTGGGAAGCTCCTACAGGTATGAGTGTAAAAATAAACTCTGACGGATCCTTCGATCCATCAACAAGGGAGGCAGCAGAGGGTTTTATTGCCCGAAAAATCTCAGGGAATCGTCCGTGGTGGGAACACAAGGTCTTGTTTGTGTTGCTCTCCAGATTCGGTTAACTAATGGCTGTCTTAGATGCTGCGAAGTGTTCATGCAGAAGGGGGTGGGAGGAAATTGTTCTGGAAATTGATTGTGAAGCTGTTTATAAGACATTGACGACCGTTGGAGATCCGCCATAGCACTTGGTTCTTTTCCTTTATGATTTGAAAGACATTCAGCCCAAATTTAAGTCAGTGGTCTTCAGTTTAACTAAACGAGAGGCAAATGGAGCAGCAAATTGGATTGCTACACAAATTCGACTTAAAAAATGTCCTGATAGCTGGATCCTTTCCCCACTAGACTTGCTACAAGCAATTTTGTTGTACAGGAAAATCCATCCCTCAGAATTTTTGCTATATTTATAAGCAAAGGGGACATAGATCCTTTGAGTGTGATGCCACCTAGAATTAGGCGGCTATAGTACCTCAACAATTCCCAGCACAGCAGCTAGTAAGACCTGCACCGAAAGGACCAATGGGTAGACCTCAATCCTCAAGATCGAGACAAAGAGCACCTGGTCATGTATTTACCTTACAACAACATCAACAATAAGGTATTTTAGACCAAGATACCATTATAGGTATACTGCTTATTAACCTAAATACATCCTATGTGTTATTTGATATGGGTTCAATACATTCATGCATATCACTTGTATTCATGCATCTATGTGGATTGAAACATGTACTATTGAGTGATGTTATGATTATAAATACTCCTTTTAGAGTGGGGGAATGATTAGATTAGATGTATAAGGATATATAAATTATAATACAAGGAAAGAAAATTCCAATAGAATTGTTTATGTTAGAGATGACCGAACTCAATATAATTTTAAGGGTGAATTGGCTATCTAAGTACTATATTACTATATATTGTCACAATCTAGTGATTTATTTTAATTTCCCTAATGAAGATCTAATTGTATTTAGGTTAGATGTACAAAGTCCTGCAACTCTTCCTACATATGAGCTATGAGAAAATGGTAAGATATCAACATTGTCAGTGGTGACTAGAGAAATTATCAAATTAGAAGATGTGCATGTAGTTAAAGATTATGCAAATGTCTTTCCAGAAAATCTTCCAAGCTTAACACCAGTCATGGCCTCAGATGAAATGATGCAAGTGGGATGATGTGTCTAGTTTAAAGCTTTAAGCTAGCAATGGATCGGTGTTCTTGTAGCTTTTCTTCTTAGAATATATGAAATGCCTTGAAAAAATTATCTAAAGGCTAAGACAAGTAGGTAAATTTCTCTTATAGCTATCTTAAGTGAAAACCTATCCTTTATTTTCTATTTTTGATGTGAAATTGGATCCAAAGCCTAACTATACCCAATAAACCAATTTTAAAAAAAGATGTTATTTAAGTGTAGTCACTTAAACCATAAACTGCTAACCTATTCCTACCTTTTACCCCTTTTATATCAAAAGCTTTTTCTTTTGATAATAATTTTCATCAATTAAAGAATTCCACTCGGTAGGATCTCATTTTTCTTTCCCTTTAAATCATCATTGTTTTAAGATTTGTTGAGCAATATAATAAAATACTAAGAATTTATGATTTAGGGCAAGTGGTAGTGATAAGAGCGATTTAGGGCAAGGATCTCCTTATTGGTATAAGAAGCGATAAGTGTAGGTAAGTAATTTCCTCGTTTCTCATTGTTAGGTTTGGTTAAGATCTCTAATAAATTTTTGATCTTTTGGAAGAACCGGTGATTTATGGTGTTAATTGATGGAGGGTGTGCATGTATTACCATGATGTTTTGCTATGACCCATCTAAAGGTAAGATCATTCAATGCTCATTCAATTGTTGGTGAGGATTAGAGGATTTAGCATTATAATAAATATTTCATTTTTGTAAAGGTATTATTAGGGATTCGGGGTTAATCTAATTTAAATATGTGATGGAATATAGAAGAATGGATTGTATGTTCACGTGGATTTAAGTTATCAACTTATTGTTTTAAACAACTTTTTATTTAAGGAACTTTCTATTTTATTAATGATTTCTATAAGAGAGTTACTTAACATTTTTTTATTATTTTTTATATTACCATATTTTATTATTTATACACTTAAAAACAAAAAGAAAAAAAACAAAAAGCTAAGAAACGCTGCTTCTGAAAGCAACTCTCACCTAGGTATTGGTGTGAAGAAACTTCCTTTAATAATGAAACGGGGGTCCTCAGCATTGGAACTTGTATCAAATACCTCCATTAAACATGCTCTAAGAGATCCAAATGCTGGTCATCAATATTTCATAATTTATCAAATGTGACCATTGAAATCCCTCCAATTATGGCACATGCTCCTATATCACTATTATTATCATCATCATTTAAGAAGCAATACGCACATAATAATTTAATGTCAATTTTTTTTGTTTGAACACAGATTTCTTAATGGGATGAAATAAGTTTGAATTCCCTTTTCTTTTTATTATAATAATAGTTGACAAAAAAAGAACGGAAAAAAAAAATCCTCATTGCAACACTGCCTCTTTTCTTGAACAAATGAATTTGAGAACTTTAGATTTAATGTATAATAGAACTATAAATATAAGTTCAAAACCAAGCTATTTTCAAATGAAGATTGTTGGCTTTAAAGAAATCATGTAATGTTAAAATTTCGGGTTTCGTAATTCGTGGAATAAATCAATACTTGCAATTGATTAACTTTTAAAATCATTATTATATCACCATGCACAAATAATAGATAAACTCTGTATATTAATAGTCAACATGCAATTTTATAAATAATAAATAAATAAAAATTTTATGCACTGTGATGTGGGAGATATGGAAAGCTAGGTGCAAGGCAGTATTTGATTCGAAGAGCCCGGAAGACGAAACCGTAGTTGCGACTGGCCATAAGGCAATTGCTGAGGTTCACATCATAATGGCTAGAGATACGAAACAGCATTACCCCCAGATGAGAAATGTCAACCACACCATGGAATTGCCAATGTGTGCAGAACCCCATCAGATCATTCTCTACGGGGCCCTCCTTTGCAACTTGACCTGCAACGCAATCAACATAGCCAGAACCACGGCAGCTCTACCAATATGTCTTTGGCAGCGGTAAAGCAAAGAATGAAGGCGATGTCTGATTGGAGGCCAAATCCTTCGGTCTGGGAAGCTCCTACAGGTATGAGTGTAAAAATAAACTCTGATGGATCCTTTGATCCATCAACAAGGGAGGCAGCAGAGGGTTTTATTGCCCGAAAACTCTCAGGGAATCGTCCGTGGTGGGAACTCAAGGTCTTGTTTGTCTTGCTCTCTAGATTCGGTTAACTAATGGCTGTCTTAGATGCTGCAAAGTGTGCATGCAGGAGGGGTGGGAGGAACTTGTTCTGGAAATTGATTGTGAAGCTGTTTATAAGACATTGGCGTCCGTTGCAGATCCGCCATGGCACTTGGTTCCTTTCCTTTATGATTTGAAAGACATTCAGCTCAAATTTAAGTCAGTGGTCTTCAGTTTAATTAAACGAGAGGCAAATGGGGCAGCAAATTGGATTGCTACACAAATTCGACTGAAAAAATGTCCAGATAGTTGGATCCTTTCCCCACCAGACTTGCTACAAGCAATTTTGTTGTCAGATTCACCTTTGTTGCTTGCTCAGTCGAACTGTTGGAATGTTGCTGATGTAACTTGATTGTTTGAGTTTTAATATAAATATATCATTTGGCCAAAATATATAAATAAACAAATAAAAACCTTAACCTTGAATTACAGGGCATTTATTGCAACTTTTCAAATTCTATAATGAGCATTCTATACGGAGATATAATTAACTAACGGCCCTAGCTGAATTGGACCAAGTGGAATGGAATAAATATTATTATGAATAGAATGGAGATGTAATACACAATAAATTACTACAATACTATTTAATTTGATGTAATAGAATTTGGAGCACGTTGTTTATTGAAAAGAATAAAAGAAGGAATAAGACTTGAATAATAATAGGATTTAAAAAAATTCCCTTCTCCCACGAACAAAACCCCACACAATGCCGATAAACACAACTAAGCATCTTGAAGCCCCAAATCTGATTGCATCTTCCAAAAACCCCAATCAATGAGTTGGCCGCCACTAGCATTCACTCAAAAGGATCGGACAATTGATTTGAACGATGTAGTTCACTCCGATGATAGGTTTGGCCATATCTCGCGAGTGCTCGTGTCCCTCCTCTCCATCGCAATCTCATCAAAGGTATCAATTTCCTTTTTTTTCAAATTGCTTGAAGAGTCCATTCTTTTAGCCTTAGTTAACTATACATAACATGTAGTGGTAGATTCATATAGTTAGGTTTTTGTTTGGGTTAGCAACCGTAGGTCAATGTGATAGGTAACAATAAGCTTGTCTTACTAGGCTAGTGGCATGATGACAGTCGAAACACTTTTGAGTGGTATCTTTTAGTCGATTCGTATTGTTTTGGCTCAAGCTTTTTCCTATTACCTATTAATATTGTGTTTTGATTGTGGTGCTAGTTTTGTGATTCACTTGATAACCAATGTTGATGGTTTTCCACTGTAGAGTCACATTTATCGAATATTTATGTTGAAGTCTAAGATTTGAGACATTGTAACATGGTAAGATCGTACTGCCTCTTGTCTTGGAGTTGTAATTTGTTTTGGTTTGATTATTCCTATTGCAATTTTGTAAAGTCGAATGTACTTCTCCCTGTAGCATGAACTAGGTTTCGATTTAAGTCCTCAATTGGAACCATCTGCAGCCCTTTTGGAATCTCATAGGGGTATGTATAGTTGAGTCAAGTGAAGAATGTTGAGCATAAGTTCGACTTGAAACTGAAATCTTTAGCTCAAATAAATCAAAATGAACATGATGAGCTTTTGATACACTCATTAAGGCTGAGGCTTTTTTATTTAAATTTTTAAAGAAAAGGTCATCCGCTAATAGATTTATCATAGTCTGAATTAGATTCGACCACAAGCATGGAGAATTTACAAAAACATTGAAAGCAAGATCCATTAGCATCATGAGCCTATGGAATGAGTTGAGCAAGATATTTGACTAGCTTAAGCATAAACTCATCTTGGTTCCAGTTTAGTATAACGTGACGTCTAATTAGTAGATTATACTTGTTCTTTAACCAAGCCCCATTATGTGTGTGGATATTTTGTTTAGATAATGTTACTATCTCTTTTCTCCTTTTCAAGTAGAGGCGTAATTAACATAGACATGAAGTCATTTCGATGTTTGAGGATGGTTCAAGACATAAGGCATTTGGGTTAAATTGACATATTTTGGTGAGATATGATGATTTAATGACAAAGTAGGTATTGAAAGCCAGTACATTCTGCCTAGTAATAATGGGCTATGGAAACTCATCTACCCTGAAGCACCTAAAAAAAAACAAGTTAGGCGAGTGTGTCTTTATTTTAAGACACTTCATCATCAAACTAAATGGGAATACTGAGATTGTTACATGTGTCCTTCTATACAAATTATGTAAAAACTAAATAACTTAGACTTTGTATTATCAAAAGCTATTGTGTTTTCCTTACCAAGCCCTAAATCTAACTTATGTTGTTGGTAATCTCTAGTAGAAGCATTTTATAAAATCTTCATGTTGAAGTCTGACATTTCAGATATATTGGAAACTTTTGCAAGCTTTTCTCTTATTAACTTTATAGCGCAAGACTATTGTGTCAAAGAGGACTAAAGGCAAACCTTGTCTTCACCAAATTAAGGGCTAGTCTTTGAGGAATCATGTCCTACGGGCTTTAGTTTCTTCCTCCAACTCCAAAGGGAATAACATACGTTGTTTATATGGGGAAAGCTCTATAGTTGCCCAATCATGGAAGTTGAGGTCTTTTGGAAGACGTTTCTGTGGATGTGGAAACTACTGGGTGTGGAACTATGTTAACTGTTTTGTATCACTTTTGTTGAACTAATGAACAAGGTGTGTACTAAAGTGCATGGTCTATTGTAGATTGGTGGTAGCTGCAACTTTTTTGAATGGATTAATCCTCCAACATGTAACTATAGATTGCATTGTAGATGAAGGGTTCTAAGGTGGATGGAGAAACTGGAACACGAGTTGGAGCAACAGAAGGAAAGAAACTTGAAGCATGAGCATGAGAAAAATGTTTTAGAAGGGAAAAGGGGATCCATAGGAAAATCAAATGTGCGGTATATAAGGAAAGGCTTTTTCGCATGACATGTTGTGCGATTGGATTGATTGCTGTGATAATTGTAACTTTTTGCAATGTAGCCCATGTCAATAACATATATACAATGGAATATAAGTGCCTTCCATGACATCTTGACTTGTGTGCAAATAGGTTGTAGTGTAATTGCATATTACTTATTTTGCTTATCACATTGTAGTGCATAAACAAGTTGTAGTGTACAAATAGGTTCTATCAAAATGTTCCATTTTGCTTATTTTGACTTAAAGTAAGATGATATATTGAAGATCATAGCAAGAGTGCATGAAGCCATCTATTTATAAGTTCTACTCCAATGGACATGCATAGAAAAGAAAATAAGATTTTGATCAACTCTAACAAAGTTTGAATGGTGGAAGATTCTCTTATATCATTAGAAAAAAAAAATTGCTTGATTAACTACCATGCCAAATGTTGCATCCACTTACTTATCTAAAATGATACAAAAGTTTTTAATAAAGCACATACCGCATTTTGAGAGGGTAATTGCAAACACATAAAGCTTGGTCCTGAAACTACATTTCCATGATTGACTTCCAAATGTGTCTCTTCAATTCATGCACTCCCTAAGAGAAAGAGAATTATACAATATAGCACATCTTCATGATAAAAGCACTAGCACAAGAGATAAAGTAGAGTACCCTGACTCCATTCAAATTCCATGACAAAAAAAAGAAAAAGAAAAAAAGTGGAACTCATTGTAAAGTGTGGAAGAGCAACTAATAATTTACATGAACCATAAACATCTCATTATGATATGGTTGCCATTCCCTAGTCCACCACCACCACCCAACCCCCCCCCCCCCCCCCCCAAAAAAAAAAAACAAACAAACAAAGAAAAAAGTGCATTCAATTGTCATGCATTCTTACATACATAGCCACATTCAGTTACTACCAACCATTACCTAAGAGCCTCAAATATCCTCTAAAAGCATTCTAACATATGTAGCATGACATGCAGGTTCAATCTTGTAGAGCATGTCCATATTTTCTGGCTTCCTCAAGAACTTGATTAACACTAGATACATTTCCCTCTTGAAGAGCCCCTCAATTGTGGATAGAAACCTTGTTAATTCTGTCACATCAACTCTTAGGTGATCTATTGTCAAGTGCTCCATAGCAGTTCGTATTGTATCCCTCATTTCTTATATCCCAACCTTGAAGTAATCCATGGTGGTAGATAAGTCTAGAACAGGTCCATCTCCAATAATAGTTCACCTTCTCTTCGAACTTGGGCAGGTTACACTTTAGTGGATGGAGTCCACATCAACTTCATCTCTGGGTGTTATGACATCATCCATGTTCTGAATTAGGGGATCCTCTCTATCTAACTCCTTAATCATTTCTTCAATTGTTTGTGCATCCTGACCTATTCCACGGTCCTTTGCATAGATCATTGACAACCTAATTGATACAGGAAACTCCCATTCATGAAAACACTGGCATCTTTATGACTTTGTAAATAAGACACAATGAAAATGTAACAGGAGGACACCATTGCAAAGAAATATGCAGAATATGAATCTAAAGAGCACATACCATTAAGTAAGCCTCCTAAACCTGCTTTTCTATGACTATCATCTTCCTCGCTTGATCCTATCCAAATCCACTCATGCCCTTGCCATAAACTATGTCATACACTATGCTTTAATCTTTTTTCAAAGTCTGACTACGTGACTCAATATGGGGTCTTGTCTTCAATGTATAGTTAGGTATCCTTTGTAGGAGCATTCACTCCAATTCATGGAGATAACCACTCCTAAAACTAGTGTTAGCATTGTGCGTCTCTCCATTATGCATCTTCACCATGCAGGCCACCAATACATCATCTTCCAACATCATCCACTTCTGCTTACTTTGCTTCACAAGCTTTGGATCAACTTCTATAGAGTGTACCTCTTCCATGCTTAATGACTATAAAAAATAACAAGTTCAAGCATGGGAAAAACAAGATTGTAAGATAAATTAAAAAAACAATACATCATTACAATGATCTGCCGCAATAATGATATCATGTAACATCCATTATCAATGTAGTAAATTGGTAATATAGCAACATGGCATAGCAAGTATTTAAAAAACCATGGAAGTAACATCTAAATATCCATTTTGCAAGTCATGTTACATGAATGGTGGAAATCAATTTTGACTACATTAAGATGTACTCCAATTATTGAACATCTGATTTGCTAGACCTTGTCTCCAATTAGACCATGTGTCAGTGTTTCCGAATGTCAAAATGAGATTGTCCTCATTGTCTACACTGTTTTCCTCAATGCCTTTTACAGAATTGCCTAGGGGATTAGAAGTCATCTCCATACTGATAAAGTTGTGTCACAAATAACATGCTAGAATGATTCGATTATGGGTCTGCACTTGATAAAACAACGAACTCCTAAGAATGGACCATCACATCTTCAATAGTCTGAAGCACCTCTCAATGACGTTTTTGGTAGAAGCATGTCACAAATTAAACAACTCTTCTGTAGTTCTTGGTTGATGCCCTTGACGCCATTCATTAAGATGGTACCTTAAATTCTTTAATGGTGTAAGGAATCCCTTGGAATTAGGATAGCTTCCATTTATAAGATAATAGTAACCTATATAAAGGTACATTCTAAGTTAGCACAAAAATTGAGGGCTCGGGAATAGAAGTATGAAAAAATGAATAAATAGATAGAGAATACCTTGTGGAACTTTAAGGCTATTCCTCTTAGTCATTACATCTCTTAGAATCTTACTATCTACAGCAAATCCCTCTCACCTAGGCAATATATAAATGAAATCCACTTTTGGTGTACACACTCTGAGAACATTAGTGGCAATTTCATTCTTTCGAGTTATGTATCTAGATTTGTCTTTCATTGGCACTTTGATTTAGATATGCATCCCATCTAGAGTGCCTAAATAGTTCTACATTTGCACAAATGTAAATCAAACTTGATGCACCACTTATGATGGGGAACTCTGCTTTACTATAGGTCTATAATGTGGATTTTACCTTAAAAAATTTCCATTGATCATTATTGGAGTTATCGGGAATAAGCTTAGGCTTCTTGAATAGTTGATTATTTAGTCATAAGGTAGCACGTAGTACACTATGAAAATACTGACTAACTGTTGCTTTGGACCTCTTGAAGTTGTGCTTAATGACTATTTTTCACATGGTGAGCAAGTATATGCAAAAACATTACAACTTGCTCATCTACAAGGAGATTCCTAGTTGCCCTTAATCTGCCTATATACTCTAACATCTCACATGGTTTGAAAAATGCACGTCTATATAATCTCAATTGTTTAACACTTGTCAAATCATCATAATGAACAAGTCTCCTAATATTTTCACGATGCTAATAAAAGCTTAATTCATAAGATCGGATAGTAGGACTATGGGTATGCAAGGCCAAAGCATGCAACAACAACATAATGCGATGTGCAAGGTCATGGTACTCTACCCACAAAGCTAAAAGAAAACAAAGTATCTTCTTTTTCCTCTGTGATACAAGGAGATGCAACATCATTTCATCCATAGCTACAGTTATATGTGGTAGGTTTGAGTTAGTGTATGTAGGACAATCAAGCAGACATGGATTTTACATTTAAAACATATAATTGCTAACACCTTGAACATGGAATTTACATTTGCAATTCATATGATAACACGTACAAACCGTTTACACTAGTAGTAAACAACATATAACCAAGCTTAAACCATTGCATTTACCCCGTCTCTTTGATGGTACAGAAACATGGTTTACCTGTAATTACGAAACTTAGTAAGAGAAAAATACACACCATTCCAGTATAAGGTTACATGTCGCAAATTAAGAAATTCGGAATTTCACCCATTGCAACTTTATATTCTATGGCAAAGCACTCCAAAAGCAAAACACACCAAACCAAAAAATTGCAAAACGGAATCACATGATTAAGCACATATTACGCAATCTACACTATATGCACAAACTAAAAACCCCAAATCTATGTAGTACACACATGATTACGCATACAACAAGGCTCCACTACCACTTGAAATCCATAAAAGAAAAAAAAAAGGAAGCACTATACTAGGCTAGATGCCGAAGAGCATAGTGGTGAGGCTCTAAGCTTAGGCATGCACCACCGGACGACGAAATGCTGCTATAGACACTATCAATTAGAGATCCCGACACCGATTCTAGCTACCAACAAGTTGCAACAATGGCAACTGACATCCCAGCAATGGTGGCAATTTGGACAAGGCATGGAGGTAGCTGAGATCTAGGTGCTCTGACAATAGATCTAAGAGGTGTTGATACATGGTTCAATAGTTTCTCCTTTTCTCTTCCTTCAATTTGGTGGCCTTGTGAAGGATGTATTTGCTATGTCATCCAAATGGGGTTAATTTGGGAAATGAACGGTGTAAGTTTTCATGGAATTGGAATTTAGAGGTTTTAAAAAGGAATGAGGAATTGGCGTTTAATGTAATCACGATTCGGATTTGAATGCCTATGTCATGGTTAGTTGCAACTAAACGTTGTAATTAGTATTCCGCATGGAATATGAACATAATAGAATTGCTAATTATGGTGAAGTAAACAAGCCTTAAGGTAGCAATGATTAAGTATTCTTTTTCTCTCTGTTTGTAAAAAAGCATAGAATTAGTTTTCAATATGGATTTCGTTCTTATTTTAGTACCTTTTTTTGTCTTTAACGTCTTAATATTTTTATAAAAATAGTACTTCGGTCAACTTTGTTAAGTTTTATGTTTATCCTTAAACATTTCATCTTTTGATTTGTCCAGAATAATTAATTTAATAAAATAATAACATCAAATATGTCTAGTATGTAATTTAATAAAAATAATATAGCTATATTTTGTTACATAATATAATAAAATTCAAAAAAAAAAGAAAGAAAAAAGGGGTCACAAAAACTCGTACAAATCCCAGTCGCCTTGGTCGGCCATAAATGTTTTTAATGATGGATTAAAAAATTTAATAGAGCTTATCAAAGTATGTTAAGGACTTATATATATTAATAAAATTTTAAAAACTAAAAAAAAAAAAAGGTAAACTTTGAATTCTTCTAGGTCTTCATTACGTGTCATATTCGTTCTCATGTGTTTGCATTTTTCTAGAGGAGACTTATTTGCACTTGTTGTTAAGTGGTCAAGATATGTCTAGTAGGTTTCATTTCTGACACCTCTCGTAGATGTTGTCACATTGTATGATTTGGCGCTTATTATAAGTGTCAAATTAGAAGGTAAAGTCTTCATAGTTTGCTTTCAAAAGTACCCCTAAATTTCTCCTTGAGAATATCTCTATTTCTTTCGTCATGGATTACTACTCAATTTGACATACAGTTTCATCTTGCACGCTACTCAGCAGCGTTATTGCGGTCGTTCTTTTCCAAGCATTGTAAACAACGATATATCCCTTCTATGTTGAGCAATATGGTACAGGTTTCTAGTACCTTCAACTACCTAATGATGAAATGAACTTTATGATGAAATTGTTACCATTGAGTTTTTCCTCATTCAACTTGGCAGTGATATTTATAGAATGGACACCAGTTTCAAGTAGCTCTATAATTTATATAGACAAATAAAATAAAATTAGTGCAAAACATAAAATTACATGCATAGAAAACATATTAAATTAAATGACAATTTCATAAACAATGCACAATTGAAATTCGTTAGACTCTTAATTATTAACCATATTCAGACATTTAATAGTCATCATACGTAACATAATTTTGTGCAAAGAGGATACGTAAACTTTTCTTAGGAATTTACCAATCCAAAGCCCCCACTTATGCAAATGATTATGAATAAAAACCATACTAACAACATACTCATAAAATAAATCAAGAGAACAAATAAAAATTTTCTTAACAAAATTCTATCAGCTTGTATCTTTCGACTCAAAACATTATCATGTTAGTGACATGTTTAAATTAATATGTCAACACATTAATATTTATTTTCCCACACTAGCGATTTAGGATCCAATCTATAAAACCTAAACATGACATAACATGATTATAATTGAGTCCGAGTTAGCCAAAATTAACACTAATAATGAATGGATTAGACTTGAAACAATAAATTAAAATTCATATTCATGTCAAACACCTAATTAAGATATTAGAGGGAAGAAAATTGACTATAGTGATATATATTATGGTAGGAGATTGAACCACTATGGTCAAGTATTTTAATCATATGACTAAAGTGCCAGAAGTTTTGTAAATGTGCATGTACATGAGCAAATTAACGAAGAATTTTGAATCTTTTTATGATGGAGCATTGAGAATATATGAGATAAATGTGAAGAAGATGCAATGTAGCCATATGTGTTTTCAAGTTTAGGTCTTGAAATGAAGGAAGTAGATTGCTTTATTTCTAATTTTTGGTTACTTGGAGGGTTGGTGTAAAACTTAACACAAAAAGCTTTATATGTGCAAAACTCTCATAATTTTTCTTTTCTTGATGAAAAAGAAAAAGTGAAATCCAAATTCTTGGTTTTCACACCAATCTTAATTCAATTGAATCTCAATGATAGAAGATATTAGTTGATTGCTAAAAGAGAGTAACTATTGGTAATTTATTTTGTTGTCAACTTCTAAAAGTGCTAGATGGTAGAAAAAGCACATGTAAAATGACTTTAGAAGGAATTTAGAGTAACTTGTAAAGTACACTATCAATTCTTTCTTTTAAAAGTCAATTATCTTTATCCTTTTAATTTTACTAGGTGCACCTTGTAAATGGTAGAGCACTATTTTACCTTGTAAACATTTCTTTGTTATTGGAAAAGCATTCGATTGCTATATTTAATGGCTCTAGCTTTATATATATTCTTTAGATTTATTTTGGTTGTATATATGTGATAAAGCTACTTTTAAAGCAAGTTTCACTTTTTAGTAAATGTGGTGTTTAAGCATTGTTTTATGAGAAGCCAAAAGCTTGGGGTTAAAACAAACAAAAATGCAATGGACATGGGAAGTATTTGTAAAAGTTAATCTTTAAGACCCCATTGCATTAGGATTTATAAAAGTTAGTTTTATTGTTGTATTTTTTGTATTGAATATGTAAGTATTTTATAAATTTATTTATAATTTTTTAATTAATAAATAAATTCAACCTAAACATGAGATACACGGGTTAAATAACAAGTTTAGGTTTTTATACATGATTAATAAATAGGTTATATTATAGGTTAAGATTTGATGAACACAAACCTATTTAACCACTATTTAATAATTGAAAAAGAATTACACTGTAGCCATAGTTGAATCTTCAGTATAGCGGACCAGTAGCATAATTATGAAAGCACCCATCTACATGCAAGTGGAAAACAATGTTCGATTTAACAGTCTAACAGATCCAAATGCCAACCATTCAATACTTCATAATGTATCAAATGTCACCATCCAAATCCCTCCAATTATTGAACATAATTGTCGTCGTCGTCTTCGTCTTCTTCTTCTTATTTATTAATCATGTCCCTGTTAACAATCTTAAGAGAAGCTTGCGCACATAAGGGTTTAATGTCAAAAAGTTTTAGGGAATAGATCTTTTGTGCAAATCCTCGTCGACATTTACCTTTTTTAATGAAAAAATAAATTTGAAAACTTAAACATAATGTATACTAAAACTAGAAATATCAATTGAAAATCAAGATTTGCCTTGAAGCGTTGCAACTATGCGAAATTCTAAAAAACAAGTTATGATTTTTTAAATGAGGATTGCTGGTTTAATTGAAATCGAGTAAACGTAAAAATTTCGGACTTTGTCAATCTTGGATTAAGTCAATAGTTGCAACTGGTTAACTTTCAAAATCATTATTATATGTGATCATACGCAGATAATGAATAAATTTTATATATTAACAGTGAACATGCCATTTTTTCAGAAAATAAATAAAAGAAATATTTTACCCTTAAATTATTGGACATTGAATGCAACTTTTGAAATGCCAGAACGTGCATTCTAGTTCTATACACAAGTAAATTATAATTAACTAATGGCCTCGGATGAAATGATGCAAGTAGGATTTGTCTAGCTCGAAACTCTCAGCCGGCAATGGATCAGTGTTCTTGTCCTTTTCTTCCTAGAATATAATATGCGTCTTATCATAATAAATACATTGGGAAACTTTATATAAACTGATATATATCTCTCATTTCGGATGCCAATTAATAGATTTCATTCTTGTTCTTTATTATATGCGATAATTGCATACTGAGCGTCTGTGTTAGTATGAAAACATTTTAATCACATAAATTTTGAAAAAATTAATTGAGATGATATAGAGATAGTGGGGCTTTATTATATAATAGTTGTTTATTAAATTCATATTAATGTAATATATAATTGAGCAATTAGACATCTATAATGTTGATCATCTTTAAAAAGATGAACTCGCATCTTCTTCCATAAAGTCGTACCTTTTCAGAAATATCCGTAAAGCATGATTACAAGTTTTATTCATATGCATGTATGCATATTTTACGAGAGCTAGATCTTTTTGAATGAAATTGTGCCTTTTAGAAAATATCAAGAAGACATGATTTCAATTTTTAGGGTCTTTCCTTCTCATTTTTACGGGATTAGTCAAACTTATCATATAAAAGCTCATTTTTTTTTATAATTAAGAATTTTTCACCACATTAAGATCCTTCTACCATAGGAAGGATTTCACCATTTCGCTATTAGCACTTTTTTGTATGAGGTACTTTTTATAATACTAAAAATTATTATTTTTTTCAATATAAAAATGGTTTTTGGTCGTTTTGCCTTGGTAGGCCTTACACTTTCTGACAGTTAGACCTATAAAATGAAAACTCAAGTTTGATTTGTATGCAAAATATATCCCTAACTGAAACACAATTTATTATTATAAGTCCCCTTAGCTGCTCAATTTCAGTAATAACATGCAAATATACGTAATTTATTTATATGACCTTATAATTTATTAGTTTGTACGGGACGATACTAAAAAATGACTAAGGTAGGACTAGAGTAGTCCTCGATTTTTAGTTGGTTGGGGGACTACGAGGCCTCCCAATTTTTGCCAATATTTATAAAAAACTTTCAAAAAGTTATATCTTTTTATATTAGAACATACCAAAAAATGGAAAAACTTTTGAAACTGTAAATAAAAGATGCACGAGAATAATATTTTATTCCGTTCGCTTGCGTTTCTGATAATGTATTAGTTGTCTCCTGGCACGTTACGGAGGATGTAAAAGGAAATAATGAATCAGCAAATAGCAATTACAAGTAAATACCCAATTACAAGTAAACTCTGACGGAGTTTACAGTTGGCAGCGCAGCTAGCGAGAAGGACTTCTACGACGTCAGCTTAGTGGACGGTTACAACGTAAAAATGTCGATTAAACCAATTGGTGGGACCGGGGATTGTCAACATGCAGGTTGTACATCGGATTTGAATTCGGTTTGTCCTAAGGAGCTCCAAGTATTGGATCCGGCTTCGGGTTCGGTGGTGGCGTGCAAGAGTGCTTGCCTGGCGTTTAACAAGCCCGAGTACTGTTGCACTGGAGCCTATTCGACACCCCAAACATGCAAGCCAACACAGTACTCTCAGCTGTTTAAGAATGCCTGCCCAACTACTTATAGTTATGCCTACGATGATCCGTCAAGTACTTGCACATGTTCCGGGTCGGATTATATGATTACCTTCTGCCCACAGGCATTATAGCATGATTTTTGGGATGTTTTATTTAGTTTTAGTAATTGGGGAGGTTGTTCAGTGGGATGATAAATTGTGCTTCTTGTTCTCCTATTATGAGGGGTTGGATCTTCTTCATCCATATTACGTATCCGATCTATATTATGCAGTATGAAAAATAAAATAATTAGATCTATACGCGAGTTCAAGAAATGAAAAATAAAAGTATGGAATTTGCCAAGGTGAAGTCTTTTAATGTTCGAAAAAGAGTTTGTTTAAATATGCAAGAATTGTTAGCATAAATTACTTGTATTTATAATCCCATTTTGGCTCATTATTTTGGCATCACTATGAAGTGTTTTAGCTCCGACTTCTGATTTGACATCAATCTTTGAATGGTAAGAATATTTTTAAAAATAAAAGGATATATATAGAAAAAATACAAACTACCAATTGTAAAGTAGTCTTGACAACTTTTTAAGGTACTCCACATAACAAAACCAATTATATTATATTTAGTTTACAAAATAGGTGTAGTATTAGATAAATAGATAAATAAAAATATTTCTTTCTCTCCCTTTTAGTGATACAACTATCTTTAGATAAGTTATGTGAAATAGTTTTATAGCTAGGTAAACAATAGAGATTGCTCCTTTCTTTCCCCTTAATAATGGATTTATGGAGTTCAATCTAGCACATGAACTTAGATCTTTCTAGGTGTCCATACATTAGAAGTCGATAGCTTCCTTTGTCACCTTACTTACAGTTTTTGTATACATCCTCCATTTGGGAGAATGCCTTTTGTACAGTATTTTTACATACTGCTCTCTCTAAGGACTTTTGATGCTATTAATAAATGCAATAGCCATATTGGCTTTTTCTAAAAAAAAATAAAATTTATTACTCTTGTGGTAAGAGATTTGATATTCATGGGCTTTTGGTTAGGATAGGCCAACTTATAAGCTGTTGGCTATACCAGATTTTATCAAGTTTTTATTATTTCGGAAATCAAGTTATTGAATGATTGAATATTAAAAAAAAAAAACGATAAAATTTTCCCAACCCTTTATAAGAACACACAAAGAATACCTTCTTACTCAAAAACACATCTTATATTTATGTATAGATCATAATGCAGAGGAATCCACTAAAATAATATAGTTTTTTTTTTAAATTCATAAAATAGGGTATCAAAAAAAAAAATCCAAAAATGGGTCTTGAAATTGCAAATCCAAAACACGCCTTCAATACACGACACACCCCCTTATACAATTAGTCCCACCGTCGAAAAGAGTTCGTTAAATATATACCGTTCACATATCCACTACAAGCTTACAACTTGCAAACCTAAAAAAAAAATGCATTTAAACTTACTTTAATAGATTCATTGACGTTATAGTATATCAAATTAATAATACAAACGTAAAAATAGAACACATTCATTCTTATTTTTCCTTCTACAAACTCCATTTCTTCGTTTATTTTTCTCTTTTGCAAGAAGAAGAAGGTCTTCTATAGCTACGAAATAATGGGATTTAAATGAGTCCGTTGAGATCTACCATTTCCTCAATGAAAAAACTTAATTAATCTATATTTTGGTATGTATTTTGATAAAAAGTTAAGGTTTTTTTTTTTTATTACTATGTTAGTTTTCATTATTTGACAAACTTTTACCATGATTCTTTGTAATGTTATGTTTTTTAGAAAATATTAGTACTTGTTTTTAGTTTGTAGTGTGTTAGATAAGATTTATATAGATCTTGCAATATGTAATATGTAGTAGTTAATTTTTCCATTAGTATGGGAACAAGATCAACATTATGCTAATAAAAATTTTCATATTAAATTTAAATGTCAAATTTATGGTTTATTATATGTATTGTTAAAAAAAATTGTAATTGAATAATTCTTAAAAAAAACTTTGAAAAGTTTTTTTTTATAAAATAATCTTTATTGTGGTCTTACGTAAAATTGCCAATTTTTCTAAAAAAATTCTAAAGTAAAAATTAAAATTGAAACGTAATATTTGTTTTTTTTTACATGATAAGAAAAAGATCAATGTTTTGCATTGTCAATTTTTAAAAAATTGGTATTATCTATTTTTTGTCGAATAGTTGGTAATTTATTTATATTGTGGATAGGATAACGATGACTACATCAAATTGATGATCTACGCATTTGAAAATATTATGGGTGGTAACTAAGGGCTAAAATATGATAGGGATCTGATTAAAAAGTTGAAAATGAAGAAAAATGTGAATCACACCGAATTCTTATATAGAATATGCTAGAATATTGGAGTCAATCCAACTGAAGTAGAGGGTTAAGATAATATAACTTATACCTTGATAGCAATTAGAGATGATGATAATGTTGAAAATTCGATTGAAATAGTTGAATTTCTTGGAGATCATGACATACAACAGTTGTATGTTAGAATTTCTGAAGATTTAGGGGGCCCCTTCGAATGGTAGACATTTCAAGAAAGTAGATACTCGCATTCCTCACATAAAATGGAAGAAATGCTTCTAAAGCCATTGACATTTGAAGCATTTATCCTAACCCCCATGGAAGAGGCACCATTGAATGATGAAGATGAAATAGATAGAGCAATTACTCCGGTATTACAATGACTAGACACACATGATCCCTACATGGTGTGTTTAGGAGTGGAAACTGCAATAGACACTGATGTTAGAATAGGTCTTGAGGAGGAAAGTTCTGACTATGAGGAAAACTCTAAGGAGGAAGATGAGGAAAGTGAAATTGAAGGAGATGATATAGTTTAGGAGAATCCTCCAATCGCACTTGAGTTCTCCAGACAAACAATGTATCAGCCAAGTTTGGTTGAACCACTTAGTATGGTAGTTAGTGATCCTGTTCCCTATTACAATGTTGATGGTGATGACAATTAAATCTATTTCGAGGAGGAGCAAAATGTAATGTAGAGTGGTTCGAGTAGTAGTGATGAGTTCTATAAAGGCATGAGATTTAGGACAAAGGCAAATGTGGTTTAAGCAATTAAGTCTTATCATGTGAAAAACTGTTGTAACTTCACTATTGTAGAATTTAAGACGTTGCTTTGGTCTGTTTATTATTCAAAAAGAGAAGATAGTTGTAAGTAGAGGCTTAAGGCCTAAAAGAAGAAGCTAGAGGAGTTGTTTATAGTTATTAGATTTGAGGGTCCACACACACATATCAACCTAATGATAAGTTATGATCACCGATAGTTGGATTGCAATATTCTTGAAAGCCAGTTTGTAAATTTTGTCATTGACAATCTTGATATGAAGGTTACGGAGCTCACTTTGTTGTGGAATTGGAATTTGGTTACAAGACAGGTAGAAGACAGGTTTAGGATGGTAAGAAATGGGCTATTAAGTATGTGTGTAAGAATTGGGAGTTGTCTTACAATGAATTCCTTAAGCTTCTAAATGCGATTAAAAAAACTAATCTCGGAACATGACTTGATTAGGGGTAGAGAAGATCAAATACCCTTAGAGTGTCCACTCTTAAGTGGGTTTTCTAAGCATTCAGGCAGTACATTGTAGCATAGAGATTGCTTAGATTAGTCATTACCATTGATGGAACTTTTCCTTATGAGAAGTATACACAGAAGTTGCTGATTGCTTATAGCATTGATGGCAACAACCATATACTACCATTGGCATTCGCTTTTGTAGATGACGAGTTAGTTGAAAAATGGGCTAGTTTTTAAGAAAATTAAAGGAACATATGGTTAGTGATTGTACAGGTTGTGAAACCATTTGCCTTATGTAAACACCCCATTTTTCCCTTAACAATCAATAACGGTCAATTTTCATTTTTTACAATTTTTCTTCTAATTTAGCAAAAATAGGAAAAACATAAAAAAATAAAATAAATAGGGAAAAAATATCAACTTTGGAAAATAATTTTAGAAATGATAAGAAAAGGAGTTAAATAATTTTTACAAATTTTTTGAATTTCAAAATAATAAAAATTGCATTACATATATGCAAATTGTGAAAATAAAAAAACTGAGAAGTGGGCTAGCTCAATTGGTCCAAACCATAGCCTAAGGTGTGGGGGAAGGGGCTTGGTCAGGCATTCGAATCGCGGGGGACGCATTCCGCGTTTTGCAATTTTTTTCCCTCCCCAGTACACGTGTCAACAGTTGATTGGCCAACACGAATACACGTGCCGAGCACGTGATCATTCCCTTCCTTTGTCCAAGATCGTCGCTGGTGAGGAAAAATCGAATTTCGACCGTATTGATTCAATTTTTTACACAAATCTAACAGATCTTTAATTGAAATGGGATAAACATCATCCAATTAGAATCAAATTGCAACAGATCGAAGGATTTACACAAATCAAAGATGGGTTTTTCAATCAAAATCCGATTTGCCTCAATCGGAAGAAATCTGAGCTTATTAAGCTCAATTTCTGATGTCTATAAATAAGAATCGAGGGGAGGAAGCCAAAGCACGGATCAAAAGTGAGAAAAGAGAGAAAATAAGTGAGATTGGAGCTTCGCCGGAGTTCTCAAGCACGACCGTCAATCAGCACCGCCTTGAAACGTTGCCTGGGGAGGTTTTCGATCGCAACCACCACTGGCTTTAGGTTCCTCATCCTCGGAAGCTTCAGAAACACCCCTCATTCGACAAAAAGGACCGTCGGAATGCCGCCGATAAGGATCTCTAGCCACCGTGATAGTTCCAACCCGACCGACCTGACTCGACCCATGCACCGTATCCAGATCCAGGTAAGTCGAATTTTTGGATTTTTTAATTATTTATTTATTTATCTAATTTTATTTTTTATTTATTTATTTATTCATTTGTTATTTATAATTAAAAATAATATTAAAAAATATTAGAATTTATATTAGTTTTTTTTAAGGTTTAGTTTAGGATAGAATAAATAATAGAAAATTATAAAAATCACAAAAAATAATAAAACAATAAATAATAAAATATAAATATAAAATAATAAAATAATAATAATAAGTAAGAATATACATTAGGAAAAATGATAGAATTTAGATGTTTAGTTTAGGGTAGATAAAATAATGAAAATAGAAAAAATATATTAATTAATCAATAAAAAATAAAAAATAAAAAAAAATAAGAATATTAGAGGTAGGTTAATAATAGGGAAATAAAAATTTTATCACTTAGAAAAATTCTTTTCTTAAATAAATCCAAAATTGGTTTTTCCTTAAATTGTTATTTTTCAAAAATAAAATAATCAAGCTTAGGTTTAATTTTTCCCAAAAAATACTAAAATGATAAAAACGTAAACCAAAAGTAATTTCATAATTAAAATTAACAAACACATTAAAGTTTTTCATGAAAAGCGAATTACGGCTTGTTTGATCCTGAATAACAGATACGTAAGCACCCATTTAGGGAAACTTTAAAAAGAATAAAAAATCATTTTTTTAGAATAAGTTATTCAAAAACACAACAAAAAGATAACAAAAAAAATAATAAATAACAATAAAAGACATTAGGATAGGGTTTAGATTTCAGGAGAATAGGGTGGTAACTTTAAGGTTTTAATAGGTTAGCCTCCAAGTCCAACAACTCTGGTTTTTCCTTTCTTCTTTCACAAAAATGAAAAGAGGAAATCTCGCCGACTAGTTGTCCAAATTAGGATTAATATGCTTAATTGGTCCTAATTCAATTTTTCCTAACTTCAGTTGGGTGGCGACTTCAAAATAAAATAAAATTCCTAGTTTAATTTGAGGATCTATATTAGATGAGCATATGGTCTAGTATAAATTGGATTAGGAATGAAAAAAAAATAAAAAATTAGACTCGACACCTTATATCGGATAGATACCTTAGCATCAAGTTGGCAGTTGAAGCCTGAGCCAATGGATAGTGCTCTCCATTTGCAATGTGGTGATTTTGTATACGACATATTGTAAGCAACTTTAACAAGGCACACAAAAATATGCAATGCAAGAAGTTGGTCACCTATACTAAGCTGTAGGCACAAGCTTAGAAACTAAACCATTTGATGGACTAGGTGAAAGCTATTAAGCCCGATGCCTCAACATGATTTGACGACGTGTCGATGGAGATGAGGATGTTGGATCATGACGGTTACTACTAGTTTGGGTATATGACCTCTAACATTGTTGAAAGCTACAATTTCGTCTTGAAAGGAGCTCGAGGGTTAACTGTGGTTGCTTTGATGAAGAATACTATTTACAATTGTGTAGTTTCGTTAACAAGCATTCGAAGGCACTTAAGAATATGGAAAATGATAGAATCTTCACAAAATATGCCACCGAAAAAATAGATAGATGGAGTTTATGAGCTAGCAACCACAGGGTCATCAACTACAACAGGTAGGAGAGAATTTTTGAAGTGCTCATTGGTACTTATCGTATAGTGAGTGGGTTGAGGGAAAGGGGTCGGATGCACATTGTTGACTTTGCCTACAGCTTATACACTTGCTAAAAGTGGCAAATATATCAAATCCCATGCTTCCATGTTTATGCAATAACTGCTTCAATTAGGCTTGATATTTCAGCATCTATACTTGATTGGTACAAGTAGATGCACCAAGAGCTTGTATATAGGACCCACTTCCAGCCTACAGGCAACAAGCTCAATTGGGAGCCAATACAGTTCCCATTACTTTGTCTAAGAAAGAAGCTTGCATGGAAAAAGGGGAAACTAAGGTAAAAAAGATACCACATGGAGATGGATATTATGGAACATCCAAACAAGATCACATGTAGACTTTACCGATGGGCATGCCATAATAGAAGAATGTGCCCACATCGACATGGTAATGGTAAGCGTTAGATAATTAGATGCACGGTTAATTAAATCTTAGCTCACCTATGCACATTTACGATATCGAATCATTGTCTGTATAATGCTAACATTTTTTATTTTCATTGTGTAGATTAGGTGGATCCTCGACCATTTCACCCATTTGTTTTAACATAGTAGGAGGGAGATCATTCATGGATGTTAGCAATTCTTATACATTAATATTTCAAAATTTGTAATTTATTAACACTTTCTAATAAATTATTTATTTGTACTTTTCTATCTATGCTTTTACATTTTCTTTAACAATTGTTTCTAAACTTTTTTAATAATCATAAAAAATTTCTTCATTGATAAATTTCTTCAAATTGCTTTTTTTTTTTTAAATTAAAATTTTACATAAGAATAACAAATAAAATAATTTCCATAAATTTAAAAATTATAATAGTTTTTAAATTTAAATAAAAAAATCAATTGTGCTAAAAGCACAGATCCTTTAGTATAATATACTGAAGGAGCGTACCCAATTTGCACATTCAATTTTGCCAAAATTGGTAAAACTAAAGGCATATTCTAGGTTTATGACTTCAAAACTTATTTTGGAACAATTTTTTGGGTACTCTATTTTTCAAATTAAAAAAAATATATTATTTTAGTGGATTCCCCTCATAATGGATCCATTCCAATGGATAAGTGGATTAGCCTCCAATAGTAGAAGTTTTTCTCATTAATTTAGCAACTAGATAAAATTCAAATGTAGAAAATTTGATTTATTTTGGCATGCTAAATATTTACACCAATATTAGTATTTTCAAGTAATTTCATAAGAGATAAACAATCATCATGTCTAGCATTATTTGGTTTAAAAGTGTTGAGCCTAAATTTTTCATTTTTTCTAATCTGATTTACATTAAAACCTATGCTCATTTAATGTAAATCCTTGATTAAAATTAGGAAAAATTTAATTTATTTAAGAAAAAAGAGTCGCTACCTGATCAAGATCGAGAAAATGTTAACTTGAGACTAATTTAGCGGATTAGTTCTCATTTAGCTACTAGTTTGTGTAAAAACTCAAAAGAAAAAAACCAAAGATTTTAAAAATCGGGGGCTACCTTATTAAAAACTTATGGTTGCTACTTTAACATTCCAAGTCTAAATTTATTTTTTGAAACAAATATTAAATTAAATGAACCTAATTATTATTTATGGTTGAAGTTGCCTTGAAGGTGCCTATGTACCCATTATCTGGGATCATGCCAATTGTAGTTTGCATTTATTTAATATTCTAAAATTTTAAAATAAATTTATAGAAACAAAAAAAAAAAAAGAAAATTTTGTTAAAAGAGCTAAAATGTCTTTAAAAAAATTATAAAAACTATTTTTTAAAAAGTAAAAATGTCTTAGAAAAAACTAAAGTTATTTAAAAAAAAAACTAAAATGTCTTTTAAAAATTATAAAAACTAATTTAAAAAAAAATAAAATGCCTTTATAAAACTATTTTATTTAAGAAAAGGGCTAAAATGTCAAAAATAAATTATAAAAAACTAATTTTTAAAATAAAAACTAAGGTGTCTAAAAATTTTTATAAAAAACTAATTTTTTTTATTATTATTTTTATTTTAAAAGCTAAAATGTCAAAAAAAGGGGTAATGATCACAAACTTAGATTGGAGTTGGGTTTGAATCTAGGTTTACATGAGCTTGATCAGAATAGTAGTCACTCTGCACTTTCGATCTTTAGATAGCTTCTAACTTAGTCTATCATGGCAACGGAGTGTATGGGAATGGCTCATAGGAGGATCATACAGCTACTGGTATTGTTGAAGCTTTACGGTGGAGGATTGAATAGGAGCTTCAATTGTTAGTGAAAGGTTTAGTGGAGTTGGTATGGAGTGGCTCGGGTAGTGGCTTTTGAAAGCCGAAGAAGTAGAAAAATTACTAGGAATGGTCTTTGACCTTAACTAAGCCTAGGTTTGAAGAATTTCTAAAGAGAGGAAGAACTTCGTGGGTTTGGGAAGTTAGAGAGAGAAACATGAATTTAGCTTGGAGGGAGGGGATTTGAGATCGAATTGGTGCCAAGATGAAGAAAGGATGGTTCTATTTATACTAATTGAGTATTGTTTGAATATGGAAGCTCTTAAATGTGAAGATTTGCCTACCATGGAGGTGCTTGGAATGTGCTTGAAATATTCTTTTATTTTGAGGAAATAAGCATGATTTGAGTGATTATCCTAGTTGTAGAGAAGCTATACTTTCCTAAGAAGTGGAACCGAAGCTTCAAGTGTTGTCTTGCCTGATTTTGTTGGAAAATGGATAAACGAATATCTTGCGTGGTTGTTTTTTTTCCAACTTTGAGGCCAATTTCAAATGGCCAAATGCATGAATTTGGACATGAAATTGGTATGGATTAAAAGTATCTTGTGTAATCTATAAGATTCTACCATTAATTTAGGTGGTTACTTGTAGAAAAAGAAAAAGAAGCTCAAAGTGAGCTCAATGAGTTAGGAAAGTTTGGAAAAAAAATGGGGGCCTTGAAGACGACGGATATTACCATAGTCAGCGAATGGCATGTTGACACGTGGCATTGTTCTAAAAAGAAAAAGAGGATGTGTAGGCGCATGATAGAGGAATTGAACATGGGAATTTTATAAAGCGTGTGTGATGGAAGCCATGATGGGAGCCAAGCTAGAAGGTGGAATGTGGATCCTTTTGAAGTGCCACTTGGACCGATCACAAGAACTCGAGCGAAACTATTCAAATAAGCACTTAATGGGTTGATAAAGGATATCCAAGAAGCTAGAAAAGATTTGAGCAACCATGAGAATAAACTTGCATTTGTACAAGTCATTCAAGGTTTTAACAAAGGAGATCAAAGTTGCCAGCTTAGGTAGAGAAATAGCTGGCCTTGAAAACACTGGATTAACGCTGCCGGCTTTGAGCTGGCGTTGAAATTAGAGAGCTACAGAGGGACTACGCCGCCGGCATATATATCCGGTGTACATCTTACGCTGCCCACTACGCCGCCAGCTTACATCCGGCATACATTGCCTGATTGTTATTTTTCGCAACTTTATTATGTTTTGTCGTTTTGGGTTTTTTCTTTACGAGTTGTAAACACTATAAATAGTCTGTTAGGGTTGGAAAGAGATACAACTTTGATTAATATAATTTGAAGAGTATTCCTCTCTTGGTTCTCCAAAGAACTTCTCTTGAACTTATCGGATCTCTTTCGTGGCATTCAAATCAGACTTATCAATTAGTCTTTCATCTCGATTGTAGCGTTAACATAGTATACCAAGGTTCTTGCCTCATCTATAGGCATTGGGTCGCAGTTCCACTTCGATTAATTGGCATCTTGGGTTGTAATTCCAAATGTATTAGTATAGGGTTTCGTCACAGGTGGGCGTAGTTCGTATTAGTGTGTATGTCTTTCTATCAAGCCATTAGCTTGTGCCTCAATTTTATTATGCAAATAAATTGCATTTATTTCCATTTTGACTTACTTTTCTGTCTTAAAAAAGTTTCCTATGTTTACTCGATGAGGGAATTAAACTCAGGAATTTTAGAATGCATTCGTGTGTCTTTCCCTCAAGCCATTGGCCTATGCCTCAATTTTGTTATGCACATAAATTGTATTTATTCCCATTTTGACCTACTTTTCAATCCTAGAAAAAAAAAATTACAAGCATTTGTGCAATGGGGGAATTGAGCTTGGGAATTTTAGAATCCATGCATGCATTTTTCCATCAAGCAATTGGCTTGTGTCTCAATTTTATTATGTAAAAAAATTGCATTTATTCCCATTTTGACTCACTTTTCAATTCTAAAAAAAATTGCCTGCATTTGCACAGGGGGGAAGTGGAACGTGAGTCTTAGTGAAATGCTTGTGTATATTTTCCAATCAAGCCATTGGCCAATGCCTTGGTCTTATAATGCAAATAAATTGCATTTATCATGATTTTTTTTTCTTTTTTAATGAAAATACAAATTAAAATAAAAAGAGTGCAAAAATGGGGTGTCTACAGTTACCACTCTTTAGGGTGAAGTTTGAAGAAAACTTTACCACAAAGATCAAAGTGATACATCATTTTTTCCAAAAGAGTGTACTCTGACGAGCTATCCAACCAAATGCAAGAAATATTTCAAGCTAATAAAAGATGTTTAGGATGGGGGCTTATAGGTTGATTATCCTAAAATAGAAAGTATCCCTAAAAGATGAATTTTGGAAAGTGCACCTATGGATTGACTAATTTACATAGGAAAGCATCTATTATAGACTAACAACCCTAATAAAAGGTGAATTTTAGGATAGTGCTCATGTGGGTTGACTAATAGGAAAGTATCTATTATAGATTAGCATATCTAAAAGCAAAGTTTTAGGAAAGTGCCCTTATAGGGCGACTAACCTACTATGAGGAAGCGTCTTCATTGACTAGCAACCGTACATTGATTAGTAACCGAAAAAATGACTTTTTAAGAAAGTGCCCTTATAGGCTAACTGACCTAAGGCATATCTAAATTTTACTACCCATGCATAATGTATTTTAATAGTAAGGAATTTTACTTGGTTTTGTAGATAGTGCTTAAATAATGAACCTTCTTCTTGAAGTTCAAAGTAGTCATTTATTTGCCTCCATCTTGAATCAACTCTTTTCTTGTTAAGATTTGCTTTTATTATAGAATCTTCACCCTTTACACTCATTTTACTGAAATTTATCTCTACTCCCGTTATTTGGGACTTTAACATGAAATAGAAAATAAAACTTCCTTTTGAAAAAGGTGAAACCATGATGGAGTATTTGAAGAGTTTTCATTATTCATCATTGTTTTATTCCTTATAACTTCCCTCATGTTTAAGTGTATAAGGTAAAATAGGAGTAAAGGAGGAAGAAACATATTGATGAGGTAAGAGATGATTGATCCAATGCCAATGACCATCAGGGATATCAACTTTATGTGTAGATGGTAAAAACTAGACCACAAAAGACCAAAGATCGCTAATATTTTCAATAAACTCAAGTAAGATTCCATTAATTCATCAAAGATAGTACATTTTAATTGCATTAGAATTTACGTGGTCCTTTAAATTTAGACCATCCATATGTGACAAAATTAATGCCCCTCCAGATAATACCCTCTTTGCAAAATATGGCCCCTCATAATTAGGAGTAAACTTCTCTCTAGGATCTTGTATATTCGAGAGGATCTTTCTTAAAACTAAGTTACCCTTTTGGAAACTTCGAGGTCACACTCTTTTATTAAAGGCTTTAGCCATTCTTTATTGGTAACATTAGTCATGACATAATGCTGCTAACCTCTTTTCATCAATTAAGCTCCATTGGTCAACCTTCTTTTTCATCTAATCAGCTTCATCTAGTTGAGTTTCTAATAATACTCTGATTGACGAAATCTTAACTTCAACTGGTAATATTGCCTCAGTGCTATATACCAAAGAGTAAGGTGTAGCCCTTATTGATGTTCTAATGGAAGTCCAATAGACCATGAGTGCAAATGGAAACATCTCATGCCAATCTTTATAAGTAATGACCATCTTTTCAATAATCCATTTGATATTTTTATTGGTCGCTTCTATAGCCCTATTCATTTGTGGTTGATGTGAAGTGGAATTCTTGTGATTAATCCTGAAATGTTGGCACAATTCTATCATGAGCTTGTTGTTGGGGTTCTTTTCATTATCTATAATAATTGACTAAGGAGATCCATATCAAGCAATAATGTTCCTTTTGATGGATTTGACCATTACTCCTTTAATAACATTGGTATATGAGGAAGTTTCGACCCATTTGTTGAAATAGTCGATTGCCACAAGTATAATCAATGACCATTGGATGCTTTTGGGGTAGTTGGTCCAGTTATGTCTAAACCCCACATAGAGAACAACCAGGGTGAAGAAAGTGTATGAAGTTCTTAAAGAGGGGCATTTATTGTGTTAGCATAAATTTGACATAGATGACAATGTCTCATGTATTTGATGCATTTAGCTTCCATAGTCAACTAGTAATAATCCAATCTTATGATTTTCTTGGCTAGCATGTAGCCGTTCATATGAGGACCACATATTCCCTCATATACCTCTTTTATAAGGGCGTTTGCTTCTTTGTTGTCCAGACATCTCAATAATGTGCTATCAAATGATTGCCTATACAGTGTGGGCTCACTTAGTAGAAAATGACTTACCAATCTTTCGAGCATTTTTTTGTCTTTCTTATCAGCTTTTTCTAGATATCTTCCATCTCAAAGTAAGATCTTGATGTCATGATACCAAGGTTTATCGTCTTGTGCTTCTTCAACAATTAAAGAAAAAGCACATTTATCTTCAATCTCAATCTTAAGAGGTTAGAATTCTACCCCTTTTGAAATTTAGGTCAAAGATGCTAATGTAGTTAAGGTATTGGCAAATTGATTTTTCATCCTTGGTATATATGTGAATGTGATCTCTCTAAACTTCCCTATTAATCCTAATAACTGCTGGTGATAAGGTGATAAGAATCAAAATTCTATAGGACCTATCACTAGGGCAAGAGCCAAAGGGTTACAAAATTTGGTGATGAGGGTCCTCTTTGAACAATCCAACCCCAAAAATATTTGTATACTAACTTCTTTTCTATTACTTATTTGTTGTGCATTCAAGCAAGTATAATTGTCAGTTTTTATAGGTCGATGGATAAACTCGCTAAAGCTTAGCTTGTGGGTTATTCATGGATCTACATAAACCAAAGAAGAACCAGTCCAACAAATTGTTCACTTGAATTAAAGAACCGGCCACTTGAAAACCATTTGTATATGTAATTGTTACTTATGGGAACCGGCCATTTTATTTTGTAATGGTAATTTGTATTTTAGGAACCGGCCACTTAGTGGCAACTTTGTAATTTTTGGTTTGTTTTTACCCTAATAGGAGCAAGTATAAATACTTGCTAACTAGGGTTTTTAGGGAGTTTTTGATATTTTGAAAAATACAAACACTTTGTGCTGTGAGGGAGAGACTTGCAAATTAAAGATCTCTTATCAATTTTTTGTGAAATTGTGGCGAGAATCAACAAGAGGAGATTGTGAGTCATATCAATCTTGCTTTTGTTGTTAACAAATTGTGTTTAGTGAGTCATATCTAGGTGCAATTTGTGGTTACTTGTTCATTCACGTGATTTAGGTTATAATTTTCAGATTTGGTCATTTCAATTTTGAAATTGCTTCCAAGTGTAATTGCGTGATTTTCCATTGAAAATCACATACTTATTTGTTCATATTTCGGTTGGTAGTTTGCTTAATTGGAATCAAGTTCATCATGCCATTTTTGAGTCTAAATTTGTGTGGTTGATTATTCATTTGTATCTTATGCTTGTGATTTAGATTCTTAAGCAAATCATAAGGTACCGATTTTGGATTTTTCATCTTATATTCTCTTTGGGTTTGACAAATAATGAGTAGGGAGTCCCTATATACTTTTAATTCATGAATTCCCATATCCAAGGCCATTTTGAGACCTAGAATGCATGCTTCATATTCTACGATGTTGTTAGTGTATGAGAACATAAGCTTTGTTGCTAAAAGGACTTGGTTACCTTCAAGTGAGACTAGCACTACTCATATTCCATAGTCAAATACATTAGCAACTCCATCAAAGTACAATTTCCATTTGAGAATCCTTCCTCTTTTAGAGTTAAAATCGCTTTCAACCACCAATATATCTTCATCTAGGAGTTGCACCTGTGGTTCTTGGGTAGTTCCTTTAAGTGGATGCTTAGCCAATTTATTTTCTATAATTTGACCTTTAACTAAACTCTAGTTCATATAGGTGATGTCAAAGTTAAACAATAGCATTTGCCATTTAGAATTCTTGCCAAGTAGGGTTAGTTTGTTTGCTAAATATTTCAAGGGATCATGTTTTGTTAATAATTTAATTGAATAGTAAAGTGTATATTGTTTGAGTTGATGCATAATCCAAACTAATGAACAACATGTCCTCTCTACTTTTGATTATTTTTATTCCCCTTTAGTAAATTTTTTACTCAGGTAGTAAATGGCTTGTTCTCTTCCCCTTTTATCCTTTTAGCTAAGCATACACCCTATAGACTCAAGTAGTATTGTCAAGTACAAAACTAGCGACTTGCCGAGTTTAGGAGTCATTAGTACAAGAGAATTCATGAGATATTATTTAATTTCCATGAAAGCTGGTTCACATTCCTTGTTCCACTCTATGGTGGCATTTTTCTTTAGTAGTTTGAATAAGGCGACATTTATCTATAAGCTATGAGATGAACTAAGCAATGTAATTCAGATGCCCAAGTAGTCCTCTGACTTCTTTAAGTGTGCAAGGAGGTGGCATTTTTAGCATCGCTTTGACCTTATCTAGGTCTACCTCCATGCCCTTTTGATTGACCATAAAACCCAATAATTTTCTTAAGGTAACTCAAAAAGTGCATTTTTCTAGGTTAAAGTTTTAGTTGGTATTTCCTTATTGTTCAAAAAAACTTTTTTCATAATGTCTACATGGTCTTCCACTTCTTTGGATTCAGCAATCATGTCGTTAGCATATACCTCAATTTCTTAGTGCATCATGTTATGAAATAATGTAACCATCATTCTTTGATATGTCACCCTAGCATTTTTAAGACCAAAGGACATAACCTTGTAATAAAAGGTACCCCAGGTTGTGATGAAGGTTATGTTGGTCTTATCTTCTTTTGACATCTTGATTTGGTTATACCTTAAAAAACCATCCATGAATAAGAAAAGATGGTTTCCAGCTACATTATCTACTAAGACATCTATGTGGGATAAAATATTATCTTTTGGTGTTGCTTGATTCAAGTCTCGAAAATCTATGCATACATGAACTTTCCCATTTTTCCTTATCACAAGGACTATATTAGCTACCTATTCAAGATAGTTCAATACCTCAATAAACCCAACCTCTAATAATTTCTTGGCATCTTCCCTGATTTTCAGTAAATTATCAAGTTGAAATTGTTTTAATTTTTGTTTCTTGGGTTTGATGTCTTCTTGTGTAAGCAGCTTATGAACTATGACCGATAGGTCAAGTCTTATCATATCTTTATGAAACTATATGAATACATCAAGGTAATTAGATAATAGCTTGGTTAACCTTCTTTTCTATTCATCATTAAGATTGCCCCCAACCTTAAGGTTCCTAGGGTTATCCTCATTCCTTAGGTTGACTGTTTTGATTAACTCATCAATGGAAATTCTACATTGTTCATATTTTTTCCAGTTCTCTTGAATCACTTTGTGGTCATCAATATCATCTCTGACGACTAAATCGGTAGGGTCAAAGGTGATATCAACATTTTGACCCCCTATGTGCTCGAGATATCCCTAATTTTCATCATTGGATTTAGATAAATATATATAAAAAAATAAATAAGTAGAAGAAGAGATAGAATGAATTGAGATTTTATTGATTTCATTTGTGTGGGTTACACTTATTGAATGAAAAAAAAAAACACAAAAACTCAACAAATATTAAACCATGGTCTACCCTTACTCTAAAGTAAGTCTATTGCTATTTAGGGGAAAAGAGAACCAACTTTGGAGTGATTGGGAGCTATAAGATATGCCCATTGATTCTTACAGCTTGTCGTTTGTGAGCTTGTTGGAGTTTTCTTTTTTACAGATATCAACGTCTCATAACTAGTCAAATGGGTGAATGTTGTTTGGAAGGGTGGAAAATTCATTAGGGCATTATACAATCTACCTCCCTTTCCTTGCTGAACTTACGAAGTTTTTCTTTGGTAGGGACAATCTAGACCAAATCTGTGACCCTCTTAAATTCACCTTTTTGTATTTGGCTCGGAATTAGTAATCATGCACACCTCGTCAATATTTGGAGTTTGAGATAATCTAGGCCGCCTTACTATTTCTTTATAAATGACATAATCTTGTTCACTTAAAATAGTGACAATGTGGCCAATAGAAATGAATTTGACCTTCTAGTAGAGGCTAGAAGGAATGGCCTACGTTATGTGGATCCAAGGCCTTCTAAGAAGTAAGTTAAAGGACCTTGGTATGTCTAGAACTTAGAAAGGGATTCCAAATAAATGCAGGCTGATTCCCACCATCATGTTAATTTCCCCTACAATTTCCCTCCTTGATCATCAAAAGCCCTTATTGTAGTAGAACTTAGCTTGATGTTAGTTTATCAACACTTAGCAGGTTAAGAGTAGCTAGAGGGCATACATCGAGGGAGGACCCATTATCAATAAGGAACCTAAAAACAATCATGTTGTTGCACTTGATCACTATGAAAAGTGGTTTGGTATGTTGATTACCATCTTCCCCTAATTCTTTCATTGAAAAGGATATTTGATCAATGGCAAAAAAATGGAATTGACAATTTGTCCCAAATTTTTAGTAGACATTCCTTGTGGCATCTTAAGTTTCCTCAAAATTTTGAATAAGGCTTCTTTGTGAGGCTTGAAAGAGAGTAGAAGACCCATAACGGAGATTTGGGTTGGGGTTTTTGATGATTGGTCCATGATATTGCACTCACAGGACTTGATCATCTTTGAAAAAGCTGGTAGCCCCTTTTCTTCTTCTACTACCAGCTTTATAACTTTATTACTTGATTCATCGATTTTAGGCTTTTTCGTAGGCTCTTCTTTAGGGCTATGGACCCTTCATGACTAAGTGATTCCTCTAATGATAGAACTTGAGGGTTTCTCTTGATTAATCATCGCATAATTAAATAGGGTAGCCTTATAATTTTTTGGTGCTAAGGAAACATGGAAAGTATATTTCTTATCTTTTGGGACATTTTGCTCTTGTTTAAGTTCCTTGTAACATTTTAAGATCACTAGTTTAAAATCAAGACCTATTATGTTAACCATTTGATCATTCTCCTTCTCATTTTAGGGGTTATCTTTTTCTTTAAAATTTGAACCCTAACCACTTGGGGTAAGTTCTTCATAGATCGATAGTTAGATAAAGTAGATAACAAAATAATCAAATTTCCTTAAATGTTGCCTTAACAAACCAACCGTAGGATCACTTACATGTCATCTTTTCTCTAACTTCTTTTGAGTCGTTGACTTGTAAGGCTTGGTAAACAACATTTCCCCAATGTAGGATGCTTGGAACAATTGACAAATGGTTGACTGATAAGTGTTAAAAGAACCCTATTTATAGTGCTTATTGAATATGAATTTTTATAATTTTTGTGTGAATTTATTAAGAAAAAGATACTTAAGTGCTTAATATTTGATTTTAGGGGTTAAAGAGTGCACATTAAAGATTTAAAGAAGATCCGAGCAAAAACGAAGTGAAATCTAGAAAAATATGAGAAAAAGTGATTTTCATGTATGCATAACCTTCAGCATGGTCATGATAATGTTGGTGTAGGGAGCAAAAAGTGATCAGAATACATCATGCAATTGTGCCTTAGCTATTGCACAAGTCATGCTGAAGTAAGAAATATGCCTAGAGAAGAAACTACAAGAATCATAGAGTGCACGACCTCGAGCACGATCGTATAGGAGGCCATGCAGAAACCAGAAAGTTAGAATTTTATGTTTTTCCAAAGTGTACGGCCTCGAGCATGGGTATGCACCAAGCCGTGCATGCGATAAAAAATTTCCCAAACTATAATACTTGCTTCATTATGAAAATTAGGGATCTGGATTTATTTTCTCTCATAACTACTCTAAAAACCCTAGGAGAGCAAAATCACACATTTGGAGAGCAAAATCGCTAGAGCATCATCGAGAAACACAAAAAGATTACGAGAGTTTATTCTTTTCATCATGAATCATTACTATTTCTCTAGATTTCTTGTTATCACTGTAGATTCTATGGAGAAGTAGATTTATATGCCTTACATCTTGTGAAACTCTAAACCATGAGATTGAATTACTTATTGATTATTTTAAATTTTTTGTCTTTGTATCTATTCATGTGTTTTACTGCTGTGTAATTAATTTATGCGCATGAATTGATTACATGTATGATTCTTATTAAATAGAGAGAGGTCTCATCTAATAGGATAGATCTTCATGAATAGAAAGATTACATGTTTTACCTAAAGGTAGGAAAACTTCCATTCTGCATAAAGATTTAATCTTTAATTGGGAATTGTGAACTTAATAAAATCTTATAAGGCGATAGTGAGGGAGAGATCTCTACTATTCCATATAAGGTTATTAAGTAATTAACTTGAGGGAATAATTAATTTAATTGAGAATTCTTGTAGTGCGAAGCATAAAGAATTAATTAGTCAACACTTTATTATAAGAAAATTAGGGTTTAGAGTGGATCAAGATGAAGGATATGCCTTTGTGATCGAATTTATTTATTTCAATGATTATAATTAATCTTAGGGTTATTAGATTAGTAATTAGTAATTTAATTTATTAATCTCACATTGGAAATTAGACTAGATAGTAGAAAACCAGTAATATTAATATTTGTGATGGGACGATCTGACCGTTCTAACAAGTTTAAACCTTTACTCAATCCTAGCTTACGATCAGTTCTCAGGCAAGTGTACCTATTGACTAGCAGTATAGCATAGGAGTACAGGTATCGATCCCATGAAGACTTATAAGTACTAGTACTAACGATTCTCCTACTATCTAACTTCTCACTATTGATGATCTCAACTATCCTAATTATTGCCTAAACATGAAAGAAACAAATAAAATGAACAAAGTAAATGTAATCAAACACTCCCTTAATTAATTCAATGATCTAAACATACCCTACCTAAGGTCCACCCCTGATTCTCATGCAGCTTTTATTCAATTCCAACCTATCCAATGATTAATACCCAATCTTTGATCTGCGGAGTTTCTTACTCTAGATTAGAGTCTTTCTCAAGATCAATAATCCCTAATCCTAATTAAACCAATTAAGATCTCTCTTCAATTAACATAATCAAGATTGTAATAGAATTCTAGGAATCTCAATTGAACCAGACCGCAATGACCTTGTTCAATACAGAAGACCTCCTATAACCTATCTCTAGGATTACAAGGGGTCTTTTTATTCATGCAAGATCTACTCTATTACCGATTTCTCAATCTTAATAACAGAGATATAATTCCATCCTAATATTGCGCACATATCAAGATGAATAAACTATAATTGCAACATGAACAAACTTAAAGAATAGAATTAAATTATTGAACATCAACAATTCTGTCACATGATACTCAGGGGTTTCTCAAGGGAACGGGTATGAAACAATTAGCCACTCATGAATTTAATAGGAAGAGCAAAACATAAAATAATTGAGTCCATAAAGAAAATTCAAACACGAAATATCCTGGCTTCCAATCCGAAACTATTCTGGCAACAGCTCCTAGCAGCAGCTTCTCTTCTCTAGGGTTTCTCTTGTGCCACCTCCTCCCTTTCTCTCATTAGGGTTGTTCTATTTATACTTCTTAAGGCATGGCCGAGCATCTTCAGCTGGAAAGATACGATCGTATCTTTCCTTTTCCAAGAGAATCTCGTCAAGTGAGTAACAGTCGCCTGGCACGCCCAACAGCATGGCCAGATTTCAAACCGTGTCTCCCTCTGGTCGCAAATATGTAACTCCTCAATCTTGCTCAGTGTTTGGCACGGCTAGAAGCACGACCAGATTTCAAACTGTGTCTCCCTCTGGTCGCAAATATGTAACTCCTCAATCTTGCTCAGTGTTTGGCATGGCTAGGAGCACGGCTAGGAACACGGCTAGCAGCATTGCTATCAACACGGCTAGAGGCACGACTAGATTATAAACCGTGCCACGTTCTGGAGCTTTCCACTTCTTTGCAGTGTCTGCCACGGCTTCAAACACCCCCTTATCATGAGTCGTGCTTCCTTCCCAAGTGACGCTTTCATCTTCAGGTGTGCCCACGGTTCATGACACGGCCGTGCCTTTCCACGTGTTGTCCATGAGTAACTTTAACTTGATCTTTTAAAGCTTCAATTATGCTCCTTTTGTGATCTTTCTCCTTCTCTTTGGTATTATACCCTGAAACATGTATTTTTATCTGTTAAGTACCGAATCCGCATTGATTTTATTCAAAAGATTATACAAATTCATTCTTAATGCCCATGATTTACAACGGTTAATTTACTCTTATCAAATTTCCCCACACTTAAGGTTTTGCTTGTCCTCAAGCAAACATGGATTAAGAAAACCTAAAGGACCAGTTCTCAATAAGTTCCTGCAATCAAGAAGATATTTCAGCGTCATCGATTTCATGCTACACCTCAATCATTGATAATCTTTACTCAATCTTACCGTTAGTTGTATACAAAATACAAATACTAAAATTCCCAAAGCTAATCCCAGTGAATCAAACTTTTACCCTTATCATTTAAACTAAAATTCCCAGAGTCAGAATTGTCACAAGATCGATACTAGTAAAATAAAGTATACCATCCTTTTAACCACTGTTGTAAGCAACACAACAGGGACTAAAGGTATGTTGTATCCACTTGTCTCCTAGCTCTTTCTTTTCTGTTTCATCCAATTCCTTTACCATTGAAGCACTTAACTAAGTTAACCGACCCATGTAACAAACTTTCGATCGATAATCCCGAGTTCATCACTCGAGTTAACAGACGTTATTCCCTCAGCGTAGAAGGCGTCACTCGGATTTACTTGTTCGAGTCTAATTAACTCATTTACTTAATTAATTAATTAAGACAGTTTCCTTGGTCAGTAAGTCCCAGACTAGGCGATCTTAGGCTACTAGGTTTAAAAATACCCCTTCGAACCTCTACCATCTCAATCAATCAACTATCATTTATATAAGCTCTTTTAAGTTCATTTTTTTCAGACATTTCTCAGTTTTTTTTTTTTTTTGGAAACTTCTTCAAAAAGGAATCACCAAGTTACAAGTATCATTTACTCCTTCACTCTAAGTCATATAGCTTACCTACTGAGAAAAAAGAAGAGCATACTAAACTCACAATGACCTTAGTTCAATCTCACTTCCCAAAAGTAAAGGTTAAATGACAAGTAAGTTTACTTCACTTGGATTTCATCTTGTAATTTTAGCAACGTATCTTTAATACATAATAAGAGAATAAATATGGTTAAAGATTTTCCATGGGGGTATAAACAAATCTCAGCAGTTATTGATTGTCAAAAGTCATCATCGATTATACCTTAATTAAGAGGAAATTGCATTTTTGATTGCACAACCCTTGTATCCTAGTTTCATTTTCCTAACCCGCTTCCCCACACTTATAGTAGACATTGTCCCCAATGTCCTCGTGAAATGCAAAAAGGGAAACAAAGTATAAAAGCAAAAAGAAAACAAAAGTGAAAGGAAAACTTCCCTGAAGTCTTTTACAACGCCGATCTTTAACAGAAAGTCAAGCGATGCACAAGTAGAGTCATGAGAACCTCTGCTAAACATAACGGGTTGGTGTACTTGGAACGCCTGTATCTCACAACAACAGCAACAATAGAAAACAAACAAAAGAAACTCATAATCGACTGAACATAAAGCTAACTATCATCAACATTTTCTATTTCAAACATTAGTGGTTGGTCAGTTTTCCAGAATCATATAAATCAGGACAGTAAAAACAAAAGTAAGACGGCTATTCTATACAATGGTCCAAATCTCCCGAGTTCAACTTCCATCGATCCACTCGCAAAATCAGCTGCTGAAGTCATCATCCGATGGCAATGATACAGTGCCTGATCGGCGGGGAGAATCAGATCCAATCACCTCAGTATTCTGCTGATTGCTCGCTTCAGCAGTCGCAACTGCGGGACTTTTATGTCGTGCCATGAAAGCTGCACCCGAGGATTCTCCAACATGAAAACCAGTATCATATGCACCACTCGAGTGACGATCTCCTCCAGAAACCACCCGAGTAGCTTGTGAGGCTACATCCTCATCGCTAGAGCCGCCACATGGGGGAAGATCTACCCCCAATTTCTCACCAATACGGGATAGACAAGTGACTAAATAACTCTTTAAGCCCTTCACCCGTTTTGACTGCCTGGCTTGTTCTCTTTTGATTTCTTCCAAATCTGCAGTCAATCTCTTTACTGAATCTGCAAGCTCCTGATTTGGTCCGGCCTGCTCTCGATCTTGAGCTCGCTCTTGCTCCTCACCCTCCTCGGGTTCTATCTCCGGCTCTTGTTGTTCGGTAGACACATCCGGTATGCGAAACCTCCACCTCCACAAAACACTCTCGGGGAGAGAGGTGCTCCTTCCACAGCTGTCCCTAGGAGCCCGGGTTGGAAAAACACCATAGTTTTTCAGAATACGAGTAATCCAAGAGCCGACAAAAACCTTACGATGCCCCAGATCGCATTGTTTTTTCAAACACCAAACAGCTGCTAATCCGACATTAACCCGAGTTCCTGTAATCATACTCCACAGCTGGTACAGGTCTGAAGCATTCACAACCCCTTGAGAATCACCTCTACCAGTGGTTGAGCGAGTAAGAATATAATGGAGTACACGCACGGCAGGATCTCTTAATTGGCTCCCCTTTGATTTGGAAGGGTCATATCCACCCGTTCCCATACTATTCCACACTCCATGCTGCAGTAAGACCCTAGGAAAGGCATCAGGAAGCTGCGCGAATTCATCGGAGTCGATAAACTCCTCGTCATAAATACCCAAACACTTGATAAAGTTTCTCATTTCAACACGGTAGTAATTCCCTTGGCAGTAGAAGGAGACCACATTATCAAGTTGGGTATGCCGGCCAAAACTAAGCTTGAATGTAGCTACAAAATCATAGCTTAGCGACGAGTACACGTCCTCCTCAATGCTCAGAAGTGCTTTCCAAGCGGGATCGTTCAAGAAATGATCAAATCGTTCCACTAACCCATACCTAGCTAGCACTTCCCAATCAACTACTACATTAGGCATAAATATCTTCTTGTCGCGCACCATATCATACTTACCTTCGTCCTCGCTCCGCAAGTTAGGAGGGTAGCGTCGGGTGGACCTAGAAGAACCACCAGTTGAACGGGGTTGAGTGTTTTTGCGTGCCACGGTCTTAGTCCTCGGCATTTTGACTATACCACGCTTGAGAAATCTTGATAGAGTGATGAATGACATTCTTCAACAGAGAGGGAAGGAGAAAAAGAATGAAGAGGCAGAGAGAGGTGATGTGGGAATGAAGAGAGAAATTAAGGGAAAGGGGTTTTATGTCTGGAAACGTGCGAACCCTAAAAGGCTATTGACGACACGACTTAAAATCTGGGCGTGTTACGAGCTGTGCCATCCACTAATCTAATTAAAAGAACATGAAAAAGGCTGACATTCTGGCACGGCTTAGGATTTGGCCGTGCCTGTAACTGTGCTATCCACTGCTCATATAAGAAGAAAAAAAAAAAACTTACCTCATGGCACGACTTGTGGCTTGGACGTGCCTGTAACCGTATCATCCCCTGGACTGAAACACTTTTCACAAATGCCCGTACCCTTTGGTGTGAATTAGACCATATCGTACCCTATTTGTTAAAATCTTACTCGCAAAACTACCACTAACAAATGTAATGATGATGACAGTAAAAAGAAAAGAAAAACTAACCTAGTAGATGCATGGGTTGCCTCCCAGCCAGCGCTTTTGTTTAACGTCGTTGGCTCGACCTAAAGAATAGAAAAAAGATCAGTTATGGATTCAACTAAGGGACAGCTTCGCTCTTTCTTCAAAGACTCCCTTGTCTCCTAAGTAATGTTTAAGTCTCTGTCCATTAACCTTAAAAATACCCTTTTCAGGGTGTTCTAACTCCACCGTGCCATAAGGGAAAACGTTCTTTACCCGAAAAGGACCTGACCATTTTGATTTGAGTTTTCCCGGAAAAAGTTTTAACCTAGAGTTGAATAGCAATACCATATCTCCTTCCTCAAAGTGCTTGTGCTGGCGCAACCTGGCGTCATGATATGCTTTGGCTCTCTCCTTATAGAAACTAGCGTTGTCATATGCTGTAAGTCTTAACTCATCAAGCTCATTAATCTGCCTCTTCCTGTGAGCTCCTGACTTGTCAAGATCGAGGTTGAAAGTCTTGATTGCCCAGAACGCCCGATGCTAAATCTCAACCGGTAAGTGACATGCTTTCCCATACACTAACCGGAAAGGAGTTGTATCAAGTGGTGTTTTGTAGGCCGTCCTATAAGCCCATAACGCATCATCTAACCTGTCTGCCCAATCTCGCCTATGCTGGAGAGTTGATCTCATTAAGATGCGCTTTAGCTCTCTATTTGTCAACTCTACTTGCCCACTTGTCTGTGGATGATAAGGAGTGGTGAGACGGTGAGTCACTCCATATCTTTTTAAGACTTTTTCAATCTGAAAGTTGCAAAAATGTGTACCCCGATCACTAATTAGTGCTCGAGGTACCCCAAAACGGCAAAAGAGCTTTTTCAGGAACTTGACAACCACTTTAGCATCATTAGTTGGTAGAGCTTATGCTTCAGCCCACTTAGACACATAATCCACTGCTACCAATATATACTTGTTTCCATACGAAGGAGGAAATGGTCCCATAAAATCGATACCCCATACATCAAACACTTCGCACTCCAGGATATAGTGCTGTGGCATTTCGTCCCTTCTTGAAATGTTCCCATCTCTTTGGCATCGATCGCACTGAGCTACGAAATTTTGGGCATCCTTGAATATTGACGGCCAATAAAAACCAGCTTCAAGTACTTTGTGGCTTGTCCTATTGGCACCATGGTGTCCTCCAGTGGGTCCACTGTGGCAATGGTTCAAGATCTCCCATCCTTCCTCATGTGAGACACAACGCCTAAGCATTTGATCTGAGCAATACCTGAACAAGTAAGGGTCTTCCCAATAGTAATAATTCAGGTCAGTAAAGAATTTCTTTTTCTGTTGCCTGGACATGTCTTGTGGAAGGACCCTAGCCACTAGATAGTTGGCCATGTCTGCAAACCATGGAGACTCCGAACCGCTAACCTTGTTTACAGAATACAAATTCTCCTCAGGGAATCTATTGTTAATATCTTCTTCCTTCAGCTGCTCCACACATGAGTTCTCCAATCGAGATAAATGATCCGCTGCGAGGTTTTCTGCTCCCTTCTTGTCTCTGATCTCAAGGTTGAATTCTTGCAATAGGAGTATCCACCTGATGAGGCGGGGTTTTGCATTCGTCTTGGTCATTAAATATCTCAATGCGGAATGGTCAGTATACACTATCACCTTAGAAAGAACAAGATAAGATCGAAATTTGTCAAAAGCAAACACTACTGCCAATAACTCCTTTTTAGTAGTGGTATAATTCTCTTGAGCCCTGTTTAGAGTTTTGCTGGCATAGTATATCGGTTGGAAATACTTGTCCTTTCTTTGACCCAGTACAACTCCTACAGCATAGTCGTTGGCATCGCACATCAATTCAAATGGTAGGTTCCAATCTGGAGCCACCATGATAGGAGCTTTGGTCAGTTTCTCCTTCAACGCCTCAAAGGCTTGGAGACATTCATCATTGAAATCAAAGGCTATGTTTTTCTCCAGCAACCTAGTGAGAGGACGAGCAATTTTGGCAAAATCCTTAATGAACCGTCTATAGAATCCAGCATGTCTCAGAAAACTTCGAATAGCTTTAACCGAAGAGGGTGGAGGAAGTTTGGATATAGTATCAACCTTGGCATTGTCTACTTCAATCCCCTGCTAAGATATTTTGTGTCCTAAGACAATACCTTCAGTCACCATGAAGTGACACTTCTCCCAATTCAAGACTAAATTAGTTTCTTCGCAACGTATGAGCACCCTTTCCAAATTCTGTAGGCAAGAATCAAATGAATCCCCAAACACGGAAAAGTCATCCATGAATACTTCCATAATATCTTCAACCAGATCTTCGAAAATCGCTAACATGCACCGTTGAAAGGTGGCCGGTGCATTACATAATCCAAATGGCATCCTCCTGTAAGCAAATGTGCCATATGGACATGTAAAGGTCGTTTTCTCTTGATCTTCAGGGGCAATCTGAATCTAGTAATATCCCGATATCCCATCTAGAAAACAGTAAAACATATGTCCAGCGAGCCTCTCCAACATCTGATCGACAAAAGGTAAAGGAAAATGGTCCTTACGAGTGGTTTCATTTAATTTGCGATAGTCAATGCATACTCGCCATCCCATCACCGTCCTCATTGGTGTGAGCTCATTATTCTCATTTGGGACCACCGTCATTCCCCCCTTCTTTGGCACCACCTGGACGGAGCTTACCCATGAACTATCAGAAATGGGATAAATTAACCCAGCATCTAACAATTTGATTACCTCTTTCTTAACGACTTCTTTCATGTTTGGATTAAGTCATCTTTGAGCTTGCACCACTGGTTTGAAATTGTCTTCCATCAAGATTTTGTGTGTGCAAAAAGATGGGCTAACCCCTTGGATATCCGCGATTTTCCATGCCAAGGCACGCTTATGCTCCTTCAGGATCTTCAAGAGCTTTTCCTTCTGACCAATGGTTAGCCCGGCTGCAATGATGACCGGCAACTGAGAATCCTTCTCTAAGAAAGCATACTCCAGATAGTTAGGGAGTTGCTTCAGCTCCAGAATTGGAGGATCTTCAATAGAGGGCTTCAATCTAGTAATATCTCCTGCATCAATGTTCTCCCTTTCCGGTTTTATCCCAAGTTCATCCTTGCCATCAAGATGAGTCAACATTTCTTATATTGCACCATCTTCTGTCTCTTCAATATTGCATACTCTCAAACTCAACTCTAATGGATCTTTGCATAAGATATCTTCCATAACGGTATTAGTTACATCAATTGCATAACAAGTGTCATCAGAATCCACCGATTTCTTCATCACAGCTGGGATTTGTATTACTAACTCGTCTCCCCCAATGCGCAACACTAATCGGCCCTCAGCCACATCAATGATTGCTCGGGCTGTGGCTAAAAAGGGGCGTCCCAAGATCAAAGGAACTTCGGTGTCGACATCCATGTCCAAGATCACAAAATCAATCGGGAAGATGAAAGTTTCTACTTTTACTAACACATCTTCAATAACGCCTCTAGGAAACTTCACTGATTGATCTACCAATTGAAGGCTCATCCGTGTAGGCTTTGGTTCCCCTAATCCCAGCTTTTGAAAAAGGGAATATGGCATTAGGTTTATACTAGCTCCTAAATCTGCTAGTGCTTTTTCTACGGGTAAATTTCCAATGAAACATGGTATGGTGAAACACCCTGGATCTTTCAATTTCTTTGGAAGTTTGTTTAGTAAAATCGCAGAACAATTCGCACCAATTGTTGCAGTGGAGATCTCTTCCATCTTCTTCTTATTGGATAGTAAATCTTTCAAGAACTTGGCATACCGGGGCATCTGAGAAAGAGCTTCCACAAGTGGTAAGTTGATATGTAACTGTTTGAACAAATCCAGAAACTTACCAAAGTGTTCTCGATCCTTGTCGTTCCGCAGCCTAGTAGGATATGGCAATGGAGGTTTATAGGGCTGGACGATAGGTGTCTTCTCAGCTTCCAAATCTTTTGTTCTTTCCTCTATAACTCTGCCCTTTTCTGCTTTATCAGTAGTTTCGCCTTTATCAACAGTCTCCTTCCCCTTCCTACTAATAGAGGTTTCCCCACACTTGTCTGATTTCACTTCCTTTCCACTCCTAAGAGTTACTGCCTTCACGTGTTCCCTTGGGTTGGTCTCTGTATTTCCAGGAAGAGACCCTTGCGGTCGCTCAGCAAGCGCTTTAGAAATCTGCCCCATCTGGTTTTCCAAGTTATGGATTGAGGCTTCATGATTCCTTAGAGCGGCCTCAGTGGATTGCTGGCGTTGCTCCGACGCTTGAATGAACTTTGCAATCATATCCTCAAGGTTAGATTTCTTCTCTTGGACAGGAGGTGGAGTTGGTCTTTGGAATCCTAGAGCAGGTGCATTACTCCTTTGAGATTGTTGATTACTCCAAGAGAAATTGGGATGATTACGCCATCCTGGATTATATGTGTTGCTATAGGGATTGTTTTGTGATCTAGTGGGATTTCCTACATACTCAACACGCTCTGTCACTTCAGACACCGTATTGTTGGAACGAGGTTCAATTGAGCAGTATTGGGGTAATTGAGATACAACCATCCCTTCAACTTTTGAAGCGAGCGCATCTACTTTTGCTGCAATTGATGTCATCAAATCGACCTCATAAATGCCCGCTGCCCTGTGCCTTTGTCTACCATGGCTCCATTAGTGATTATTTTTGGCCATGTTCTCAAACAAACTCAACGACTCCTCCGGCGTTTTCACATTTAAAGTACCCCCAGCTGCAGCATCAATTGTTTGCCGAGTTGCATAGTCAAGCTCGTTATGAAAGGTGGAGACTTGCAGCCAATTAGGCATTTGGTGATGTGGACACCTCCTAAGAAGATCCTTAAATCTAATCCATGCTTCATGTAGGGGCTCGTGATCTAGTTGGGTGAATGATGTGATATCATTTCTCAACTTGGCAGTTTTCGATGGTGGGAAATAATAGTCCAGGAAAGTCTCCGCCATCTGGGTCCAAGTGGTGATGGAATCCCGGTTTAGTGAACTAAACCACTGCCTTGCTTTCCCCCAGAGAGTAAAAGGGAAAAGTCGCAATTTCAGTGCTTCCTCAGATACTCCGTTTTGCTTAACAGTTGCACAAATATCCAAGAACATCTGAATGTGCGCATGAGGATCCTCGTCAGACAAACCGTCAAACTGGCATTGGTTGTGAATCATATGCATTGTAGAGGCCTTGATTTCGAAGTTGTTGGCCTCTATTGCTAGTTGCACAATACACGACCCAGTGCTGCTCAGAGTAGGACGAGTGTATTCAACCATTGTTCTTCATTCATCTACCATTGACCCAGTTTCTCTTAATCGCCTTCTAAAGGTTTGGTCAATTTCAGGATCAAAGTCAAGAAGCTTAGATGAAGAGCTCCTTGTCATAAACCGCGACAGACAAACTATGAACTTAGTTTCCTCAACAAATTTGAATGGGAGCACGAATGAAATTAATGTAAATAACTAAAAAAAATAAAAATAAAAATAAAATTATAGTTAAAGTAGTAGGTGTCAAGTTTTCCTAATATTACAAGTCCCCGGTAACGACGCCAAAAACTTGATGGGACGATCTGACCGTTCTAACAAGTTTAAACCTTTACTCAATCCTAGCTTACGATCAGTTCTCAGGCAAGTGTACCTATTGACTAGCAGTATAGCATAGGAGTACAGGTATCGATCCCACGAAGACTTATAAGTACTAGTACTAACGATTCTCCTACTATCTAACTTCTCACTATTGATGATCTCAACTATCCTAATTATTGCCTAAACATGAAAGAAACAAATAAAATGAACAAAGTAAATGTAATCAAACACTCCCTTAATTAATTCAATGATCTAAACATACCCTGCCCAAGATCCACCCCTGATTCTCATGCAGCTTTTATTCAATTCCAACCTATCCAATGATTAATACCCAATCTTTGATCTGTAGAGTTTCTTACACTAGATTAAAGTCTTTCTCAAGATCAATAATCCCTAATCCTAATTAAACCAATTAAGATCTCTCTTCAATTAACATAATCAAGATTGTAATAGAATTCTAGGACTCTCAATTGAACCAGACCGCAATGACCTTTTTCAATACAGAAGACCTCCTATAACCTATCTCTAGGATTACAAGGGGTCTTTTTATTCATGCAAGATCTACTCTATTACCGATTTCTCAATCTTAATAACAGAGACATAATTCCATCCTAATATTGCGCACATATCAAGATGAATAAACTATAATTGCAACATGAACAAACTCAAAGAATAGAATTAAATTATTGAACATCAACAATTCTGTCACATGATACTCAGGGGTTTCTCAAGGGAACGGGTATGAAACAATTAGCCACTCATGAATTTAATAGGAAGAGCAAAACATAAAATAATTGAGTCCATAAAGAAAATTCAAACACGAAATATCCTGGCTTCCAATCCGAAACTATTATGGCAATAGCTCCTGGCAGCAGCTTCTCTTCTCTAGGGTTTCTCTTGTGCCGCCTCCTCCCTTTCTCTCATTAGGGTTATTCTATTTATACTTCTTAAGGCATGGCCGAGCATCTTCAGTTGGAAAGATACGATCGTATCTTTCCTTTTCCAAGAGAATCTCGTCAAGTGAGTAACAATCGCCTGGCACGCCCAACAATACGGCCAGATTTCAAACCGTGTCTACCTCTGGTCGCAAATATGTAACTCCTCAATCTTGCTCAGTGTTTGGCACGGCTAGAAGCACGGCCAGATTTCAAACCGTGTCTCCCTCTGGTCGCAAATATGTAACTCCTCAATCTTGCTCAGTGTTTGGCACGGCTAGGAGCACGGCTAGGAACACGGCTAGCAGCACTGCTATCAACACGGCTAGAGGCACGGCTAGATTATAAACCGTGCCACGTTCTGGAGCTTTCCACTTCTTTGCAGTGTCTGCCACGGCTTCAAACACCCCCTTATCACGAGCCGTGCTTCCTTCCCAAGTGACGCTTTCATCTTCAGGTGTGCCCACAGTTCATGACACGGCCGTGCCTTTCCACGTGTTGTCCATGAGTAACTTTAACTTGATCTTTTAAAGCTTTAATTATGCTCCTTTTGTGATCTTTCTCCTTCTCTTTGGTATTATACCCTGAAACATGTATTTTTATCTGTTAAGTACCGAATCCGCATTGATTTTATTCAAAAGATTATGCAAATTCATTCTTAATGCCCATGATTTACAAGGGTTAATTTACTCTTATCAATTTGTTTCTAAGATCCTCGAGGACGATACCCATTACTATCTATACTACATTAGATAGGTGTACTTGCCTAGTTAGGTCATTAGATTTCTTTAGGTTTATAAATTTATAATTTGATATGATTGGATAATGGCCCACCATTAACTTAGCTTATGCTCTATTGTTTAGGTTGATTGATAGTAGGAAGTCGACTTGTTGCAAGTTCCATGCTACTTGCTGTATCGGTAACCTATCTAAATCAACTTCTGGATCATGTGCTTCTAAAATGATCATGTTAATGGTAGAGCCATGATTGGGAAGTGGTTATTGTTGACATTAGAAGTGAGTGACTCAATAAAGTCTAACTGCACTACTCCTGCATCGATTACATTATAGATTTTATTCTTAAGTCTCTAGCACCTATTTATAGAATGTCCTACCTTCCCTATATGGTATTCGCATTTGAGGTTGGGGTCATAGGTTCTTGGCCTGTATCTCTCATTGAGAATTTAAAGCTAATTAGATTATCAACCTTAAGGCTAGCAAAGACTTGGCTTAGAGGGATTGGGATTTGGTTGAATTGTCTAGGAGGTCTGTTGATTTGGGGTTGATTACTTGGTTATGGTTGGATTGAGGTGTTTATGGTTGGGTTTAGTGTTTAGAAAGAAAGGTGAGGGGTTGGCTTGCTATTTCTACTGGAAGTAACCATGCTAATTGTGGCTTTTTTTCCTTTGATATTATTTAAAGGTTTAGATGATGTTGCCTTGGAAGTTTCATTGATTGGCAATTTTCTAGAGGTAATAGCACTCTCAATCCTACACCCTGCTGCTACCACTTCTACAAAGCTTGAAGATGTTTGCCTAATCAAGTGGGTGAAATAGGGTTTCTCTAATGTATTGATGAAAATGAATGTTAGCTCTTTCTTAAAGTTTGGAGTAATGACCTTTGTAGCTTGAGCCCTCTAATGCTGAGCATATTCTTTGAAGGACTCATTATGTTTCTTGCAGATACTCCCTAAATCCCACACTAAGGGAGCAACTTCAATGTTGAATTTGTATTGCTCATAGAATGCCTAAGCTAACCTTTACCAAGTGTTGATTTGATTGAAGTCTAATTGTGCATACTAAGCTAAGGTAAGTCCAGTGAGACTATCTTGGAAAGTTTGCACCATTAGTTTGTCGTATTGCACATGTTTGCCCATTTTTCAAACATATAGTTTGGTTTGCATCTTTGGGCATCTAGTGCCATTGTACTTCTCAAACTTTGGCACCTTAAATTTCTTAGGATAGATAATGGCATTAAAAACTGTTAAATTGGTGATGCTAATTGGCTCGTATCCATATGGTCTTTCCAAAGTTCTTATTTTGTCAACAAACTACTAGTAAAGCTTTCTCTCCATCTCCTTTTTTCTTTCCTCCATCTATCTTTATGGATTTTCAGGATGGTACAAGATTCGAACTCCTAATTTTGGTTCGATATCAAACGTTGGATTGAACCTAGAGCTGATTTCCTCATTTTCGGGGGTAGAATTTCGATTGCTTTTCTCTTTTAACCCCTAAATGGCCTTCTTGAATTGGTTAGGTGGATTGAAGGAGAGTAAGACTTTCCACTAGCAACTTAACTTGATCATTGAGGTTCTGCATTATTTGCTCAAATGAAATCCTCCTTTGATTAGTAGTATTGTCGTTGGCATTGCTGTTGTTGTTGCTTGACATCTTGGCTCTAGAATGGGTGTTATATAGACTTCTTATGGGGTTCAACCGCTTAGGTGCTATCTTGAAACCTAGGTAGATCAACACTGGAAAAATTGTTAGTGCAAATGTTTTTAAATAAAATGAATGCATTTATGATTCAAGCAGATGTAAATTATGGAAACCGACAAGTAATTGTTAAAGAAAAAATTATGGGAATTTTATTAAAGTTGGAAATTTCAAAGTTTTGATTACATTGTAGAAAAATAAAACAACCTAATGTCTAATTCTTCTAACTTTTTTCTTAGCAGTTGGTTCTCACAAGAGCTTCCTCTTTTTCTGGTGATTTGGCATTGGCCCTTTCTTCTTTCCTTTCCCTTGAGTGGTTAGCACGTCTAACTCCTTAATCTTCTACTAAGCTATCCTTAATTAGGCTTCTAGAGCTTTGTTCTTTTGATGGGACTCTTTGAATTCATTCTTCTAGGTATCTACTTCAGGTTCTACACTATCAAAGTGAACTTCCATCCGAGCTTGTACTTGTTTCATATAGGTTTTCATCTCTAAACATGGGTTACTTGGTGCAGGACATGTGATATCGGGAACTCAGTAGACTCTTTTTCTGATCTTGTATAGTTGACTAATGATGAAGTCTCTGATGGCCTAATGTTTTCCAACTTGACTATCAAATTCGCTTAAATCAATATTAGGGCTTTCAATTCAAGATTCCCACAAAGCCTTTATTCCTAATAACTTAGCTACTTTATTAGCTATTATCATGCTAAGGTCTTGGTACTCTAATGTAATTAATTGTAGTGATGGTTTATGGACTATATTTTGAATAGTGCTGAATTAACGGACTACTGAATGTGGATAGTAGCTTACACACCAATTGAGTTCGATTAATGGGACTACTTGAAAGTCTTTGCACCTTAGGATGATTTTGTTGCAGTTACTCTATTTGGATTTTGTTGCAGTTACTCTGTTTGGCAGTCCATAAGATGTCATTCACACTAAAGCTTTCAAGTAGCTTGACCTAAGAGTAGCTAAGATTGTCATTAGGTAATTTCATTTTTTCTCCACAAGATTTAATGAGGTCAATTTGGTAAGCCAATAATCATCTAATCATATTCAGCCAGAAGCATTTGATGTAGCTTATGAATCAGATTAGGATAAGGTTGATGTTACTTCTAAAGATGACATGCTTTTTCCTCTTTACAAAATTTAAGTTATGAATTTGTTTGGCTAAGAGGGTAGGAATATTGGAATTTCCTTTCAGAAATTGGGTGACTAGCTCAGCTACCCTATAATGAATGTAGAAGACGAAAAAGGAGAGTTTTAAATGCTAATAGTATATAAGGATGGACCTGGTTCTATATGTAATTTTTTGGGTCCCCACATAGAATGCCCTTCTTATCTTCAACATCATATTGGGTTCAAACCATGGTTACAAGTTCGTTAGATGGATGTAATACCAATTATACTTCTCGAATGCTTCATTGGTTACTAATTTATGAATTCCCAACAACCTACTAAAAATGCTAGTTGGCCTTGATTTTAGCTCTGGTATGTATACTTCGTTGGCCAGTGGAGAGGCTTGAAGAAGTTGAGTGTATTCCTCTATTGTTGGTGGGATTTTATGTAGGCTAAGGAAAAATGCCACAGACTCCAATTTTCAGAAATGCACCGCAGCCTGGATTAAGGAAATATTGGATTCAATCTTCATGAGGGATAGAACCAGCCTAATTTTATCGTTGATGTAAGCCTACTCTTCAGGATGATAGAGGGCAAGCCAGAAATCCAATATAAGCTTTGGGTCTAGGGGCTTCTCAACATTGGCCATCTGGAAGATTACAAGGAACGATTACTATCAAGTCTAGTTTTTGTCCTTTATTCTTTATTTCTATTCTATACTATCTAAAAACCATAAACTAAAAAAAAAACTTTATTTTTATATATTATTGTCATTTTCACTTTTTATTGTATTTTTGTTCCTAAAATTTTATTTATACTAAGATTTTTACTTATTTAATTTAATTTTCTATAATTTTCATTTTTATATTTTTTATTTATAAGATCTTAGCTTATACTAAAGATTTTTATTTTTATTATTTTTTTCTAGATTTTTAGACTTTTAGATTTGAGCTAGAGATTCTTATTTTATTAATGATTTTATTTAATTTTTTACATATTAATGTTTTATCTAATATATATATTTATTTAAGATATCATTTAATTAATTTATATATTTTTATTACTAAAAACTTTATTTAATTAATTTTTTTAGATTTTTATTTTTCGCTATTGGGTAATGGATTACACCACGAGAACCTAATGGGTACTTCAAATTAATTATTTTTTTCTATTTTTTGGGCTAAAACATACAATAAAATAAATGAAGAAAATGCAAAGAAAATAAAATAGAAATAATAATAAAAAATTACACCAATGGGGTTGTTAGGTAGCATGTGAGTCTGATTGGGTCATTGGTCGGATTGAGTCACGGGTTGGATTGCGAGTTTGGAGGTAGCTAGACAATGGTGTTTATTCTGAGCATTGTAGCGGTCATTGAGGGCGGTTGAAGTATCAAACTTGAGGTTTTTGAGGGTGTAGATTCAATTAGTGGTGTTAGTTTTAGCTAAAAACTAGCCTAGAGGGGTGTTTTAGAGGTGGCTGAGAGTAGCGGTTGTGGTGGCTCTTTGATCCCGTTGATCTAAGCAAAATTAGGCCAAAAGATAGGGCTTTTCCTCTTCTACGTGACCTAAGGAATCTACTAGTGCCTAAATGGTGGTTTAAGGTTATGTGTGGGTAGAGCTATCCTAGAGAGAAGGTAGTGGCCAATGGTGTGGGTATTTTTAGAGAGAGAAAGTGGTTGTGTGAGCTTGTGGGTGTATGTTCATAGTGATTCTGAAGGTTTTTAAAATTGTGATACCTTAGCTTATATATAGGACTATGGATGAGCTCGGGATAGCTTAGATAAGCATGAATTAGTTCATGCGCAAGCTCTCCTTGATTCAGTTATATTCAAATTTTTTGTTTGAATTCATGCTTATCTAGTTTTTTTTTGTTTTGGCCAAATTTCACTTGATCCGCCTTGAAAAATGAGTGTGGGATGTTTGGATTCAAGCTTGTCTCTTTCTCACATTCATCGGCTGGAGGTTGAAGATGATCATGTGTTGAGCACTTGCCTGAATCCAACCAATCGGTTGCCACATGGTAGTTAGGGGGAAGAAAAAGCAAAAAAAAAAAAAAAAAAAACTTGCATGAAGTGCCGTCTAGAGGAATTGAACCTACATCCTGCACACTACACATTTCACATAGGCACAAGCATGAATTAACTGGGCTGGCCCTTTTCTCATTCTTTACATGCAACTAATTTTTATATAAGTTAACGGTCTTAATTAATTTTTATTGATTTGAGGTTTCCAAGCTTAATTTAGAATCCCTTTTAGAGTCACTTTTATTGAAAATATTCATGTTTTTTAATTAATTTTTGTCATTTTGTCCTTTTTATAATTTTTTTATTTATTTTCATTTTATTCACTTATTATTATTTTTCTTTTTCTTTTCTTTTCTGTCTTTTTTGTATTTTTTTATTATATATATTTTTCGTAAACCAAGCTTTTTATTATTACTATTATTATTTATTATTTATTTATTTATATATTTTAAACAAATCTAGATAAGGGTAAAAATGATGTGTTTACAGTTGCCCCCACCCCAGCTGCCCCTTTTTGTAATGAAGTTTAACTAGAACTTTACTACAATGACCAAAAAAAAAAAGATGTGATTTTTGCCTTAAGTCTATAATGACACGCTTACTACTAACAAGATATGACTTTAATGTTTGCCACCTATTGAAGAGGATGGTCTTAAGTGTGGTGCCACTTACTAACGAGAATAGACTTAAATGTGTTGCTAGCTATTGACAAGCTTGGACTTAAGAGGATTGCTAGCTGCTAATGGGACTAGACTTATTAGGTTGCCATCTACTGGCAAGCATAGACTTACAAGTTTTGCCATCTACTAATAAGGATGGCCTTAAATGTGATGCTATCTACTGATGGGAATGGACTTATAAGTTTTGCCACCTACTAATGAGGATGGACTTAAATGTTGTGCCATTTACTGATGAAAATAGACTTTATGTGATGCCATCTACTGACAAGAATGGACTTATAAGTTTTGCTAACTATTGACGATGATGGACTTAAATGTTTTTCTAATTATTAACAAGGCTAGACTTACTTGATAAATGCTCTTTATGTCGATCTTTTGGGGTTTCAAAAGTAAGTTGGAACATGATATCTAATAAAAATTACTTTACCAACAAATGGATCTCACTAATCTCATTGATTTCATCCCGGTGGTAGTTCCTTACTTGTCACTTGCTAAACCAGAACACCCTAGCAGAATGTTTGCAACCAATCTTCTTAGTTATGTCATTTGTGTATGTAGCGAGATCAAATCTTCACTTGACTATAGCCTCCAAAGCATATCAACTTCTAAAATTGTGTTAGTCTTTTCTTCAGTAATAAAATTTCCTTAAAAAAGGATTAAATCATAATGAAGCATTTAACTGTTTGTTAACTATCCAATTTCAGTTTATGGGTATTAGCTTAGTTTATGTTTATAATGCAATGTAGAAAATCTAGGAAAAGGAACTTATCAATGAAGTATATAGGCAAGGGTTGGTTAATGACCAATCCAATGTCGACAACTATAGAGGATATCAACTTTGCTTGTAAATAATGAAAATTTTGTCATAAAAAGATTAGTATCATCGACGATCTCATTAAGTTAGGTAAAAGATTTCATTGATTACTCATAGGTAATACAATTTCACTACATTTGAATTAATAAGGCCTCTTAAATTTAGGTTATCTAAATTAGCTAGCACTAATGCCCCCTATATTAAGACTTTCTTTACAACATAGGGTCCTTCATAATTCAAAGCAAATTTTCCTCTAGGGTCCTATACATTTGGCAACACTTTCTTCAACATTAAATCTCCCTCTTTGAAACTTCTCGATTGTACCTTCTTATTGAATGCCTTAGCTATCCTCTATTGGTAGCAATAACCATGGCACAATGTTGTGAGTCTCTTTTCATCAATCAGATTTAGCTAATCAACCTCTTTCTTTACCCATTCTGCTTCATCAAGCTATGTTTCTACTAGTACCTTGAAAGATGGAATTTCCACTTCTATGGGCAGCATGACCTTAGTTTCATATACTAGTAAATAGGGAGTGGCTCTAGTCGAGGCTTTTACTGAGGTTCTATATTCCATAAGGGCGAACGGTAGCATCTCATGCCAATTGGTGTAAGTGATTGCCATTTTTTCAATAATTCTCTTAATATTTTTATTAGCAATCTTATCCGCTCCATTCATCAGGAAAATGGGCTAGCCTACTGGTCCGGACCACGGGCTAAGGCGCGCGCAGGATGGCTCGGTCGCAGGTTTGAAACGCGGGGGAAGCAGTTTCCGCGTTTTGAGTTTTTCACTTATCCAGGACACGTGGCAACATCCGATTGGCTAGAGGAACCATACGCGCCGGGCGCATGATCGTCTTCTACCTTGGGTCCGAGATCGCCGGCGAAGGAAAAATTCGAATTTCGGCCGTTTCGATTCGATTTTTTGCACGAATCCAACAAATCTTCAACAAAAATAAGATAAACATCATCTAATTGGAATCAAATCACAACAAATCAAAGGATTAACACAAATCGGAGTTGGTTTTTTTAACCGAAAATCCGATTAGCTTCGATCGAAGGAAATCCGAGCTTATCCAGCTCGATTTCAAATGCCTATAAATAGAGGAGGAGTGGGGGAAGCCAAATCACGGATCAGAATTGAGAGAGTGAGAAAAGAGAGCAAATCGGAGAGCATCAGAGGAAACCCAAAACTGCGATCGTCGATCGGAGATGAGCCACCACCAGGAGACGTTCTGAGAGCAAACCACCGCCACCATTGGATTTAGCACCCTCGAGAAGCTAGGATTCGACATCTCACCCATTGCAAAAGGCCGTCGGAACGCCATGATCAAGCACCCCCCGCCGCCGTGTCTGACCGATCTGACCCGACCCGCGCACCGACTCGGATCCAAGTAAGTCGAATTTGCCAGATTTTTTTTTTATTTTTTTTCGAATTTTGTTTATTTATTTTATTTGTTTTTATTTGATTATTTATTAATTTGTTGGCTATTTATTTAGTTATTTATTTATGTTTCATGTTTTCTTTCCATGAGTAGGAAAATGTAGAAATTAGGTTTTTTAGGATTTAATAATGTAGAAAAAAATAAAAAATAATAAAAATATTAGAAAAAAATAATGATAAAATTTTAGATCTCAAAATAGGGTAGATAATAACTTAGGATAAAATTTTTAACAAAAAATCATAAAAATCACAAAAATCACAAAAAATCATCAAAAGTTATAAAAATAATGAAAAACTATAAAAATCATGAAAACCTAGAAAAATTTTAAAAAATTGTAGAAGAATAAGAAAAAATAATAAAAATCATAAAAATTCAAAAATCATCAAAAGGAGTTTTAGCACTTAGAAAAACCATTTTCTTCAAATAAATTCAAAATTGATGTTTTCCCTAAAAATCATTTTCAAAAATCAAATAAAAGTTTAGGCTTAGATTTTTAGAAAAAAATCTCAAAAATGATAAAAACATAAATAAAAAGAGATTTCAAAATTAAAACTCACAAACACACTTAAGATTTTTAGGAAAAGCGAACTACAGCTTGTTTGATCCTAAATAGCAGATACGTAGGCACCCATTCGGGTCAACCCATAAAAATGAATGAAAAATCATTTTTCTTGAAATAACTCAAAAACATAATAAAAAGTAACAGAAACACAACAAGAGACATTTCTAGATAGGAACAATTTCAGGAGATTAGGTGGTAACTGTAAAGGTTTTAATAGGTTAACCTCCGGACTTAGAATCTCTAGTTTTCCCTTTTTCTCTTTTCACAAAAACGAGAAGAGGAAATAACGATGACTAGTGGTCTAAATTAAGACTAATCCACTCGTTTAGTCTTAATTCAATATTTCCCAACAACAGTTGGGTGGTGACTCCAAAAATCAAACGAAATTCCTAACTCAAGTCGAGAATCTACATTAGATGAGCATAGGGTCTAGTCTAGATCGGATTAGGAATGAGAATTCAAAAATTAGACTCGATAAGATGGCAACTCCGCTGGGGACCCATGCCAGTAGGCTAGCCACTTGAATCTTCGAATTGTTCTCTTTAAGAAATGTGTTTCAGTTATTATTTTGTTACTAACTTTTCAAGGATTAGTTAGATTTTCAGTTTTCTTTATTGTAGGGGTTTGCATGCATATGTTTGTGTGAATAGATGCGGTCGAACCCGGATCATCCTAGAAACCTAAGACGGGGAGCCATTGTGTAGGTTTCGGGCGAAGTGAGTTGATCATCGTTTGGGACCGATTAGGCTACCCCACCCAATGCTTCGATATGGCCTGAGATCCATTTCTTCGAGAATGCGGGAGGCCATAGAGCTTAGGGACCAGTTAGACCCAACCTGCTTGCATACATAACATCATAAGGTTGACAATTGATGACGATGTAATGGTTTGTTATTTTGTTTATAGAGTTCAAATCTATTTCCCTGTAATGTTTTCATAGTTCTATTTGTAATTAGGCGATTTCTCATTTGTAATAGATGGCTAACACCGCAGTCGACCGCCTCCTCCGCAAAGAAATTCGGGTGTACAAACCTTTGGACCCAAAGTTGGTACTGGACCATTGGTTTACCTTATACAACCTAGAGGAGCAGGCCTTCATCCAGAGATTGGCCCCATCTTCTCATTGACAAAGATAGAGGCAAATTTACCTTTAGTACGGGCCATGCTTCAGCTATGGGAAATCAAGCTTGCATCTTTCTTTATTGGGCCGCATGAGATTACCCCTACCCTGGAAGAGTACACCCAATTGCTATAGGCTCCAGCACTGACTGACCAAATCTATGCACCAGACCTTGAGGCTGGGCCAGCCGGTACCTTCAGCAGACTACTAGGTATCCACAAAGCAGCAGTCAACAAGGCCCTAGCAGAATGTAATGGATATTGCATACGAATGGATGATTTAGAAGCCTGGTTCATCGCCCGAGAGGACAATGGGGATAGGAAGGACATACTGTGTAGGGACCCCAAAACTTATAGACAGAGAAGGGTGAACGCTTTCATCTTGACAGCCTTCGCCACCATACTGTTCCCCACCGGACTTTTCTATGTTCACTACTGGGTTGCAAAGCTAGTGACCCAATTTCTGGAGGGAAGATCTTACATCCCAGCTCTACTGGCTAAACAGATCCAGAACTTGAATTTCCTCAAGAAGAAAGGTCATGGGATCCTCCGCTCAAGCCTCAACCTTCTGCTGATATGGTTTGTAAGACACCTTAAGTGCTTCGGGCTGAACATGGTCCGAAAAACCTTAGCCCAGCAGGTGGATCTTATGGATTCATGTATAGAAAAGGTGAAGCTACCCGACGACCTTACCAGCCACAGTTGGGTAGAAGTGCTTAGAAGCTTCAGTGCCAAAGATATTCTGTGGACAACCGGGTGGAGTTACTGTGACAAAATCATTTTGACTTGCAGTAATTTCCAAACAGTACCTTTAATCGGAATCAATGGATGTATTGGATATCACCCCAACTTAGTGGTTTGCCAGTTTAGTACTATCTAAGACATAGTTTATCGGCCTTCGCTAGAAGCAGTTACCTTTGAGTATCAAGATCTGAACCTGTTAGTAGCCGAGAAGTTTGCTAAACTGGCAGAGGTCAAAGCACTTTGGGAAGCCAGAATTGAAAGCCCGAATGTGGACCTCAAGGAGTTAGATGGCGAAGTGGGAAAACATCGAGCCACCAGAGAGTTTGTAATCCGCCAGCTATACCAGATAGGGGAAAGAGCATACCGGGTTCCAGATGTCACCCAACCAAGACCAGACAAGATCAACCCAGAGACAGAAGTATACCTAGAACAGGTCAAGGCCCGGATGGAGGTATACTTTGAAACTACAGATTATAAGAAAGACATCTGGAAGGGATGTTTCAAAGAATCCAACCAAAGGAATAAGGCCTTGGAAGCACAATTAGAGAAGACCCAAGCCAAAGTCAAAGAATTAGAAGCTGTCATCAATGGGAAGTCTGAGCCTCCACAACAGAAGACTAAAAGAACTAGGAAATAGATCATTATTTGTAATCTTTTATTTTGATTATCGAACTCCAAAATTTTCGATATTAATAAAACTAGAGTTTCAATATTACTTTGTTAATCAATTGTCAACCCTTTTATTTTTAAGCATCCACGTGACACATGCATATCATTTTGCATTCATTACACTAAAATAAAAAACAAAATGCGCGTCCAGGTATCAAAATAGCTCCCAAGCAACCGAACCCTCCTAGAAGTCCAATTCTCACATGTTCAAGAACAAGAATGGCCAACAGTAGCAACAACTGCAATAACGCCAATGCTGAAGCTACCTTGGACTCCAGGATCATGTCCCTAGAACAAACGGTCCAACAATTGGCTGCCCAAGTTCACCTCTTAACTGAAAGCATCGGCCTCCTGCGCAACACTCAGCCAACCTAGGAAGAGTATTCAGGGGCTAGAAAGGGAAAAGCAGTGGAGGGACAGCCTCCGGAATATGAAGAAATCAATTCCCACCTTAACCTAGCCTTCGAATATGAGCCGAAGGTCAACCAAGGGCCGACCTCTGACTACCTGAAAAGGGAGATGGAAGAGAGGCAGAAGGAGATGGAGAAGTGACTCTTCCAGCAACTCCATGATAAGATGAAAACGATTGAGGGCCCTGATGGTTTTGAACAGGCCGGAATCACCAATCTGCCAGCATATAGGGAAGAGATATACCCTGAAAAGTTTAAGACCCCAGAGTTTGAAAAGTATGATGGGACCGGCTGCCCCAAAATGCATACCAGGTTATATGCCCGGAAAATGAGCAAGTATGCTCAATATGACCAGCTCATGCTCCAGACATTTCAAGACAGCCTCACAGGCCCTGCACTGGTCTGGTATGCCCACCTCGACTTCAACATTGTTAACACTTGGGAGAAGCTAGCCCGAGCATTTTATGACTAATATAAGTTGAATATTGATGTCGCCCCATCTGTAATCGACCTGGGGAGTCTCCGAAAAAGACATGCTGAGCCGTTCAAGGAGTATGCTCAGCGCTGGAGAGCCCAGGCCGCTAGGGTAGCAATCCCGATATCTGAGAAGGAATTGACATCTATATTTGTCAATACCCTGGATAAGAACTACTTTTCACACTTGGTAGGCTAGACCTCGTCAAGTTTTGTAGAGGTAGTGGCTGCGGGATGTAGGATTGAGAACGCCATCACCACTGACAGACTCCAAACAATGGAGCCTCCCAAGGTCACACCGACACAAAGGCCTTTAGGAGGAAACAGAGCTAAAGAGTCCACTGTCAGCACAGTCCATTCTGGTAAGGTAGAAAAAGCTGGAACTCGTGTGACATTCCAGACCACGAGTAACCCAGCATAACAACCCACGATAGGTCATACCCAGGCCGTCAGGGTCCTAAGACAGTTCACTCCAATCCCCATACCGCTCAGTCAGGTCTTGGCTCGGTTAAGGGCAGACAACTTAATTAGTTTCGAGATCCCCAACGATCGGTACAAGCCCAAGAACTTCGACTCAAACCTCAAGTGTAACTACCACATGGGTCAGGAGGGGCATTCTACAGATAGGTGCTGGAGGCTTCGGCACAAAATCTAAGACTTAATTGATGCAGGAATCATACAGTTGGATTTTGTAAATGCCCCAGCACCCAATGTCAACACTAACCCGTTGCCTAATCACAAGCCCACCATTAACATGATCACATATGAGGAGTCGACTCCCAAAGAAGCCCCTAAGCAGAATACGACGGAGCAACAGAAGAAACAATCCCATTTGACTCTAGAAGAAGCACCAAAGGCACACATTAAAAGAAGGTGGTTAGCCGGAGACCCAACGGTCGACACTTTGGGAGAATCACATGGGAGATTTCAGTATTTGGTAAACTATTCTTATACCTCGACTGAGCAGGGGCAGCCTAGTGGATGGGGGCCGGAATTTGAGAAGGAAGACAACTCGATGAAGGAAGAGGGGAAGACTATCAACATGATCAACTCTCAGAAGCCCAGGGTTATACAGTGCTATGAGGGACAACCAGCTGAGGTACAAATCCCAAGGAAAAGATATGTATTCAATGTCCCGATATCGGCAGAGAATTACAAGGCTTCACCATTCGACTATCGGGCCCTCGAACAAGAGCGACCTCCTATGGTGGGAGGAATCACCCGCTCTGGGAGATTATACGATCTGAAGTATAAAGGCCCGACTGAAGAACCCAATGTGGAAAGAAGAGAAGAAGAGGAAGAGGGACTTGCCATGTTTACGAAGATGGTCAAGGCTAGTGAATACAAGATCATGGAACAATTAAATAAAGTTCCAGCATAGATATCACTCATGGGCCTTCTCACAACATCCGAGCCTCACAGGGAAGCACTCTTTAAAGTGCTAAAACAGATTCAGGTCCCAGAGGGCATCGCTATAGACAAAATAGGTCATGTGGCGGACTCCATCTTCACAATGGACCAGATATCCTTCTCTTCAGAAGAGCTAAGAGAAAAGGGAGACCAACATACCAAACCACTGTTCATAGTGGTAAGGTGCAATGACACCATTGTCTCTCGGGTACTTATCGACAACGGTCCATCCCTCAATGTTTGCCTATTGGCAACGCTTGACTTATTGGGGGTCGATCCAAGTAACATAAAACCTAGCTCTACGGTGGTTAGAGCCTTCGACGGGTCAAAAAGAGACATAGTGGGGGAGGTGAACCTACCAGTAGAAATCGGTCCACAAGTATTCCACATCTCCTTCTAGGTCTTCGACATCCCAAGATCTTTCAACCTGCTTTTGGGATGACCCTAGATACACGCCGCTGGAGCCATCCCCTCTAGTCTCCACCAAAGGGTCAAATTCATTGCAAGCGGGCAGATAGTCACGGTATTGGGCGAGGAGGATTACGCCATATACAAAGAGACTGCCATACCTTATATTGGGGAAGAAGGTTCAGAAGACCTAGGGCTTCAAATTTTCAATGAAGTGAACGTGGTGACCAGCAAGGAGGGCCATTAGTTTAAAGAGGGGCAGTACGGGACGTTTGGACTGGGGTACATTCCTACGGTCGCAGAAGAAGCGCAAACAAGAGGTGTCAAAGGCAGAGTGAAGGGGAAGCCGACCGATACCCAAATGTGCATCCTACCTCTCCAACAATATTTCCGAAAGGCAAACACCATTCAAGAGCTTCAGATAAACGAAGAGGACGACAGCAAAGGGAAATCAACCCCCCGCACGTCCAACCAGCATCCGGCTCTGAACAATTGGTTTTGTTATCCTATCAGTAGCACTAGGTTAGCTTGAAAGTAGAGAAAAATTATTAAACAAATTTTATTGAGACTCTTTATCAAATTCAATTACAGTTTGTTTTCTTCTTATATATATGCTTTCATTTTTATGTTACTTAGATCTCCTACCATCGAACATCAAGGATATTTTGCACAGGTAGAAAGTAAAAACGCTGATATCGTTTCCAACGCTGTTGGGTCAATTGTTGAAGGAAATATCTTAGACCACGAAATAATACAAGAAAATTGGCAAAAACATGAACAAAGTGGAATCTCGATCGACGAGCTTGTGGAGACAGTAAATCTAGGAAGCATGGAAAACCCTAAAAACCTCAAAATCGGGACCAATTTGAGTGCCGAGCAAAAATGTGAGATAACTGAGCTATTAACAGAATATGCAGATGTGTTCGCCTGGTCGTGTGGTGACATGTCAGGGCTAGACCAATCAATAGTGGTTCATAGGCTTCCCACAAGGAAAGATGTCAAACCTAAAAAACAAAAATTGAGAAGATTTAGGCCTGACATCTTGCTAAAGATTAAAGAAGAAGTTAAAAAACTACTAGAAGTAGGGTTCATTGGAGTATCCGATTACCCGGAATGGGTAGCAAATATAGTCCCCGTTATGAAAAAGAACGGAAAAGTACGTGTATGCGTAGACTTTCGGGACTTAAACCAAGCCACGCCAATGGATAACTTCCCCCTACCTTACATTGATGTTCTAGTAGAAAACACTGCAGGAAACCATCTCTTCTCATTCATGGACGGTTTCTCAAGATATAATCAAATAAAAATGGCTGATGAAGACAAAACCAAAACGACTTTCATCACAACATGGGGAACTTTCTGTTGTAAAGTCATGCCCTTCGGTTTGAAAAATGTCGGGGCAACGTATCAGAGAGCCATGGTGACTATACTTCACGACATGATGCATCGAGAGGTTGAAGTATATGTCGATGACATGATAGCCAAATCCAAAGAAGGAGAAAGCCATATGGATATCCTGAGGAAATTGTTTAAACGACTGAGAAAATTCCAGCTCAAGTTAAACCTAGAGAAATGTACTTTCGGGGTCACAATGGGGAAATTGTTAGGGTTTGTCATAAGCCAGGAAGGCATTAAAATCGACCCTGACAAGGTAAAGTCCATATTAGAGTTACCTTCCCCACGCTTCGTTAAAGAAGTAAGAAGCTTGCTGGGAAGATTAAATTATATAGCTCGTTTTATCTCACAGCTCATTGACAAATGCCAGCCATTTTTCCGTCTGTTGAAGAAGAACGCCACAATAGAATGGGACGACGAATGTGAAGAGGCATTTAGGACAATCAAAGACTACCTTATAAAACCTCCGATCTTGATAGTCCCAAAACAAGGAAAGCCCTTATTCTTATACCTCACTATACTCCCTGAATCCATGGGATGCATGCTGGGGCAGAAAGATGATGAAGGAAGAGAGTGTTCCATATATTATCTGAGCAAGAAGTTCACAAATGGGGAACAGAGGTACTCAGAGGTGGAGAAGACTTGTTGTGCGTTAATTTGGGTCATGCATCGACTAAGGCAATACACCATTTACTACCATATCGAGCTGCTGACAAGACATGATCCTCTGAAATACTTGGCAGAGAAGCCAGCTTTGATAGGGAGAATCTTTAAGTGGCAAATGCTTCTATCCGAGTTCGACATCACATACATAAATCAAAATTCGATGAAAGGGCAAGCCTTAGCTGACCAATTGGCGGAACACCCTGTCGAGATAGATTCCCAAGAACTATAGGCCCAATTTCCAGATGAGAATATATTAACAGTGGAAGATATACCAGTAGAAGACTTTGGGATAGAGCAGAACCCGAAATGGAAATTGTTTTTCAATGGAGCCGCTAATGTATTCAGTTGTGGGGTTGGGGCAGTATTGATATCCCCAGACGGCACTCAATTCCCTGCAGCGACAAAACTTACATTTCCTTATACCTATAATATCGCAGAATATAAAGCATATATTCTTAGCCTCAAAATGGCCTGCCAAATGGAAATCCGCGAATTAGAAGTATATGGGGATTCGTTGCTCATCATACTACACACAAGAGGGGAATATAAGACTAAAGACCCTAAACTGGTACCGTATCATCAACACTTGATAGAGCTGACTGAAGAATTCAAGGCAATCACTTTTACATACATCCCGAGAACTCAGAATCAGTTCGCAGATGCACTAGCCACACTAGCATCTATGATCCAGATAATGGGGGGAGCTGAAGTTCAACCGATGAAAATAGACATGGAAAGTCAGCCCGCCTACTGTTTAACAATTGAAAAGGCATAAGACAACAAGCCATGGTATCACGACATCAAGACCTTCCTCCAAGAAAGTAAATACCCTGAAATGGCTAGCAAGAATGACCAAAGAACACTTAGGAGGTTAGCAAGCCATTTCCTATTAAGTGGGTCTATACTTTACAAAAGATCACAACCTTGTTAAGATGTGTGGACAAAGACGAAGCATGCGAACTGATGAAGGAGGTACATGAAGGAGTATGTAGACCTCATATGAATGGCTACATGTTGGCCCGAAAAATCATGAGGTTAGGATATTATTAGTTGACCATGGAATCAGATTGCATAAAATATGTCAAGCACTGTCATTTGTGTCAAGTCTATGCGAACCGGATAAATGCTCCGCCCAACGAGCTACATTTGTTATCAGCACCATGGCCTTTCTCCATGTGGGGAATCGACATAATAGGCCCTATCACTCCAACAGCGTCCAACGGCCACAGATTCATACTGGTAGCGATTGATTACTTCACCAAATGGGTAGAAGCCTCGTCATATACCAATGTCACAAAAGGGGTAATAGTCCGCTTCTTAAAAAGGGACATAATAGCCCGATATGAAGTTCCTGAGTCTATCATCATCGACAACGGTACCAATCTCAACAACAAATCGATGACAGGTTTATGTCAACAATTCCACATAAACCATAGAAATTCAACTCCCTACCGACCTCAAATGAACGTGGTAGTAGAAGCAGCCAACAAAAATATCAAAAAGATCATCGAGAAAATGACCACAACTTACAAAGATTGGTACGAAATGTTACCGTTTGCTCTCATGGCTTATAGGACTTCAATAAGAACATCTACGGGAGCTACCCCATACTCATTGGTATATGGTACAGAAGCAATGCTACCAGTTGAAGTCGAAATACCATTATTCAGAATCCTGTCAGAAACTCAGCTAACCGAATCAGACTGGGTAAAGAAGAGGCATGATCAGCTGAATCTGATTGATGAAAGAAGACTTACCACACTATGTCATGACCAGTGTTACCAACAAAGGATAGCCCAAGCATTTAACAAGAAAATGAGGCCCCGGTACTTCAAAGAAGGGGATCTAATGCTAAGAAAGGTTCTCCCAAATGCCCAAGACTCCAGAGGAAAATTCACCCCAAACTATGAAGGCCCTTATGTGGTGAAAAAGGTTCTGTCAGGAGGTGCTTTGATACTGACTCAGATGGATGGTCCGGAATTGAGAGACCTCATTAACACAGATGCTGTAAAGATGTACTATCCTTAGGCAAGGGAATTGAAATTTTGCCAATGTTTATGAAAGCAAATGTTCTATATAAATTTCGTTGAGTCGATTTTTTACTTTTTACAAGCAAAGTTAATATCCCTAAATGGTCAATAATCCCAATCAATTCTCATCACAACAAATATTCCTAAACACATTACCTATCACTTCACCAATGAAAGATAAATACTAAAACGATAATGAATCTTAATATAGTTTGTGATATAATTCTATCTACTTTGGAGCATTAGAACTGAGTGCGTTAGTAGGATAACGTTACCATCAAAAGAGCCATGTGCATAAAGAAAGGGAGCACATCAAAATTTTTAACCCCGTGTCAAGATAAGAAGAAATGAAGCAGAAGCAAACCAGCCCGAAGGTTCGGTTATTTGGTTGCTATCCACGATAAATTAGCAAGCATATTGGGAAAAATAATTATTATCATATCATGAAAGGCATCACATCATTTAGCTTAGGCCGTAGAAAGCATATTCAAAAGCATGAGATGAGTCAGCCTATAATGGGGCACTTGTCTAAACATTCCCTTTAATAGGGTAGTCAGCCCAAAAAGGGGCACTTCCCTAGGTCTCTTAAGGTTAGCCTATAGGGGGCACTTTTTGAGACAATTCCATCATAGGTTAGTCAGCTCATAGGGGGTACTTTTTGAGACAATTCCATCATAGGTTAGTCAACTCATAGGGGGCACTTTCCTAAAAATCTGTTCTCATGGTTAGCCCATAGGGGGCGCTTTTTGAAACACTCTATCATAGGTTAGTCAGCCCATAGGGGGCACTTTTTGAGACACTCTATCATAAGTTAGTCAGCCCATAAGGGGCACTTTCCTAAAAATCTGTTCTCAAGGTCAACCCATAGGGGGCACTTTTTGAGACACTCTATCATAGGTTAGTCAGCCCATAGGGGGCACTTTCCTAAAATATCTGTTCTCAAGGTCAGCCCATAGGGGGCACTTTTTGAGACAATTCTATCATAGGTTAGTCAGCCCATAGGGAGCACTTTCCTAAAAAAAAATCTATTCTCATGGTTAGCCCATAGGGGGCACTTTTTGAGATAATTTCATCATAGGTTAGTTAGCCCATAAGGGGCACTTTCTTAAAAAAATCTGTTCTCATGGTTAGCCTATAGGGGGCACTTTTTGAGACACTCTATCATAGGTTAGTCAGCCCATAGGGGGCACTTTCCTAAAAATCCATTCCCATAGGGGGCACTTTTTGAGACATTCTACCATAGGTTAGTCAGCCCATAGGGGGCACTTTCCTAAAAATTTGATCTCATGGTTAGCCTATAGGGGGCACTTTTTGAGACATTCTTTCATAGGTTAGTCAGCCCATAGGGGGCACTTTCCTAAAAATCTACCTCAAGGTTAGCCCATAGGGGGCACTTTTTGAGGCATTTTATCAAAGGTTAGTTAGCCCATGAGGGACACTTTCCTAGACTCTCCCGATTAGTCAACTCATGGGGCACTTTTCGGAAATATTCTTCCAAACAGTTGCTAGTCTAACAAGACGCTTCTGTTGACAGGTAGCCAGCTCATAAGGGCGCTTCCTAAGTAAATTTTCTTTCCAAGGTTGCTAGTTTGGTGAGACGCTTCCTATCATCATTTCTTCCGCACAATGCTTGAGATGTTTCCTATCGCCAATTAGTCCGGCCATAAAGCACTTTTTGGGGAAGGAACATTACTCTAAATTGTTAGGATCATCTTAAATCGTTGGATTATTAGCTTTTGGAGCATTTTCCTACTAAAACCAATTCTAGATAACCAGCCCATCTAAGGCGTTATCTAACTAAGAGGCCAAAAATGGCGTTTTTTTGTCTTTGTAGTCAAGTTTTTCAAACTTTACCATAAAGAAGGGTAGCTGTAAACACCCCATTTTTGCCCTAGGAATGAATAATAATCAATAATAATCAATTTTCAATTTTTTCCAATTTTTCTCTAATTTAGCATAAATGATAAAAAATATTCAAAAAAATAAAAATAAATAGGAAAACACATCAATTTTGAAAAATGATTTCAGAAATGGCAATAATAAGCAACAAATAATTTTTATAAATTTTTGAAATTTCAAAAAATACAAAAAAATAAAAAAATCGCATTGCATATATGCAATTTGCGAATAAAAGAAAATCAGGAAAATGGGCTAGCCCAGCTGGTCCGGACCATGGCCTAAGGTGTGCGCAGGAGGGCTCGGTCGCAGGTTTGAAACACAGGGGAAGTAGTTTCCGCGTTTTGAGTTTTTCACTTATCTAGGACACGTGGCAGTATCCGATTGGCTGGAGGAAACGCATGCGCCGAGCGCATGATCATCTTCTACCTTAGGTCCGAGATCATTGGCGAAGGAAAAATTTGAATTTCGGTTGTTTCGATTTGATTTTTTGCACGAATCCAATAGATCTTCAACAGAAATAAGATAAACATCATCTAATTGGAATCAAATCGCAACAAATCAAAGGATTAACACAAATTGGAGTTGGTTTTTTTAACCGAAAATCCGATTAGCTTCGATCGGAGGAAATCCGAGCTTATCCAGCTCGATTTCAAACGCCTATAAATAGAGGAGGAGTGGGGGAAGCCAAATCACGGATCAAAATTGAGAGAAAGTGAGAAAAGAGAGCAAATCGGAGAGCATCGAAGGAAACCCAAAACCGCAATCGCCGACCGGCGCTGAGCCACCACCAGGAGACGTTCTGAGAGCAAACAACCGCCACCATTGGATTCAGCACCCTCGAGAAGCTAAGATTCGACATCTCACCCGTTGCAAAAGGCCGTCGGAACGCCGTGATCGAGCACCCCCTGCCGCCGTGTCCGACCGATCCGACCCAACCCGACCCGTACATCGACCTGGATCCAGGTAAGTCGAATTTGCCGGATTTTTTTTTATTTTTTTTCGAATTTTGTTTATTTATTTTATTTGTTTTTATTTGATTTATTATTTGATTATTTATTAATTTGTTGGTTATTTATTTATGTTTCATGTTTTCTTTCCATGAGTAGGAAAATGTAGAAATTAGGTTTTTTAGGATTTAATAATGTAGAAAAAAATAAATAAGAAAAAAATAAAAAATAATAAAAATATTAGAAAAAAATAATGATAAAATTTTAGATCTCAAAATAGGGTAGATAATAACTTAGGATAAAATTTTTAACAAAAAATCATAAAAATCACAAAAAATCATCAAAAGTCATAAAAATAATGAAAAACTATAAAAATAATGAAAACCTAGAAAAATTATAAAAAATTGTAGAAGAATAAGAAAAAATAATAAAAATCACAAAAGTCATTAAAAAATCATAAAAATTCAAAAATCATCAAAATGAGTTTTAGCACTTAGAAAAACCATTTTCTTCAAATAAATTCAAAATTGATGTTTTCCCTAAAAATCATTTTCAAAAATCAAATAAAATTTTAGGCTTAGATTTTTAGAAAAAATCTCAAAAATGATAAAAACATAAATCAAAAGAGATTTCAAAATTAAAACTCATAAACACACTTAAGATTTTCAGGAAAAGCGAACTACGGCTTGTTTGATCCTAAATAGCAAATACGTAGCCACCCATTCAGGTCAACCCCTAAAAATGAATGAAAAATCATTTTTCTTGAAATAACTCAAAAACATAATAAAAAAGTAACAGAAACACAATAAGAGACATTTCTAGATAGGAACAATTTCAGGAGATTAGGTGGTAATCGTAAAGGTTTTAATAGGTTAGCCTCTGGACTTAGAATCTCTGGTTTTCCCTTTTCCTCTTTTCACAAAAACGAGAAGAGGAAATAACGATAACTAGTGGTCCAAATTAAGACTAATCCACTCGTTTAGTCTTAATTCAATATTTCCCAACAACAGTTGGGTGGCGACTCCAAAAATCAAACGAAATTCCTAACTCAAGCCGAGGATCTACATTAGATGAGCATAGGGTCTAGTCTAGATCAGATTACGAATGGGAATTCAAAAATTAGACTCGACACATAGTCATCCAGAAATAACCCATCCTCATGATTTTGTGGGCTAGCATATATGATAGGAATCAAACTCCGACAAGACTTATCATTAGGGTAAGAACTAAAGGATTTCGAATCATGGCGATGAGGACCCATTTTGAGAAAATCGACCTTGGAATTATTCGTTTACTAACCTCTTTTATCTTATTCATGTATTTTATATTCCAACAGGAATACTTATCATGCTTTACAGGGCAATGGACAAACTCACTCAAACTCAGCTTGCGGGTTATCCATGGACCAACCTGAACCGACGATGAGCTAGGTCGATGAATCCTATAGAAGACCAGCATTTTGAAGACCAATTTCTTTTATGTATTTTTCATTTACATAGACTATTTATTTTGTAATCATTTTGGGACACTTTTATTTCCTTGTAATTTTCATTTAGGGTTAGCCACCTTAAAAGTGGCAAACTTGTAATTTTGAGCACTTTTTAACCCTAGGAGTAGCAAGTATAAATACTTGCTTAAGAGAGGGTTTGAGGAGGCTTATTTTGCATATCAAACACATCTTCTACACGTGAGAATTAGGGTTCCTAATTGTCATCTAAGCTCTTATCAATTTCAATCCCAAGAGTTGAAATCGTGGCGAGTGCAACACCTTGAAATTGTGAGTTGTATCAATTTCAATTTGTTGTGATTTCTTTTCTTCTCTAGTGTGTCATATCTAGGGTTGAATTGAGATAGTTCTTGGTCAGAATTACTTCTTATTATTGTCAAATTCTTGAGTTTATTTAAGGTACTTTGCAATTGAATTCGAATCTTCATTGAAGAATTCCCTTGAAAACGTGTTCTTCACTATTGGAAAGGAGTTCTTAAAATTGAGGTTTTTCTTTTAATTTGTGGAATATTTTCGTGGATTATATGAGATTAGGGTGTTTTTAGAAGATATTATCATTGAGGTTTCACAATTGCATCATTGAACATTTCAATTTCCTTGTATCTTCATTAGGGTTCACGTGAAATTAGCCCTTGTGGATTCGGTTTCACCTTGACTTGAGATTGTTTTTTCTTAAGTCTTTTGATTGTGCTTCTTAGTGGAATTAGGCACATCATCTTTTTGGTATCAGAGCTATATCATATTTGGATTTAAGATTGATTACATCCTAATTGAATAATTGGTTACATTCATTGGAAATTGACACCTTTGTTCATAAGATTGAGACTAGTTTGATTGACATTGTTTGTTTGTCTTTCAAATTGGTTTTTGTATGTGCTTAATATTGGTTTTAGACATATCATCTTTTGGTATCAGAGCTTGTGGTTGTGAGAAGGGATTATGTGATTTTGAATTTTGGAAATTTAGGGTTCATGTTCTCACATCATCAATTCCAAAATTGCGGGTAAATTGAAATTGTTGTTGTAGTTGTTTTGAAGTGGAGTGAATTGTCTTGAGTGGGAGTTGAATTTTCTGCATGTTGGAGTGATTTTGAAGTACTTGTTGAAGCTTCTATGTTGTGGACTTCACTATGAAGGAAGAGGAAAGATAGTGCATTTTTTTAGTGCAATTTCTGAAGTGCAATTGTGTAGGAAGAGAATTGTGTTTCTTACCTTGTTTGAATTCGAAATTGGGGAGAACATTTGCAATTTCCATATTTGATTAGTGTGTAACAAGGGAATTTATTTGATTTCAAAACAAGCATTAAGAGTGAAGGAGTTAAGTGTGTTTGTTTGAATTTGAAAAAATTGCATTTTACTAAATGTGGAGGGGTTGCAATTAGTGAAGTGGTTTGATTTTAAAATTTAATTTGTTGCCTTCTTATGTAAGTTGCAGATTGGATTTGTATTTGAAGTGAAAAATTTTGCAACGTGATTATCCTTGAAATTGCTTGAGAAAGAGTAATGAATTGAAAATTTTTTGTCTTGCATGTGACGTGTATGTTGTTGTAAGTTGCGGTTGATAAATTGTGTAGAAGTGGAGAAGTGCACCGTATGTGTGAAGGTGTTTGTGTGGTGTTGTGTTGTGCAAATTGGAAGTGGAAGTGTACAATTTTCAGAATTGCATTGTGTGGGATAATAGGGAATTTATTTGAAATTCAAACACATCCATTAAGTTGAGGAAGTTATTAAGTGGTATTGATTGTGTTCCATTTGAATTTGAAATTTAATTATTACCATTTGTGGAAAGTGCATTAAGGATGTTTATTTAAATTTGTTGTCGTGTTGTGGAGTTATGTGGATTAAGGTGCTGCACATCAAGATCAATTGTAGGTGTGAAACTGTGGCAAGAAAGGAAAATTGAAGTAGTATAATTTGAATTCAAAAACAAACATTAAAGTGTGAAAGTAATTAAACTTATTACTTCAACACTTGTTAGTTGAATTTAATTTCTTAACTTCTTGGAAGTATTTATTTGTGCTTCAATTATCTCACTTAACTTTATTTGAAGTACCAATAAACATTTCTTGCATTGGTTGAGCGTGAGCACTGTGGGTGTGTAAGGGTGTATTGTCGTGGTGTGGTAAAGTGTATTGAGGTTGTTGAAATTAGTAAGCAAAAATGTCAAGTGAGTTGTATTTGTCTACTAACATATTGCATCGGGACTTGACTTCCTTTCAAACCATTAATAAGGGACAAAGAGAAAACTTGTTCCATACTTCTTGTAGGATACAAGGAAACTTGTGTGCAATTATTATTGATGGTAGTAGTTGTACTAATGTTGTAGTTGCATCATTAGTATCGAAGTTGAAACTTGAAACTATTCCACATCCTAAACCCTATACATTACATTGGTTGAATGATCAAGATGGTCTTTGTGTGACCCAAAGGGCTAGGGTACCCTTCAATATAGGGGACAAGTACTATAATGAGCTTGAATGTGATATTCTTCCTCTTTGTGCATCCCATATATTACTTGGTAGACCATGGTTGTATGACAGGATGGTATTACATGATGGGTATAGAAATACTTATATGTTTAAAAAGGATGATAAACGTATAGTATTAAACCCTATGTCACCATTAGAGGTCCAGGAGATGTAAAGATAGATAAAACAACCATCACAGAATCTTGAAGATCATAGCCACATGATCAAACCTTTAGAGGACCAAACTGTGCAGACGCAGGTATGCCAACCTTCAAAGGTTCTTGAGAGCTCTAGTGACACGAGCCAACCCTTAGAGCATAAAATTTGTCAGACATCGATGTGCCAACCTTCAAAGGATCTTGTTGATCATAGTCAGACGAGTAGACCACCAGAGAGCCAAACTGTTCAGAGATAGTTATGTTCACCTTCAGAGGTTTCAGAGGGTAATGAGCAGCTGGGCTAACCATTAGAAGACCATGAGGATCAACATCATATAGATGAGTTAGAAAAAGAGGAAACAAAATCAATGGAATGGGTTGAGACAGGGGAGACATCAGTAGATAATGAGTCCTTGTTTGTGTTGCAGATGAGATACATCCTAGAAATGGAGGAGAGAAAACAATCACCTACTATGGTATTTCAGATATTGGGATTCTGTAGAGATACTTCTTCAGATTGATTGCTTTTAGAAAATAGAGTCTCTACTATATTTGATCTGCCGGATTTGAGGACAAATCTTTTTGAGGCCCGAGGAGATGATAGGAATCAAAATCCGACAAGACTTATCATTAAGGCAAGAACTAAAGGATTTCGAATCTTGGCGATGAGGACCCATTTTGAGCAAATCGACCTTGGAATTATTCGTTTACTAACCTCTTTTATCTTATTCATGTATTTTATATTCCAAAGGGAATACTTATCATGCTTTACAGGGCAATGGACAAACTCACTCAAACTCAGCTTGTGAGTTATCCATGGACCGACCTAAACCGGCGATGAGCTGGGTCGATGAATCCTATAGAAGACCAGCATCATGAAGACCAATTTCTTTTATGTATTTTTCATTTGTATGGACTATTTATGTTGTAATCATTTTGGGACACTTTTATTTCCTTATAATTTTTATTTAGGGTTAGCCACCTTAAAAGTGGCAAACTTGTAATTTTGAGCACTTTTTAACCCTAGGAGTAGTAAGTATAAATACTTGCTTAAGAAAGGGTTTGAGGGGGCTTATTTTTCATATCAAACACATCTTCTACATGTGAGAATTAGGGTTCCTAATTGTCATCTAAGCTCTTATCAATTTTAATCCCAAGATTCGAAATCGTGGCGAGTGCAACACCTTGAAATTATGAGTTGTATCAATTTCAATTTGTTGTGATTTCTTTTCTTCTCTAGTGTGTCATATCTAGGGTTGAATTGAGATAGTTCTTAGTCAGAATTACTTCTTATTATTGTTGAATTCTTGAGTTTATTTAAGGTACTTTGCAATTGAATTCGAATCTTCATTGAAGAATTCCCTTAAAAACATGTTCTTCACTATTGGAAAGGAGTTCTTGGAATTGAGGTTTTTCTTTTAATTTGTGGAATATTTTCATGGATTATATGAGATTAGAGTGTTTTTAGAAGATATTATCATTGAGGTTTCACAATTGCATCATTGAACATTTGGATTTCCTTGTATCTTCATTAGGGTTCACGTGAAATTAGCCCTTGTGGATCCGGTTTCACCTTGACTTGAGATTGTTTTTTCTTAAGTCTTTTGATTGTGCTTCTTAGTGGAATTAGGCACATCATCTTTTTGGTATCAGAGCTATATCATATTTGGATCTAAGATTGATTACATCCTAATTGAAGAATTGGTTACATTCATTGGAAATCGACACCTTTGTTCATAAGATTGAGACTAGTTTGATTGACATTGTTTATTTGTCTTTCAAATTGGTTTTTGTATGTGCTTAATATTGGTTTTAGGCACATCAATATATCCATTCATGTGTAACCCACGGACTCCCTCGTGTATTTCTTACATCAGGGTATTCGCTTCCTCTTCATCAACACACCTTAATAGAGTAGTATCAAAGGATTTCTTATATAATGCAGAATCGCTGAGTAAAAAATGTGCTGCTAATCTTCTTAATGCTCTTTGGTCTTTCCTATCTACCTCCTCTAGATAAGTGCCATTTTGAAGGAGTACCTTGATATCATGGTACTAGGGCTTTCGATTTTAGCTCTCATCAGTCGCTAGGCAGAAAGTTAGCTTGTCTTCAATTTTGATCTTTAAAGGTTGAATCTCTACATCGTCTAAGATTTGAATCATGGACGCTAATGTTGCTCGAGCATTAATAAATTGATTTTGGATTCTAGGCATATACGTGAACTTTTTTTTTTTAGGAACCTTTCCACCAATTTGCTAAGATGTTGGTGGTACGATATTAATTTGCTATCTTTGGTTTTGTATTCTCCTAAGGTCTAAAGAATAATTAAAGATGGGTCTCCATATACTTCTAATTCTTGGATACCCATTTCTAATGTCATCTTAAGCCCCATGATACAAGCTTCATATTATACTATATTGTTAGTATATGGGAATGTTAACTTCATTGCTATGGGAAAATTGTTATCTTCATGAGATATCAAGACTGCCCTTATTCCACATCTGAAAACATTTGCAACTCCATAAAAATACAACTTCCACTGTCGACCTTCTGATCTTTTGTTGACAGTGACCATAATTCCTTCATCTAGAAATTGAGCTTATGAGATTTCTAACATATCTTTCCCTAGATATTTTGCCAACTGGTTTGCCAAAGCTTGTCCTTTTACTAAACTTTGATTTACATAAGTGATATCAAACTTTGAAAGCAACATTTTCCATTTAGAGATTCTTCCCACCAAAGTTGTTTTTTTTTTTTTTTTGCTAGATATCGTAGTAGATCATGTTTGGTCAATAACTTGATGGAATAATACAGGGTATATTGCTGAAGCCTATGCATTACCCATACCAAAGCATAGTAAGTCTTCTCAACTTCTGAATATCTCTATTCTCCTTCAATGAACTTCTTGCTTAGATAATATATAGGGTACTCCTTTCCTTTTGTTTTGTCATTTTGCCCTAGCATACAACCTATGGATTTAGGGAGTGTGGTCAAATACAAGAATAAAGGCCTCCTAGAGGTGGGAACTATCAGGACTAGAGGATTCATCAAATATCCTTTGATTTAAGAAAAAAAAAAGGCTTTTTCACATTTTGCATCCTATTTTATTGTGACATTCTTCTTCAAGAGCTTATGTAGTTCAACTTTACCAATAGATCCCTTACTTCTTTAAGGGTCTGTAGGGCTGGCATCTCAACAATTGCTTTTACCTTTTTTGGGTCTACTTCAATCTCCCTCCGACTGATAACAAACCTTAAGAGCTTCCTTGATGTTACTCCAAACGTACACTTCTCAGGATTTAGCTTTAATTGGAATTTTCTAAGCCTCTCAAACAACTTCTTGAGGACTTTCACATGATCTTCCCCTTCATGAGACTTAGCAATCATATCGTCAACATATACATCCACCTCTTTATGCATCAGGTCATGGAATAGTGCTACCATAGCTTGCTGATAAGTTACTCCCACATTCTTTAAACCAAAAGGCATAACTTTATAGCGAAACATTCCCCATATAATGATGAACGTTGTTTTAGTTTTTTCCTCTTTTGACATTTTAATTTGATTGCACCCTAAAAAACCATCCATGAAAGAGAAAAGGTGGTTCCTTACAATGTTATTTACTAAGACGTTGATGTGTGGCAACAAGAAATTATCTTTTGGCATTACTTGGTTCAAGTCTCTAAAATCAATACAAACTTAAATTTTCTTATTTTTCTTAAGGATAGGCACTACATTTTCCACCCATTCCGAATAGTCTGATACCTCAATGAACCCCACTTCTAATAACTTCTTTACTTCTTCTTTGATTTTCAACAAAATGTCGAGTCAAAACCTCCTAAGCTTTTGCTTTCTCAGTCTAAAGTAAGCTTTTGTGGGTAGCTTATGAATCACTATCGAAAGATTAAGCCTTGGCATATCTTTATAGGGTCATGCGAACACGTCTAGATACTTGGATAATAATTGCAACAATTTCCCCCTATGTCCTTCTAAAAAACTATTCCCAACCTTAAGTTTCATAAGGCTTTCATCCGTACCTAAATTTACTTCAATGATTGGTTCATTAATGATAATTTTGCCTTGCTCAAATTGATGCCAACTCTTATGAATCTCATTCAAATTTTTTACATCAACTTCGACAACTAACCTAGTAGGGTTGAAAGCGGTATTGACATTTTCATCATTTATAAGCATAAGATACCCTCTATTTTCATTGATTTCATTGGATATGAGGAATAATAGTTAATAGGAAAGCAAATAAGTAGTAGAAGAAAACTCATGAAGAGAAGAAGAAATTCAAATCTTTATTCATGGTGAGAGAAATATTTATTGTCTATCAAGATTGAACTAAATCATGTTGGAATAGTAACGATGAATTAAATGCTTCTCATGACCCTATCTCTAGTTTAAAGAGACCTATTTCCATTGATTGGGACTGGGAACTAGTTGTTCAATTAGCCTTTGCTGATACTATCTTCTGTTGTACTGACGGTGCATTGCTGGTTAAATGAGTCAGTTAACTCGGGTAATTTTGATTGCTAGGTATAAGTTGGTGATGGAAATGTGTTGCTGACGTTTGGAAACTTTAGTTGAGCATGATATAACTTCTTGCCTCTCTTCTTCTTCATTTTTTGCTTCATCTCCTTGATCTTCCAATGAGTCAGTTTGTACCTTAACCCAAATGTGCTTATCTGTTGTTGAATAGAGACTGGCTTTTCATCTGTAGCCACATATACTCCATAAAAAATTTGCAATCTCGATTCTTCCACCTCTTCACTCCCAATACATGGAATGGCCATCTCTCTGTATATGGCATAGTCATACTCCCCCAACATTATCATAACCTAGCCATTAGACATAAACTTGACCTTCTGGTGTAGTCTAGATGGTGCAACTCCAGTTGAGTGTATCCAAAGCCTCCCTAGCAGCAAATTGAAAGACCTTGTTATCTCCAACACCTAGAAGGGAATTATGAATCCTTGTAGACCGATTTCAATTTGCAATTCAACTTCCCCCAGTATCTCTCTCTTAGACCCATTGAAAGCTTGTATAGTGATCGAGCTTGGCTTTAATTCTGATGCAACTATCCCCAATAGATTTAGCATGGATAGTAGAGATACATTCAAAGACGAGCCATTATCAATCAGTACTGGAGCTACCATCATATCTTTGCACTTAACTATAATGAATAACGACTTAGTGTGCTGGTCACCCTCTTTTCCTAACTCTTTTAGCGAGAAGACTATTTAATCCATAACAAAGATAGAATTGATTACTAAATCCAACTTCTTAGTTGAAATACCTTTAGGAACTTTGACTTAATGAAGTAATTTCATAAGTTCCTCTCGATGTAAATTAGAGGATAAAAGAAAGCCATCAAGGAGATTTAAATAGGGACCTTAGCCAATTGATCTATGATCTTATATGTGCCGGCCTTTATGATCTTCTTAATGGGATTCTGATCCCTTACTTCCCTTCTATCGTCATAGAAACCTTCCTCCTAATCTCTTTAGTTGAATCATACACTCTCCCTAAATGGGTCAGTCCTCTTATCATCAGGGGTACCTTTGTGGTCTAATTTAGAGCTTGGTAATTCAATGGTGCAGCCTTATAATTCTTTAACAGTATTGGAACGTTGAACACAAACTTCTTAGGCTAAATAATGACTGTCCCTTACTCTTACTTAGGGTATTCAAAGGTGAAGGACTTGAGGTTAACTCCCACCATACCTACTATCTGCTCAGATTTCTCTTCTTGACTTTTAAGTTTATACTCTTCCTTGAATTTTGAGCCTTAGCCTGTAGGTGGTGCATCTGCATAGACTCTTAGTACTAATGAATAGTTTACCAGATATTCAAATGTCCTGAATGGCTCTCCTAGTGTATCAACGATAGGATCACCCGCTAGATACCTTCTTCTTAATTCCTTCTACGTACATTTCTTCTTTGGCTTAGGGTTCATCATGGCTTGAATATCTTCTTTCTTTGCTTTCCCTTCCTTGAGTAATTGGTGAATTGCGGTTCTGGTTCTGGTACGATCTCTAAGGTTTCTTATATCCTATAAGTGACCTTTTATGCTTTAAGTTCCACACTATTTGTTCCAATGTGATGAGGAGCTCATTTAGATTTATCCTCGATCCACATGCTTTAGTAATGATCACATTGACGAAAGCCCTATGGCTTGGCAAGGGATTGTTATTGACATTGGGTGTTGGAGCTTCTACAAAGTCTAACTGAACCAATTTAGTAGCTATGAGATCTTGTGTCTTATTCCTCAACCTCTAACGGTTATTCGTAGAGTGCCACTCTTACCTTAAATGATACTCACAACGAAGGTTGAGGTTGTAATCTTTGGGTCTGTAGTTATCAAGAGGTACTTTGAAATTCAACAGATTCTCATCTTAGAGGCGATGGAGAACTTAGCTTAAAGGGATAGGGATTCTAGTGAACTGCCTTCTTCATTGGCATCGATCCAGATCTTGTTCAGGGATATTCTGGTTTGTCTGAATGGTTAATTGTGGCATTGGCCTAGCATGATTCCCTGTGGTTACCATATTGACAGTTATTTCCCTACCCTTACTAATTGGCCTTGGGTGTGTGACTTTCTTTTCTACCTCTTCTAGAATGTGGAGCCTCCCTGAAGAGATTGCATTCTCAATACGGCATCCGACATCTACTATATTGGTAATGTTTGCAACAACATGCCCCATTAACTAGTAGTAAGGCTTACCTAAGGTGTTGATGAACATGTCAGTTAGATCCTTCCCTAGTAGGGGGGTAGTTATTCTGGTAGCTACACCCCTCCACCATTGTGCATATTCCTTGAAAGGCTCATTACTCTTCTTCCTCATATTATTCAGGTCCCAAATAGATGGAGCCGATTCAACATTAAACTTATACTGGTTATAGAAGACCTTTACCAATTTATCGTATGTGTTTATCTCATTTAAATCCAGTTAAGTATACCACTCTAAAGCTGGCCCAATTAAACTGTCCTTAAAAGTCTGCACCATTAGCCGCTTGTACCTAGTATATTTAGCCATCTTTCTGATATAGAGTATGGCATGGAGTTTTGGGCAGCTTGTTCCATCATACTTTTCAAAGTTTAGGATCTTGAACTTATCGGGGAATTCCTCATCTTCATAAATGTGCTGGTTAACTAGATCGGTTTGCTCAAATCTATCAGTTCCCTCAAAAACCCTCATCTTCTCGTGGAACTTTTAGAGTAGCTTCTTTTCCATATCCCGTTGCTTTTCCTCAAACTTCCTCCTTAAACTTTCACCACCATCATTTCCCAACTCATCCCCAGGGTTTGAATTGATAGTTTGTTGAGGGTCAAATTGATCTGCTTGGACTACTTTGTCAGCATAGATTCGGTTGATGGTGTATGTTAGGGTTTGCATCTACTTAGTTAGTTGTAACATAGTTTGTTTGAGAGCTGTAATTCTTTGATTAGGGTTATCGTTACTGGTGTTTTTAGCCATTCTAACTCTTAAGCGAGTGATAATTAGGCTTTTGAGAAAGCCTACTTTCTTGGGAGCTATCATTGAGATCTGTAATATGATCCAAATCTGTTAGATTTATTTAAATCCATGATTTATCCTTTCCTTTTCCTCACATTTTTTTATTATTATTATTTGTTTTATTTTTCTTTATTTATTATGATGGGAAATTTTCTGGCACAGCCTATACCTTCAGAACTAGATTTGGCTGATGATCCAAATCGCTCATATTTTACTTCATATCTTTTTATCTAATAAATATTTGAGAAATAATCTTACAAATACAATAATAATTCTCCATGGGATGCTAATATGTCCTACACTAGTTGATGGCCATGGGACATCGTCAGATTTTTGCCAATTTAAGATTTCATGTATAGAAAAAAGGTAGGTTCTTAAAGCTCCCATACTCTGTGGCCTCTGGTTTTTAAAGAAACAGATCCTTAGACACATCGAAGTTTGAGTAGGATAGCCTAATCATCTATGAGCAGTGATCATTCCACTACACTTGGAACTTACAAAATGACTCCCCTCCTAAGGTCCTAAGATGGCTTAGGTTCAATTGTATTTAACATACATTGATGTAAAAAAGAAACAAAAACTCTAACAAAATAAGCCTTAAATGTTGTATAAACAAAAATCAATACAACTATTTTTTTTTAAAAAAAAAAACTAAAAGTAAAGACTTCAATAAATAATTTTCAAAAAATAAATTCTACTTTTGGAAGGTTTAAGTAGCTAGCCTACTTGGCGTATCCCTAGTGGAGTCGCCATCCTATCAAGCCTAAATTTTTCATTTTCTCATAACTTGATTTACATAAAAATTTATGCTCATTTAATGTAAATCCCCGATTAAAATTAAGAAAAAATTAATTTATTTTTGAAAAAGGAGTCACCACCCAATCAAGATTGGGAAAAATGTTAAATTAGGACTAATTGAGTGGATTAGTCCTAATTTAGCTATTAGTTTGTGTAAAAACTCCTAAAAAATACCAAAGAGTTTAGAATTCATGGGCTACCCTATTAAAATCTTACAGTTACCACTTTAACCTTCCAAGTCTAATTTTTTTTTTTTGAAAAAAAATTAAGTTAAATGAACCTAATTATTATTTACAGTTGAGGTCGCCTTAAAGGTGCCAACGTACCTGCTATTTGGGATCAAACCAACCATAGTTTGCATTTTTTTTAATTCTAAATTTTTAAAATAATTTTTTTTATAGAACTTAAAAAAATTAATTTAAAAAAAAGCTAAAATGTCTTAAAAATACAATTATAAAAAATTAAAAAAAAAAACTTAAAATGTCTTTAAAAAACTAAATTTTTATTTAAAAAGAACTAAAATGTCTAAAAAAACAAATGTAAAAACTATATTTTTTCAAAAAGTTAAAATGTCTTTTAAAACTAATTTTTTAAAGAAAAAGGACTAAATTGTCTTTAAAAATTATAAAAAACTAATTTTTTTAAATAATTTTTTTAATAAAAACTAAGGTGTCTAAAAAAATTATAAAAACTAAATTTATTATTATTATTTTTTTAAAAAAGATAAAATGTCAAAAGAAAGAAAGAAAGAAAAAGGGGCAAGGATCGTGAACTTGTTTCAAAGTCGAGTTTAAATCTAAGCTCATGCAAGCTTGGTCAGAACAATAGTCACTCGACACTTTCAATCTTCAAACAACTTCCAACTTAGTCTGTTGTGGCAATAGACTGTATGGGAATGATTCCGTTGAGGATTGTATAGTTATTAGTATTGTTGAAGCTTCATGGTGGAGGATTGAATCGGAGCTTCAATCACTGGTGAAGGGTTTGGTGGAGTTGGTTTGGAGTGGCTCGAGTAGTGGTTTTCGAAAGCCAAGGAAGTAGAGAAACTACTAGGAATGGTCTTTTACCTTAACTAAGCCTAGGTCTAAAGAATTTCTAAAGAGGAAGAAATGCATGGGTTTGGGAAGCTAGAGAGAGAAACACAAATTTTACTTGGAGGGAGGGGATTTGAGATCAAATTGGTGCCAGGACAAAGAAAGGATGGTCCTATTTATACTAATCGAGTATGGTCTGAACATGGAAGCTCTTAAATGCAAAGATTCACCCACCATGGAGGTGCTTGGCTTGTGCTCGAAATATTATTTTATTTTGAGAAAACAAGCACGATTTAGGTGATTATCTTAGCTGTAGAGAAGCCATACTTGCCTAAGAAGTGGAACTAAAGCTTCAATTGCTATCTTAGCTGATTTTTCCAAAAAATGGACAAATGGATATCTCATGCAGCTAATTTTTTTTTTCTAACTTTGAGGCCAATTTCAAACAGCCAAATGCATGAATTTGGACATGAAATTGGTATGGATTAAAAGTATCTCATGTAATCTACAAGATTCTACCATTAATTTAGGTGGTTACTTGTAGAAAATACAAGAAAAAGAAGCTCAAAATGAGCTCGATGAGTTGGAAAAGTCTAGAAAAAATGGGGCACTTGAAGTCAATGAACAATATCACAGTCAGCCAATGGCATGCTGACAAATGGCATTGATATAAAAAAACGGTCACACCCATGCGCATGAACTCAGGATTTTTAGAATGCCTGTGTGTCTTTCTATTAAGCCATTAGCCTGTGCCTCAATTTTATTATGCAAATAAATGACATTTATTCCCATTTTGACCCACTTATCAATCCTAAAAAAAATTGCATGCGTTTTCACAATGGGGGAATCGAACTCTAGAATTTTAGAATGTGTATGTGTGTTTTTCCATCAGGCCACTGGCCTATGCATCAATTTTTTTTATGCAAATAAATTGCATTTATTCCTATTTTGCCTCACCTTTTATCCCTAAACAAAATTTGCACAATGGGGGATTCAAACTCGAAAATTTTAGAATGTGTGCTTGTATCTTTCCATCAGGCCATTGGCTTGTGCCTTAATTTTATTATGTAACCAAATTGTATTTATTCCCATTTTAACCCACTTGTCATTTCTAAAACAAATTGTGTGCATTTGCATGGTGGGGGGAGTCGAACTCAAGTCTCTATGAAATGCTTGTGATATTTTCTAATTAGGTTGTTGGTTTGTGTCTTAGTCTTATAATGTAAATAAATTACATTTATCCTGATTTGATTTTTTTCTCTTTTTTAATGATAATAAAAATAAAAAAAAATAAAGAGAGTACAAAAATGAGATATCGACAAAAAGCTACTATTATATAACCATCTGACATGAAACTAGATCCATAAAATACAATTCTCAAATAAACATCAACATTATTACCATAAAAATTGAGACCACACCATGAACCTCAAGTGGTAAATGGAAACTGAGTTTTGTCAGATCTCTAGAATGAAAAGGATATTATAAGGAAGAGAGTCTTGCCACGATGCCAATCTACGCTGCAAGTGCCCATGTCTTTTACTTTAACTCTAGCGTTGTTCCCAACGTATATCTACCTTGATCTAATGACATGGTTTGTGGCTCCTAAGTTTATGTAAATACAAGTATTTATAATTATATAATGATACTCATTAAGTAGTTAATATAAAATTAAGATAAGGTTAAAGAAATAATTAAGATAAAAAGATGGGGACAATTAGGTCATTTCCTAGTTAGGATATATAAGCTTGCTTAATCTAGCATTTCTTTCCTTTTCCCTCATTTGTGCAGTTATAATCTAACAAACATTCTAGTGACCCACATACGACCTAAAGGATCATGATGAGATCAATCCCTTTCCATTTGGTAAGAACTCTAATCATCAATGCATTTAGTTCTAATGATGAATTATGAATATAAGATTTATTAGTCATACATTAATAGAAATTAGAATAAAGAATGAGATGGATCGAGTGTAAGATTGAGCACTTAGAGGATTTCGATTACAAATTCAAACCAAGTACACAAGACCTGAATTATGCATTGGAATTAGTAGTTACATTGATTAATTAGGCTTAGAATCACATAAATTAAGCCTAGGAACAAATTGGAAAAAGGGATTAGGGGTTCATGATGAACATTGTTGTATACAGTTTACGAGTGTATATAAAAAGGTACTTAGACAAAGGACACACTCGTGTACTTGGGCATGTCAAATTAAAAAATCCATAAAAGGTACACGGCTAGATACATCACCATGTACCTAAACGTGTTGAATTGGCATTTTGCATAGAAAGGTACATGGCTAAATACATGACCATGCACTTGAGCATCCTGAAATCACCTTTTACACAAAAAGGTACACGACCTCTAGCATAGCTATGCTCTAGCCCATGTTCATCTGTACAGTCTCTTACATGATCGTGTTGTCCAGGAATACTTCACATTTGATTCTATTTCATTATATTTCAATTCTAAATTACAAATTAAATATAATAAAACATCAAAGAAAGGCACTCTATAATTAGGACATGAAATTCACCAATTATTAAATCTAGATTAAGTGTAGAATAGAACTAAGTTTAGTTCTTTATACTTGATAGGTCTACATCCTTTTCTTAGAGTCGTAAGAGGCTATAGTGAGAACGCTTCTCCAGTTATGTGTTTACCTTGTCTATTGATTGTGTTTGATAGCGTAGTTTGTTTAATGAATTTAAATGTTATCTAATCAAAATGTGTATGTTGCTTGTGCTTGGCTTAGCTTAGGGGCCCACAGTGGTAGATCTTTAGGGGACACCTTAATGATTGGTATGTCGCGTTGTCCTTAGTGGAGCAATGTATTAAAATGATCTAAGGTAAATTAAGGTTAGAAGGGGCCTATAGTGGTAGTTTCCAATTTAGGATTATATTATGTAAATGTTATATGTGTAATGGGGTCATTAGTATCCTTGTGATAAATGTGGGTTAAATGAATATAAATAATCTAATGACTTGATGTCTATTACTATTGCATTTATGTGTGTTGATATTGTTGTTTGTATAGCAAACACATGTTGTGTGGTACCCATGCACTAAGCTTAGGCTCATTCCTTTTTAATTCTTAGTTACAGGTAAAAATGATGAGCATGTAGATTTTGATGAGAATGGGACTTTTGTAGGACATTATATGTATGAGAGCACTACTACTATGTTGATGAGGAATAATGTGAAAGTTACTGAAGAATTCCTTATTAGAATTTAAGTTGTGGATTTGAGAGTATGGGATAGTACAAGACTTTTAGTTATGTTAATTATTATATGAGGATAAATGTTTACTTTGATTTTTAATTTGGAGTTTAATGTATTGTTTTAAGTAATAGTGATTGGAATGACTCACTTGAGAGTCATTCATTTCTTTTATTGAAGTAATATTAGTATGAATGTAAGGTGAAGATGAGCATGTTTAAATTTCTATGGAGATTTAGAGCTTTAGCGTGTTGCTATATAGTATTGACAGGTGGTTAGCTGTGATGTCTTAGGTAAGGCGTTATAGCTTAAGCGATATCAAAGCTTGGGTTTTGATTAATAGAAAACAGGTTTGTAATCCATAGAGCTTAGGTTTGATGATAAAAAAGTATAGGTTTCAATCAAAAGAAAGCAAGTTGAGAACATTAGATGGATTAAGCACTTAATCTATACAACAATAAGAATTAAAGAGAGTGGGTAATTTGCAAGAATACTATTTTGTTTAATAACTTATTCTATTTGATTTCAGTTATTTTATTTAATTATACCTTCTTTTAAATTTCTACATCATTTATATATGTATGTATATATCTGTGTAGACAAAAGTATACATAGATGTATACTATCACTAACCCCCTATACTAACTTTAACTTTTGGAACCATTATGTTGCCTCATCTCAAATAGAATGCCTCCTAAATGAAACACCAGATAAGGCTCATCTAGTGCTAAATGAGATGGAGATGATCCAGAGGAAAGGCATCATCTAGGACCACCTCAACAAGGAGCTCCAAATTAAGCTAATGTCACAACTGCTCAACTGCTAGAGACTATGAATGCTCTAGCGGGAATGTTGGCACAGCAGCTACAATAGGCCATGAGACTTGCTAAGCTTGTATAAGAACCATGTGGACTAGAAAAATTTATCCAACTAGCAAAGGAGTTTCATCTATGGGTTGATGATCCAATAGAGGTTGAGCATTAGATCAATGAAACACAGAACATTTGAAGCATTTATGTTGCCAAAAGATAGGAAAGTCAAATTTGTGGCCTTTATGTTGAAGGGATTAGCTACAGACTGGTAAACTAGTATGTCTAGGTTAACATGGGCTCCTATCTAGTGGTAGAGGTTCAAGGAGCTATTTTATGAGATATTTTCCCAACAGTATCAGAGATTAGATGAAGGTAGAATACTATAACTGCTAGCAGGGCAATTAGATTGTAGAAACATAAAAAGCAGAGCTGAACGACTTAATCAAATTCTTGCCAAAATTAGTTAGACTTCTAACTAAAGTAGGGGCCTTCTAACTAACCACATATGTAGAGGTTATTAACAAGGCGAAGCTTTAGAGTAGAGTAAGAGGAGAATAGAGGAGTAGTTGTCCTGTAGGTCGAGGATCACCTTAGGAAAGAGACTTGCCTCTAATGTGCCATATGTTGATAAGGGAAAGAGGCTTTTAGTGTATCGAGTTAGACTTATGGCTTTCACACCTAGATCTATCTAAACTAGGCCAACGCCTTTAGCATTGCCACCACCACAACCACCACAAGCAAGACTAGGAAGGAGATGCCTCAGGTGTTTGGAACTACATGAATTACAACAATGTAGTTGCCTGAAGGGGTATGTTTCTCTTGTGGTAAGACAAGATACCCTAATAGGAATTGTACAGAAAAATCCATCCCTCAGACTTTTTGCTATATTTGTAAGCATAGGGGGACATAGATCCTTTAAGTGTAGTGCCACCTAGAATTAGGCGGTTGTAGTACCTCAACAATTCCTAGCACAATAGCTAGTAAGACCTGCACTGAGAGGACCAACAGGTAAACCTCAATCCTTAGGATCAAAATAAAGAGCACCTAGTCACGTATTTACCTTACAACAATAGTAAGAGTAAGGTACATTGCTTATTAACCCAAATATAACCTATGAGTTATTTAACATAGGTACAACACATTCATGCATATCACCTGTATTCATGCATCTATGTGGATTGAAACATATATTGTTGAGCGATGCTATGATTATAAATAATCCTTTTGGAGTGGGAGGAAGATTAGATTAGATGTGTAAGGACATAAAAATTATAATATAAGGAAAGAAAATTCCAGTAGAATTGTTTGTATTAGAGATGATCGAACTCGATATAAATTTATGGGTGAATTGGCAATCTAAGTACTATACTAGTATAGATTGTCACAATCTAGTGATTTATTTTAATTTTCCTAATGAAGATCTAATTGTATCCAAGTTAGATACACAAAGTCCTGCAACTCTTCCTACATATGAGCTGTGGGAAAAGAGTAGGATCTTAACATTATCAATGGAGACGAAAGAAATTATTAAATTAGAAGATGTGTATGTAGTTAAAGATTATGCAGATGTCTTTCCAGAAAATCTTCCAAGCTTAACACTAGTCATGGCCTTAGATGAAATGATGCAAGTGGGATGTTATGTCTAGTTTAAAGCTCTAAGCTAGCAATGGATTAGTGTTCTTGTCCTTTTCTTCCTAGAATATATGAAATGCCTTGAAAAAATAATCTAAAGGCTAAGACAAGTAGGTAAATTTCTCTTATAGCTAACTTAAGTGAAAACCTATCCTTTATTTTCTATTTTTGATGTGAAATTAGATCCAGAGCCTAACTAAACCAAATAAATCGATTTTAAAAAAGATGTTATTTAAGTGTAGTCACGTAAACTATAAACTGCTAACCTATTCCTACCTTTTACTCCTTTTTATATCAAAAGCTTCTTCTTTTGATAATGATTTTCATCTATTAAAGAATTCCACTTGGTAAGATCTCACTTTTCTTCCCCTTTAAATCATCATTGTTTTAAGATTTATTGAGCAATATAATAAAATACTAAGAATTTAGGATTTAGGGCAAGTGGTAGTGATAAGAGTGATTTAGGGCAAGGATCTCCTTATTGGTATAAGAAGTGATAAATGTAGGTAAGTAATTTCTTCGTTTCTCATTGTTAGGTTTGATTAAGATCTCTAATAAATTTTTTATCTATTGGAAGAATTGGTGATTTATGGTGTTAATTGATGGAGGGTGTGCATGTATTAGCATCGATGTTTTGCTATGACCCATCTAAAGGTAAGATCACTCAATCCTCATTCAATTGTTGGTGAGGATTAGAGGATTTATCATTATAACATATATTTCATTTTTGTAAAGGTATTATTAGGGATTCAAGGTTAATCTAATTTAAATATGTGATGGAATATAGAAGAATGGATTATATGTTCATGTGGATTTGAGGAGTTTCAGCAAGTTAGTTATGTTGTAAAAAAAAAAAAAAAATCTTATTAATGGAATTAACAAGTGTTTAAATTGTTCTACAAAATTAGAATAAAGTTGCAATTTTAGTCCTTAAAAATGTCGAATATAACAAGGTAGAAATATTCTATAGTTTTTAGAGATAAGATTATTAAGTTTCAAAAGATTTTAGATTTTAGTAGTATGTGGAGTCTAGATTTTTTTATTGTTATTAATAATGTTGTTAATTGGTGATGTAGTGGGTAATTTGTAAGATGGAATGAAGGAATTGTTAAATTTTGTTAATAGATTTGTTAAGGTGAAATTGAGATTTATAAGTGATCCACAAAATTATGGAATTTGAAAGCATCAATTTTATGCAATATTAAAGTTGTCATTAATTCATAATGTCTTAGATTATTTTATAATGGAAAAACGAAAAGAAAAGTGTTATTATAAAGATTGGTTAAAGAAGGAGTTGTTTGGTTAATGTTGTAGCAAGTTGTTTATGTAATGGAATTAATGTATTGATAAATGTTATTGATAAATTTTGTTAAAGATGTTTTGGGAATTTCTTTTAGTGATCTCCAAGTTACAAATTCTAAAAGTGTTGATAATGAATTATGGAAAGTGACTGTAAATGATTTCTCCAACTTTCTTATAGAAGCTGATGTTATGATTTAATGAGAGAATAAAGGTTGATTTAAGATGAATGAATTGATTTAATTTTCTAAATAAAGTTTTTGGAAAAAGTTAGTTTTAAGATTTTGGAATCATTTGACCCCTCATTTTTATGCAAGGTCAATGATAGTTATAATTAGTATAATATATAATAAGTTGTTTGATGTTAGATAAAGATGATGTGATAGATGAAAGGTAATTATTTTTACAACCAACTTATAAGAGGTTATAATTAACTTATTCTATTGAAGAATTAAATAAAGATTATTTTAATAAATTATTAGATAAAAGTAAGACATTATAACCAACCCTTAAACTTATTTTATAATTGACTAATAGAATTTTGCTAAAAAAAAAGTAGATGTAATAGAAAATTTACAAAATTGATAGTAAAGTTAGTATTAAATACATATTAATGTGTAAACAATATTTTAATCGGTAATAATGTTGACATCAACTCTTAATGAATATTCAAACTACATTGAATACTACTTAGTCAAATTCAAAATTTTGAAATTGTTTTCAATATATGAAATGTCTAATTAAGTTTGATGGTAATGTCATAACTTATCCATTGATGGTAATTTCAACCCTTAACCTTAAACTTGTAATACATGAATATTTTTATTATTTATTCAATTATATAATAAAGATATTATTATAAACAGCTAAGGATGAGGATGGAATTTTATAAAATTTTGAGGGGCAATTTGGTTATTTCACACAGAGCATATAAATGCTACAAGTTGACCTAGAGAGCACCCTTCTGTTATTTTGAGCAGTGAATAGAGTCATAGAGAACAGACACTCCATACGAGAAACCTAGGACGGCAATAAGAAAAAGGAGCGAACCGATTATAAGAACTCGAGGTAAGGATCGTTATACAAATTTCAAATTAGGATTATGGAAATTGTAGTTATGAGTGTCGATTGTTCATGCAGAAAATGAGGTGCGTGAAAGGACGAAAGAGAATAAAGAATTGATGATCCGAAAGGATTCAACTCGTAGGGAATTTGAAGTAAGTAATTTAATCTGTGTAAATTAGTTATAATTACATGTTGTTGGAACTTAGTTAAGCTTAGGAACAGAAATGATTAAGTTTTAGAGGAATTGAACTAATAGAAATGGGATTCATGGAACTTTTGAAGGTAACACGACCTCCCAACACGGTCATGTTTCGATCGTATTGAAATGGAAAAGTGTAACACGACCTCCTAACACGGTTGTGTTTAGACCATATTGAGTATGAAAGATGTATCGAGAGATACATAGCCTTCCAATACGGTCGTGTTTTGACTGTGTTGAGTCAAGAGTAACACGACCTCCTAGTATGGTCGTGTTCCAATTGTGTTGAAGCCCAATTATACACCGAAAGATACATGACCATTAACACAGTCGTGCTTCAACCTATGTTGAGCAACACGGTCCCCAACATGATTGTGTTGAATAAAGTATAATATAATTATATGTTTGTTTAACTTTGATTTAAACTAATTTCCCCGCAACCTAGATATAACTAGTAAGGCCTTAGAGAAATCAAGAAATAGGATTAAGAGAAGTAAGAGGATGATATTGATCATAGATTAAGTACTAAGAAGAACTTGTTGATGTAATAGATTTCAACTTAACTTACGTCCAAGACCGGGAAGTGCTTAAGGCTAGGATCTAAGGTAAGTGTAACTTGTATGTTGTTATGTGTTTGTTTAAGTTAGTACAAGTATTTGAAATTGAATTAAGTATATGATTTGGTTTAAGTGTTCAAGTGATATATTGTATGTGCTTGGCTCAACTTAAGGGCCCGTAGTGGCAAATTCCTAAGGAGCACCCTAATGATCCTTATGTGACGTTGTCCCTAGTGGAGTCGTGTTTGGAAATGATTTGGGTTGGATGTTGTTCAAGTGTTTAAGTGTACATAGGTGTGGAGTCCATAGTGGCAGTTCCCATCACCAAGTTCAAGTGGTTAAGTGTACATGGATGTGGGGCTCGTAATGGTAGTTCCTATCACTAGGTTTAAGTGTACATGGGTGTGGAGCTTATAGTGGTAGTTCCTATCACCAAGACATGCTCTATTGTGATAAGTGTGTTAAGGGGGTCATGAGAACCCTATTGTATGCAGTTCCCATCACTAGGTTTAAGTGTAAATGGGTGTGGGGCTCGTCGTGGCAATTCCCATCACCAAGACATACTCCATTGTGATAAGTGTGTTAAGGGGGTCATGAGAACCCTATTGCATGCTTGTGGACATAAAATTATATTATGAAATGATTGTTTGTGTTTAAGTTCTACATGATGCATGTGGTACATGTTTATGTTTGTCATAGGTATGTGTTTGTGTTATATGTACTAGGCATTAGCTCACCTTTCGGGGAACCATTTTTAGATACAGGTGTTGAAGGAGATGAGAACCCAGAAGATGACTTGGGTTTAGCTGAACAACTGAGAGAGGAAGATGAAGAATACCATTATTATTATGGTGATTAAGTTTAGGAAGAATTATGATGTTTAACTATAATAGATAGTATTACCTATTGAGAATTGTTATTTTTGGTGTTAAAGACTTCCGCTGCATTAGACGTTTGATTCGGTTTAAGTTATTATTTGAAACTTTAGAGATATATGAAACACTTTTATTATAGATATTATAGGATAAAAAGTATTGGATTTATTTCAAAGTCTTAATATGTTCTTGTGAGATAAGGACATGTGGTGGGCAATAGCATGGCCTAAGCTTCAGGGTGTTACACAACTAGTATGATGTCTATAAAAGCTAAATCACTAAAATGGTATAGTAGCGATCTAATATTAATACTAAACACTATCAATAGTAAATGTAGCTACAAGTCAACCATAAAATACTAATATTGAGGAATAGATAAATAATTACATTGTGATAATAAAAGTAAGTAAATAAATAGTGTATGTATGTACAAACATAATTTATATATAAAAGAAGCAAGTGCTATAAATTAGTAAAATCAAAAGTAATAGTAACATATATAAGTCTACATAATAGCAAGTATATAACAATGCATATGAACATAGTCTCTCTCTCTCTTTAAATATATATATATATATTATGTATGTATGTATTTATATATGTATGTATGTATTTGTGACTTATATATAATAATAATACCTATACGTATATATATAGGTATATACATAAAAGGATAAATAAATAAATTAAAAGCCTTTATTTCATTACAAGAAAATTAGGCTTTATAGACAAAATTTTTGTGATGAAAAATCTATCTTTAAAAGTATACAATTTGCGACAGATTCACAACAAATTTTCAACTACACAAAAAAGATATATTTTTATAATTTTATTAGTTATTGCAATGAAGTTAAAGACAAATTACCAACAAATTTGCGAGGGATTTAATTATGTTGCAATTCTATCTTGATTCTATTGCAGGAAACAAATAAAATTTTAACTCAATATTTATTTTCAGATTCTATTGCAAATCCTTCTCTAAATGTTAAAAATATAAGTTTATCTTATGGAGATTTCCATCTCTAATACTATAATGATAAATATTAAAATTTTAAAGCTATATGTATACTTTAAAAAACCTTCGCAAATCTATTTCTATATTTATTATTAAAATAATCTTGATTTTTAGAGATAGATTATTAGTTATGTCTCTAAAAGTAATTAATATATATATATATATACATAAATAAATGATTTAATATATTATATATGTATTATAATTTTTTATCTTATATATAAAATATTATATATTATTTGATATATTTATATCATATAATATATTTATAAAAGATCAAGCTTATATATTAAATTTTTATTATATAAAATTTATATAATATTATATAATATCAATAATATAATAAATAATATTTTTAAATAATAAGATAAATGTTATATCATTAATATATGTAATTTATTATAAGTTAGATATTTTGTTATACATTATTAGTTATATATAAGAAAATGCAACTTTAATCACAAAGACATAAATTGGTGTTGCAATTATAGGTTAAACAAAACTCAAAAGTTACACATGGTCATGGAAGAACACTATCAAGATAGGTGACTTCCTAAAAAATCTTAATGAAAAGAGACTTAATCATGCTAATAGGGGATAATTGGTAAGGGATTTATTCTTAATGGAGTTCTATGCCAAAATGATTTTACGTAGGTTTTAGGGGTATTGGGGCTCGCAGTGGTAGTTTTTGATACCATTTAAAAAGTTAAGGCCAAGAGTAGCAATTCCCAACCTAAGGTCTATATACTATATATTATATATGGTGTGGTGAGGTCACGAGTATCTCTATGATAGTTGCTAGCTAAATGAAGATAATTAATGAATTGACTGTAACATTATGGTTGCATTCATGTGTGTGTCTTATGATTTGAATGACATACACATGTGTTTGTGACACTCACATATTGGGCTTAGGCTCAACACCATCCCCCTCCCCCCCAACTTGCTTTTTTTTTTTTTTTTTCGACCATAGGAATTTATAATGAGGCTGTAGAATATGATGAGATGGGAAATGTATGCTATTATTCCAAAGATGAAGACAATGGAGATTATTATTACTAGTATGAAGATGATTGCTAGAGCGTAGAAGTAATATGGGAGATTATGAAGTGTTTAGAAGTTTCTTTTAAAGAGGAAGGAGAGTTGAATAAATTAAGCAAATGATTAGTTAATGTTGTTTGAACACTTAAGTTATGATGAATAATGAGTAGATGTTAAGTACCTTTCTTCTTTTTAATTGAATTGATACTTAGAATAAGTTAGTTGTGAGTCATTTATTTAATTATGTAGAGTAGTCTAAGTGAATGTGATATGAAGATGAATAGGTTTTGGATTTATAAGTGTAGTAATGAGCTTTTATGTGTCGCTATTGTGTAGATTATTCAGGAATACACATTGAATGCTAAGATTACGCATTGAATTTCCGGTAGTAGATCCAGAATCAAAAAAGTGTTTGTGATTGACGTTCTAAGTTCTAGAGCGTTACATAAGTGAGATGAAAATGGATTGATAACTTTTATCATAGAAATGTTAGTTATAACCTAGTAACATTAAGGAAATAAATTCAAATAAGCTTGAATTTTTCTAGTCGAGTGAACCAAATGATCAAATTGACATAAATATTGTTGTATTGAGAGAATGGTTAAAGATAGGATGAATTGAACTATAGAGTTAAGACATAATCAAAGTAAAGCAGTAGAAGGTAGGGTACTAAAAGGAAATCCCAAAGTAATTGGAGACTTAAGATCAATGATGGGAGAACACATAGATAACATAGAACTATGTAATTGGGAGATTAATAGCTAGCTTAGATGTGAAATTGTAGTAAGACAAATACTCAAATACAAAAGGGCAAGTACTAAGGAAGTGAAGCAACTAAGTTTGTTAAGTCAAGTGGAGCAACCACATAGTAAAAGAAAATTTACAAAGAAGCTAAAGAAAAACATGGGAAAAGAGTAGGGATCAAACAACTTTCTAGGACAAAAGGTTGATTTAAGAAATGAATATTATGACTTAATGAGAGAACAAAGATTGATTTAAAATGAATGAGTTGATTCAATTTTCTAAATAAAGTTTTTTACAAACTTTTTTTTTCTTTTTTGAGATTTTGGAATCATTTACCCCTTGATTTTTATGAGTATAATTTACTATAAATTGTTTGATGTTAGATAAAGATGATGTGATAAATGAAAAATAATAATATTTAAAATCAACTTATAAGAGGTTATAATTAACTCATTCTATTGAAGAATTAGATAAAGCTTATTTTAATAAAATATTAGATAAAAGTAAGATGTTATAATCAGCCCTTAAACTTGTTTTAAACTTAACTTAAAGAATGTTGGAAAAAAAAAAGTAGGTGTAAAAGAAAAGTTACAAAATTGACAATAAAGATAGTATTAAATACATATTAACGTGTAAAAGATAATGTTAATTGGTAATGATGTTGACATCACTCTAAATTCCATAATGAATATTAAAAATACTTTGAATACTACTTAGTCAAATTCAAAATTTTGAAATTGATTTCAATATATTAAATTTCCAATTAAGATTGACGGTAACGTCATGAAAGTGATAATATGGTTAGGTTGCAAGTTAGGCATACTACTACGATGTCTATAAAAGCTAAATGGCTAAAACGGTATAGTAGCGGTCTAATATTAATAGCAAGCACTCATAATAATAAACATAGCTACAAGTTGACCAAAAAATACTAATAATAAGGAATAGATAAATAATTATATTGTGATAATAAAAGTAAGTAAATAAATAGTGTATGTATGTATAAACATAATTTATATATGAAAGAAGTAAGTGGTATAAATAGTAAAATAAGAAGTAATAGTAACGTATAACATATATAAGTCTACATAATAGTATGTATGTATGTGTGATAATATATATAGTAAAAATACCTATACATGTATATATATAGGTATATCTATGAAGGGATAAATAAATAAATTAAAAACTTTTATTTAATAAGTTGTTTATTAATTATTTATAGATTTAATGTCTATTTATAAGTGGCTATAATAATGTAAAGTATAAAAATCATAAGATGGAACTAGAATTAACTGGATACTTTCTTAAGTACAAACCTTTAGGTAATTGGTCAATGACATAGAATTAGGTTATGATCATAATTTTTTAATTAAGTATGCATTTATGATATGGTATCTATAATGTAAATCAAGTTTAAGAGATACTAATGAAATAAGATGTTCAGTGCCATCGGGCACAAGTATGTAGCCTTGGTTAATGTTTTGTGTTTGTTAGGATAGTGACAAGTAAGCCATAATCAAAGTTGTAGCATGATTGCTTGTTGCTTGTGTTTAACTATGGTTGAGGTTCCTATTGAATGGTGATTTGGAAGGGCACCTAATGATTAGTGTGTGACGGTGTTGCCAATGGAGTCATGCATTGAAATGATTTGGTCATTTTAGGCACTAATGTTCTTAGCAGGTTGCTAATCATGGTGTCCCTATGAAAATAGATTAAGAGATCGAAGAGAGAAACTGCAAATTCAATCATTATGAGGGACGTAAGGTCCTGTGGTGGGCACTTATGAGTGGACTAGTTTCCTAATGGAGTAATCTAATGTTGACTATGGGAGGACTCAACTAAGGAATGTTGTTGATGTCTTTGAGATTTTGTCTATTTGATAAAAAGATGTGTACTCTTGAGATACTCCAAGTTCATATTTAAATGTATATGACTTTAAGCTATGATGTTTGATGACCAATGTTAAAGGTAATAAACTTAGTGCTTGCTGCATTAGTTTAAGTATGTGTGTACATGCATGCTTGTGGCATTTGTGTGTGTGTGTGTGTTTACAATCACACACTAGGCTTTGACTCACCCCCTTTGGGAATCTATATTCAGGTACAAGGGAAGAAAACTATAGTGTTGACAATGAAAGCTTAGGATTGGATTTGACACTAGTATGTTAAGGTGAATCGTAAAGTAGGTTGCTATAGTTTGTGCTTAATTACTTTGGCTCGGTTCATAATTAATTGATAGTTGCAAAATTGTAAAGTATTGAATTCAAAAGATAACATGTGAGTTAAGGAAATAATTGTGGAATATTTATGATTTGAGGATATTTAATTGTTTTGAACCTTAGCATACTTATATTACGGTATGAGTACATAGTGTACACCCTTTGGTTTTAGGGCTCGACAGTATGCATCTTATCATAATAGATGCATTGGGAAACTTTATATTAATTGATATATATCTCTCATTTTGGATGCCAACTAATAGATTTCATTCATGTTCTTTACCATATGAGATAATGGCATGCTATGCATGTATTAGTATGAAAATAATTTAATCATATAAAATTTGAAAATATTAGTTGAGATGATATAGAGATAGTGGGCTCTATTATATAATAATTGCTTATTAAATTCATATTAACGTAATGTATAATTGGGTAATTAGACATCTATAATGTTGGTCATCTTTTAAAAGATGGACTTGCATCTTCTTACATAAAGTTATGCCCTTTCAAAAATATCCATAAAGCATGAATACAAGTTTTACTCATATGTATGTGTGCATATTTTCCAAGAGTTGCATCTTTTTGAATGAGATTGTGCCTTTTGGAAAATATCAAGAAGACATGATTTCAAATTCTAGGAAAATTTCATAGTCTTGCCTACTCATTCTTATGAGAGGGTAAATGTCACATTTGATACCTCAAATTTACCCAATTTTTAAATTAACTATTTAAAGTTTCAAAGTGCTAATTTGCCACCTCAACTTTACCGAATTTTGTAATTAACTACTTGAACTTTACCCTTTTTTACAATTAATTTCTTGAATTTTACTCATTTTTAAAATTAATTACCCTATTTAGATACTATAAATGACCTTGAAAAGTTACTAGGTAGTAAATTATTATATATAAACTTTAGATAATTAATTAAAAAAATAGACAAAATTTATGTACCAAATGTGATGTGGTACTAATCCAACTCAACGTATCAATGTTCACTTTCTTGTAGCTAAGATCTTTTCAACACACTAAGAGCCTTCTACCATAGGAAAGGTTTTCACCATTTCACTATTAGCACTTCATATGAGACGTTTTTTTATAATAGTAAGATCCTTTTTACTATAGAGATGGCTTTTCATCATTTCACCATGATAAGCCTCACTTTCTTGAAGTTACACATATAATGAAGACTGAAGTTCTATTTGCATGCAAAATATATCCCTAACTAAAACATGCTTTATTATTATAGTATCATTTGGTTATCATAAATTTATGATACTATATTGGACAAAACATTTTGTCCCTTATTTGGTTTGCATATTTTCTTGGTTACTAAATAAAAATGATCTTAAAGCATTTGACAAAATGCTTATATTTTGTGCCCTCCAAAACATGGTACAAAAATCAAATTCACTAGATAAAATTACATTATATTACCATGTGTGCTCATTTTAGGCATGTAAGACATTTTTCTACCATTTGATTTCCACTTTATTTTGGTTAATATTATTTCTTCTTAAGTCTCCAAATTAAAATATTCATCCAAAAATTTTAGTCACCTCTTAGTAAAATCGAACTTAGGGGCATTTTAGTCATTTTGCAAAATTGATTTCCAAACCTAAATTTCTCTTTTCTAGTTGACTCTAAATAATTTCTTGGTGATTTTGATCACCTAATTAGAGTCTTGAAACTTATTTAGGGTCCCTTAGATAATTTGGAGGTAGTTTCAATAAAACTAAATTTAAAGATGAAAAGGTTATTTAAAAACAAAATGGTTTTAAACTTTGTAAATCCCTTCTTAATTGATTTTGAAATTTCTCTCATTGACCTAATTATTCTATTTAATGACTTGGGACTTCTTTTATTAAAATTAAGAACATATATTTTTTTATATTAATCTTGATAAATTTGAGTTTATGGATAAAATGGTCATTTTAAAATTTTCTACTCCTAAAATTTTAAAATTACCCCTAAATTAACTTTTGAATTTTAAAAACATGCCTTTAATTTCCTTTCTAAGATTTTTCATTATATTTCTAATTAATTTAACTAACTTTGAAAAACTGGATTGTTTTAGAGGTGACTCTAAACAAAGGGAAATAAGATTTGCTTAATTCATCATAATTCACCATCATTCGCCAATAATATAGCAATATGATAAAAGTAAAATAACCAAAAAAAAAAGAAAGAAAGAAAGAAAGAAATACTCGATCAGGTTCTTTCAACTGATACTCTCTCCAATTCCATAAGCAATTGGAATTGAAACATATATGCTATTAATATATATATATATATATATATATATATATATATATGCTTGCTTCTATACATGGGTAAGATTATTAACCTTCACTAAGATGTTTATATACGATGCTGATGACTTTGTTTTAATAATCTTATATGTTTGTATTCTCTAAACTTAATTGAAAGTCTATAGGTGTGACATTAATTAAGCATGGACTTTTGTATTAAGCACTTGTAAAAGCAAGACAAAAAAAAATTATTCACCTTGCTATGTAATTAATGACTAATAATTGTTTACCAAAAAATAGAAAAAAATTCATAGATGCTATAAACTATTCTAAAAACCTATAAATTTTATGACATAACTTTATATTGGTTTTAAGTATAATGATATAGGTTCCAGTGATACTAAATTTCTAGAACATATGCCTATGAGTATATGATAGATATTCCACTACATTTGCTATTTAACCACATGGCACATTGGAAGGTATGTATTGACTGAAATTTTATATAAATTTGTGAACATATTTGTTAATATTAAAGTTACATATCATGTAATGATTGGGACTTGAGAGATGACTCTTAATAGGTGGGAATAAGATTGCTTAATTGACAATAAATCACCATCATTTGACAATGGCACAACAATATTATAAAGATAAAAAAAAAAAAGAAAAGAACTTGACCAAGCTCTATCAACTGATACTCATTAAAATATACATACACTTCTTAATCGATGCATATTTATTACTTTCTAGTCCAAGATTTTTAGTCGAGGGGCGGGGGGGGTGGTGGGGGGGCGGACAATGAAGCCGTCTAATTTTTGCCAATATTCATATAAAAACTTCCGAAAAGTAATATCTTTATATATTAGATCATACCAAAAAGTGGAAAAACTTTCGAAATTGTAAATATAAGTTGTAGGAGAATAAAGTTTATTCCGTTGGGATACGTAAGGACAGCGGTTATAAAAAGAAAATAATGAATCAACAAATACCAAGTACAAGTAAATACCAAATTTAGGAATTTTTTATAGTACCATTTGTGTTTTTTTAGGGGTTCGATTTAATTTCAATTTTATTATTAATTTATATATTAATAATTAAGATTTAATAATAATTAATATTAAAGGTATAATATACATAACAATAAGATTAACAATTACACCAGTTTATTAAAACGGTGGCGGGACCATAAAATGCCGCCCAAATTTAATAGCCGACTTTCGAAGAATATCCTATTTATATGCGTGTACGACGCTTCCCTTCACAACATCATAGAGACTATATGGCCGCTGTTACATTACTCAGTCTCCTCCTCCTTTTTGGCTTGGCATCAGGTTACAAACATTTGTCTGAATTTGGCTTACAAATAGAAATTTATGAATTATTTATCTATTTGCAAAATAATTATCTCACCTTTGATTTGCAGAGCATGTCGTTTCAGCCACAGAATTTAACTTCTTAAACAAATGCCCCTACACGGTATGGCCCGGAACCCTCGCTGGCAGCGGCAACGCCGTGCTTGGTGAAGGCGGTTTCACGTTGGCACCCGGCGCATCTGCCCAACTCAGCGCACCACCAGGCTGGTCCGGCCGCTTTTGGGGCCGAACTGGTTGCAGTTTTGATGCTTCAGGACAAGGCAAATGCCTCACCGGAGACTGTGGCGCACTCAAGTGCTCCGGCGGTGGCATGCCACCCGCCACTCTGGCGGAGTTTACGATTGCCAGCGCACCTAGCGGGAAGGACTTCTACGACGTCAGCTTAGTGGACGGTTACAACGTAAAAATGTCGATTAAACCAACTGGTGGGACCGGGGATTGTCAACATGCAGGCTGTACATCGGATTTGAATTCGGTTTGTCCTAAGGAGCTCCAAGTATTGGATCCGGCTTCGGGATCGGTGGTGGCGTGCAAGAGTGCTTGCCTGGCGTTTAACAAGCCGGAGTACTGTTGCACCGGAGCCTATTCGACACCCGAAACATGCAAGCCAACAGACTACTCTAAGTTGTTTAAGAATGCCTGCCCAACTGCTTATAGTTATGCCTATGATGATCCTTCAAGTACTTACACATGTTCCGGGTCGGATTATATGATTACCTTTTGCCCACAGGAATTATGAAGGGTTGGATCTTCTTGATCCATATTACGTATCCTATCCATATTATGCAGTATAGAAAATAAAATAATTAGATTAGTGATCAAGAAATGAAAAATAAAAGTACGGAATTTGCCATGGCTAAATCCGGTAATATTGGAAAAAGAGTTTGTTTAAATACGCAACGAGTTGTTATATTTATAATCCCATTTTAGCTCATTATTTTGGCATCATTATAAAGTGTTTTGGCTCCGATTTGACATCAATCCTTGAATAGCAAAAGTATTTTTTAAAAAATAGGACATATACCCAAAAGATACAAATTATTAGCCTTCACAACTTTTTAATGTACTGAATATGACAAAATCGATTGTATTATATTTAGTTTACGAAATAAATTTAGTATTGGATAAATTGATAAATAAATAAAAAAATTCTCTCTCCCTTTTAGTGATACAAATATCTCTAGATAAGCTATGTGAAGGAGTTTTATGGCTAGCTAAACAATAGAGATTGTTCCTTTCTTCACCCTCTATAATAGATTTAAGCAAAGGTGGGTACAATTCAACTCTATATGGTCCATCCCTTAAATCGAACTGAGTCATATTTTACAGTTTAGTTTTCTTTTTTAAACCAAAACTAACCGTATGATTTGATTTATAATTTTTTCAAGTCTAAAAAAAATGATTTAGTTCGGCTTAATCGATAGTTCAAATTGTTATTATGTGTGCTATTAATTTTTTTATACAAAATCAATACATTATGAAAAATTGCACTTAACATAAAAAATATTTGATTTATTATATTTTTTTTGTGTCACATATCATTTTCAGTGTCTATTTAATATATTTAAATATATTTTATTATCTTTTTTTATGTAATTCTAGTTTTTATATCAATTAAAAAATAAAAATATGAAATAAAAAGAATAATGAATTACTTGATGAAAACCAAATAAGTGGAGAAATTAAACAAGTGACATGGAATTCTCTTTTTTGATAAGATATTATCTAAATTTCACTACTATTTTCTTTTCATTTTTTTTTACATCTCATGATTTAGTTCAATTCATAATTTTTTTTTGAACTTAAAGGAAAAAAATCAATTTAGCTCATAATTTTTTCGAATCTTAAAAAAGGGTTTAAACATAATTTATGATTCAATTTGATTTAGTTTGATCTAGTTCAAATCATAGTCTAATCGATTTTTTTGTCCAACCCTATTCAAAATCTAGCACATAAACTCCCGCCAACCACTAATTTATCAAAAAAAAAAAAAAAGAGAAAAAAAGGATAAAAGAAATTCTCAAGCCTTTATAACAAAACACAAAGAATACCTGCTTACTCAAAAATGCATCTTATGTTCGTGGGTTTGTATATATCATAATGCATCAGTTCCAACGGATAAGTGGATTGGCCTCCATTAGTAGAATACATTGATATTAGTATTTTCAAGTAATGCCAAAAGAGATAAACAATCATTGAGTCATTAGTTGGTTTCAAAGCCACTATTATATAACCATCCGACATATAAGACTAGATCCATAAAATACAATTCTCAAGTAAACATCAACATTAAGACCACACCATAAAACTCAAGTGGTAAATGGAAAGTAAGTTTAGAGTGAAAAGGATATTATAAGGAAGAGAGTCTTGCCACCATATGCCATGTCAATCTATGCTGCAAGTGCCCATGACTTTAACACTAGTTTTGTTTATAACATATACCCATCTTGATCTAGTGACATGGTTTGTGGCTCCTACGTTTATGATCCACATAGGATGAGATTTAGTAACTAATACACAACTAAAAATATAAAGGAAATGTGGAGTAGTGGAATATAATACCTTCTCCGTCTCAATGCAGACACGAGCTTTTGTGGTTTTGTAAATTAGCAACATATTAAATTTAACATGAATTCATATATATAGGATGTAGATAGTAATTATTCCATTAAGTATAATTTAATTAAATATAAGACAGCACAAATTACTTCTTAATTATTTTAATAAGACTTCCCTCAAACAATCAATTAACTCATTATCAACCTAACATGGTAATAATATTATCATATAATTAGCACCTTCCATGTTCTGCGGCCCCCATAAAAAGGCACTAGCTGGTTATCAATGAAAATTGCAACACACACACACACGTTAATGGACATCACACATAAACACAGCGATGCCGAACAACACTTTGCACACACCGTTCACTCGCAATGTCACACACCCACATGCTAACAGACGCATTGCAGTCACTCGCACAGGCACTCTCAGGGACACGATCGCACGAACGCGGACACTTGCGACATACAGCGCTAACATGCGCACAGGAAGCATGTTTTACCTTGGCTTACTTCTGAAATTGGTATTTTGAAGTGATTTGATTGGAGCGAAGAGGAGCGTTCGAAGCAAGTCGCTACTGTTTTGGGGTTTGGCGTGCTCCAAGTAGGAGAGGGTGTGAATTGCCAAAAAGAAGAAGAAAGGAGTTAGTTAACATTTTGATTATGTTCGAAAGTGGTGGGACGAGACATTGTACCTAGGGCAGCTTAATTCCTTAATCAGCTGAGAACAGGTTCAAGATCGAGGTTTGCCTTTGATAGTTTGCGTTGTAGGGGTGTTGTAGGAACTTGAGTTCACGCTTGGAACTGTGGCAAGCGCTACTCTATTTCTGCGTTTCCGAGCAGAGGGTCTTGGCTGATCAAATAGGAAGGAAGAAGAAGAGGAAACAAGGGGCGACGGTGGCTGGTCATTCTTTTTTTTTTTTTTTTTTTTTTTGGTAGAACGGAGTGCTCCAGTAAGGGAAATGGAAACGAAGAAGAAGACGAGTAGCAGTGATATTAAAAAAGGGGGGGAAAGGTAGATCAGAAAGGAATAAAAAATAGCAGCAGTGGTGATTTGTAAATGAATGGGATATGCTAGATTTTCTTCTGCCAGAATTTTATATTGTATTACCATGTGTGCAAATAATATTGAACAACATATATTTTGTGGCTTTTCTTTGTCAAATATTGTAAGTCGGGTTTCGAATCTTAAATTGCAATTATGAATGTTGATGATTACTGTCGTCGTTTTCGTCGTTCGTAATTATTATTACTATGCTTACCATTGTAGTTATTGATATTAAAAATTTAATTCAAAGCGTCGTACACATCCCATTTTATATTTATAATATTGTTAAATAGGTTATCCTAATTATTTTGAAGACCTAAAATTTCCATTCTAAATAATGGAATATGTTTATTTATGTATGTGTCAATTTCTTTTTTTCCTTTTTCTTTTTTTAATATGTAAAAAAATATAATTATTTCTGTAACCATTTTACAATTTCTAGATTATATATATTTATAAGTTTTAAAAATGGAGTTTTATAGTACTTTCTATCAAAATAATATCATTTTTTTTACATACACTCTAATTCCTATACATTCTCAATCGTTGGCAAAATTTATTTAATATTTTATCATAAAGAAAGCATTACCATATTAGAAATAACAATATTGTATTATTTATAAAGATTCTCTTTTTTTTTTTCTCATTTTTTAGAAGTTAATTCACGAGCTTTTGTAGTTTCAAACAAAGTCTTAATTAATATTGGGATTGTTTCTTGAAAGAGATGGTGCGAGAAATTTTGAGATCTCAAATTCTACATAGCTAATATCCTACATGACTGTCTTTAGTAATATAAATCTTAGAAATCTTGAAAATCTAGTTTGTCAAAATTTTGGGGTTTTACATACACTATGGTGATAGTTGAGTATTCAGAATAATCAATCCACAATTTAATTTTGAAGGCATTCATCTATATTAAAGTGGAAAACAATTTCTGACCGAACAATCTAAAAGCATCTTTGATAATAGGGTACTTATAAAGTTGCTTAAGTTACTAACTCATCGTTTTATGCAACTTTTTATTCAAGAAACTCTCTATTTTATTAATGATTTCTTTAAGAGAATTACTTAACAATATTTTATTACTTTTATATTACCATATGTTATTATTTATAGACTTAAAAAAAAAAGAAGCTAAGAAATGCTGCTTCTGAAAGCAACTCTCACCTAGGTATTGGTGTGAAGAAACTTCCTTTCATAATGAAACGGGGTCCTTAGCATTGGAACTTGTATCAAATACCTCCATTAAAGATGCTTTAAGAGATCCAAATGCCGGTCATCAATATTTCATAATTTATCAAATGTGACCATTGAAATCCCTCCATTGCACATACTCTTATATTATTATTATTATTATTATCATCTAAAAAGTAATGTGAACATAATAATTTAATGCCAAATTTTTTTGTTTGAACACGGACTCTCAATTGGATGAAAAAAGTTTGAATTCCTTTTCTTCTTATTATAATAATAGTTGACAAAAAAAAAGGAAAAAAAAATCCTCATTGTAGCACTGCCTATTTCCATGAACAAATGAATTTGAGAACTTTAGATTTAATGTATAACAGAACTATAAATATAAATTCAAAACCAAGCTATTTTCAAATTAAGTCGTGATTTTCAAATGAAGATTGTTGGCTTTAAAGAAATCATGTAATGTTAAAATTTCGGGTTTCGTAATTCGTGGAATAAATCAATACTTGCAATTGGTTAACTTTTAAAATCATTATTATATCACCATGCGCAAATAATAAATAAACTCTGTATATTAGTAGTCAACATGCAATTTTATAAATAATAAATAAATAAAAATTTTATGCACTGTGATGTGGGAGATATGGAAAGCTAGGTGCAAGGCAATATTTGATTCGAAGAGCCCGGAAGATGAAACCGTAGTTGCGACTGGCCATAAGGCAATTGCTGAGGTTCACATCATAATGGCTAGAGATACGAAACAGCATTACCCCAAGATGAGAAATGGCAACCACACCATGGAATTGCCAATGTGTGCAGAACCCCATCAGATCATTCTCTACAGGGCCCTCCTTTGCAACTTGACCTCCAACGCAATCAACATAGCCAGAACCACGGCAGCTCTACCAATATGTCTTTGGCAGCGGTAAAGCAAAGAATGAAGGCGATGTCTGATTGGAGGCCAAATCCTTCGGTCTGGGAAGCTCCTAGAGGTATGAGTGTAAAAATAAACTCTGATGGATCCTTTGATCCATCAACAAGGGAGGCAGCAGTGGGTTTTATTGCCCGAAAACTCTCAGGGAATCGTCCGTGGTGGGAACTCAAGGTCTTGTTTGTCTTGCTCTCTAGATTCGGTTAACTAATGGCTGTCTTAGATGCTGCAAAGTGTGCATGCAGGAGGGGTGGGAGGAAATTGTTCTGGAAATTGATTGTGAAGCTGTTTATAAGACATTGGCGTCCGTTGCAGATCCGCCATGGCACTTGGTTCCTTTCCTTTGTGATTTGAAAGACATTCAGCTCAAATTTAAGTCAGTGGTCTTCAGTTTAATTAAACGAGAGGCAAATGGGGCAGCAAATTGGATTGCTACACAGATTCGACTGAAAAAAATGTCCAGATAGTTGGATCCTTTCCCCACCAGACTTGCTACAAGCAATTTTGTTGTCAGATTTACCTTTGTTGCTTGCTCAGTCGAACTGTTGGATTGTTGCTGATGTAACTTGATTGTTTGAGTTTTAATATAAATATATCATTTGGCCAAAATAAATAAATAAACAAATAAAAACTTTAACCTTGAATTGCGTTTAGTGCAACTTTTCAAATTCTATAATGAGCATTCTATTCGGACATATAATTAACTAACGGCCCAAGCTAAATTGGAACAAGTGTAATGGAATAAATATTGTTAGGAATAGAATAGAGGTGTAATACACAATAAATTGCTACGATACTATTTAGTTGGATGTAATAGAATTTATACTACATTGTTTAGTTAAAAGAATAAAAGAAGGAATAAGACTTGAATAATAATAGGTGATAGGATTCCAAGAGCTAAGATACGAGCACCAAAGAAATCAAAGTCAATCTAAGCTATAGGTGGCAGTACGAGGTCCAAAAAGGGAGGAAATAAGCGTCGGGAGGACACAAGGTGAAGTTCGGCCAGCCTTAAGCCGGCCTTGAATGAAGGCCGACCAAATTAGCTTCAAGGCCGCCAGCCTTGGTGCCGGCTTACATATAGGCTGCCGGCCTTGAGTGGCCTCACACCAATTTTTCTTTATTCTGCTTTATTTTATTAATATTTCATTAATATGTCCATAGGTTACTTTTAGGCATGATATAAATAGTCTTCTTTTAGGTATTTCGAAGGGATAATGTTATTTTGTTGAAAAGAAAAACACTTTGAATGTGTGAATCCTCTTTGGAGAGTTCTTGAATATTGAGAATTGGATTTCCCTTTATTCTAGTTGTTCTTATCAGATTCTTAGTTCCTATAGAATTTGTGGAATTCTTTAACCTTAGTGATTAATTTATAGAACGTGGTCTCTATCGTTCTATGTTTTAATTGCGAACCAGTTTAATTTTATCAATCTTGGCATCTATAGATTGGTAATTTTATCCATATCCCTTTTTATTTCGTTAGTACCAAATAAAGAAAACCCTAAAATTATTAAAGAATTCATTATTATTGAAGATTTGTGTGAAGGATCGTAACATTTGGTATTAGAGCGAAGGTGGTGGATTTGTGAATCGACGCGGGTTAAATTGGTAAGGCTGTTGAATCTCAACTCAATTGTAGTTTTAATTCAATACTGTCGTTGGTTGGAAAATTTGGGAATTTATTTTGACAAGTATTGCTATGAATTCGATTGTTGGGTGTTGAATTGGTGTTTTAGGCTGTTGGTGAGAATTGGGGTTTTGGTGAATATGTATTGCTGAAATTTTGAGTGGTAGAGATGTCGTCGCATGGAAGTGTTAATGACACTAATAACAACAACAATGGGAATAATGCTGCTAATGGGGGTGAGGTTGTGACTAGGGCAGAGTTCAATCAACTCTAAGAAAATATTAGATTAATTATGGAGAGATTAGAGGTTAGGGATAGAAGAAGCCATAGTGGTGCAGGAATTAAGAGGAGACATTCTAGTGATGAATCTGATGCCTGTAGTGAAAGGAGTAAGAGAGGAAACAATGATGACATGCGTAAGGGGATTGAAAACATAAAGCAAAAAATTCCACCTTTCACTGGTAATAGTAAACCAGAGGAATTCCTAGACTGGGTGCCACGGGTTGAGAAGGTGTTTGACTGCTATGAGTAGGATGAGCGCATGAAGGTGAAGATGACGTCTCTAGCATTATCTGAATATGCTAATCTATGGTGGGATAAACTACAAATTGAGAGACGTAAGGCGAATGAGGAGAATGTGTGTTCATTGGCCTTGATGAAAAGATTGATAAGATGCAGATTTGTGCCGGATTACTATAAACAAGAGATGCTGATGGAGTTGCAATCCTTGAGGCAGGGTAAGAAAAGCATAGAAGAGTATGTAAAGGAGTTTGAGACACTAATGGCAAGGTGTGATATTAAGGAATCATCAAATGAATCCATAGCTCGTTTCATCAATGGGTTGAAGATGGACATTGCCAATGTAGTGGAACTCCAGCATTATCAGACTCTAGAGGATGTGATTAAATTAGCCAGTCGGGTTGAGCGGCATCAGCACAGGCGGGATCAGAAATCATATCACCACCATAAGTTAGATGATGGTGAGAGGGAGGAAGAAAGGAAGGAAAAAGGAAAGGCAGTCGCTAGTGAGGTTGTTGACCAAACATCGCAAAAGAAGAGTAGGGATATAAAATGTTTTAAGTGTTTAGGACTTGGCCATATTGCTTCTCAATGTCCTAATAAAAGGGTTATGGTCATAAAGGGTGACAAAGTCGAGAGTGAGGAAGAAGAATAGAAGGGTACTGAGGCAGAAGAGGAAGATGAAGACATTATAGCGTATCTAGTACAGGGAGACTTGTTAATGGTTAAGTAGGATGAAGCTGTTCCTAATCAGAGAACCAATTTATTTCATATTCAAGGCATAGTGCAAGGGAAGACTTGTTTGATTATGGTTGACACAAGTAGTTGCACCAATGTTGCTTCAGCAAGCTGGGTTACTAAGTTAGGTTTATAGGTGAAGCAGCATCCAAGACCTTATGCACTTCATTGGTTGAGTCTACAGGGAGCTGTTTATGTACATAAACAGGTTCGTGTTCCATTAATTATTGGTGATTATACTAACGAGATTATATGTGATGTAGTTCCCATGGAAGCTACACACTTGATTCTTGAAAGACCTTGGAAGTATAATCTCAGAGCTAAGTATGATGGATACACCAATGAGTATACCATTCAGCAACAGGACAAGGCATACAAGCTTCTTCCTATAAGTCCAATTGAGGTACAACAAACAAGGTTGATTTGCCTTAAGAAGCCTAAGGGAAAGAGGAGTTTGTTTATGTGGTCTAGTAGGATGGATGATAAAGATTCGAGGTCGAATCTTTTTCAACATGGAGGGAATGATAGGATTCCAAGAGTTAAGATACGAGCACCAAAGAAATCAAAGTCAATCCGAGCTATAGGTGGCAGTACGGGGTCCAAAAGGGGAGGAAATAAGCGTCGGGAGGACACAAGGTGAAGTTCGGCCAGCCTTAAGCCAGCTTTGAATGAAGGCCGGCTAAATTAGCTTCAAGGCTGTCGGCCATGGTGCCGACTTACATATAAGCTGCTGGCCTTTGGCCGGCTTTGAATGGCCTTGCACCGATTTTTCTTTATTCCACTTTATTTTATTAATATTTCATCAATATGTCCTTAGGTTACTTTTAGGCATGATATAAATAGTCTTCTTTTAGGTATTTTGAAGGGATAATGTTATTTTGTTGAAAAGAAAAACACTTTGAGTGTGTGAATCCTCTTTGGAGAGTTCTTGAATATTGAGAATTGGATTTCCCTTTATTCTAGTTGTTCTTATCAGATTCTTAGTTCCTATAGAATTTGTGGCAAATATTGTTATTGAATTCGTGAAATTCTTTAACCTTAGTAATTAATTTATAGAACGTGGTCTCTATTATTCTATGTTTTAATTGTAAACCAGTTTAATTTTATCAATCTTGGCATCTATAGATTGGTAATTTTATTCATATCCCTTTTTATTTCGTTAGTACCAAATAAAGAAAACCCTAAAATTATTAAAGAATTCATTATTATTGAAAATCTGTGTGAAGGACTATAACAATAGGATTTAGAAAAATACCCTTCTCCTACGAACAAAACCCCACACAATGCATATAAACACAACTAAGCATCTTGAAGCCCCAAATCTGATTGTATCTTCCAAAAACCCCAATTGATGATGATAGAGCCATTTTATACTCAATCTTTATAGTATGAATTGTGTTAGTTTATTATTGATTTTATAAAAATCATAAGGAAATGGTACTTAATTTTATTATGGTGATAAATCAGGTTAAATGGAGTCAAGAGTGCTAATTCAAGTAAATTAGAGAAGTCATCTATAATTTGGATCAAAGGCAAGGATTTACACCGTCGAAGCAAAGTACATAGGCGTGTAGTTGAAGTACACGGCCGTGTACTTGGTTTTGAAGCCACAAGAAAATACACAGTTGAAGTACACGACCATGTATCTGTCTTGAAGAATCCACAGAAACATACACGGTTGAAGTACACGGCCGTGTATCTGTCTTGAAGAGTCCATAGAAACATACACGGTTGAAGTACACGGCCGTGTATTTGTCTTGAATTATCAACAGAGGAAGGCACGGCTTGAACCACGGCCATGTTGTTGGACGTGCCAAGCGAACGATTATTCACTTCTCGAGATTTACTTGAAAAAGGAAAGATATTTTCGTATCTTGCTAGCTAAAGATCCTCTACCATTCCCTTAACAATATAAATAGAACTAACCCTAGAGGAGAAAGTGAGTTTTTGATCTTGGAGACAAGAAGGAAGGAAGGAAAGAGGCAGAGCAGGAAACCGGAAACAGAGATTCCATCATGTTTTCACTTTTAATTTTCGTTTTGAGGATGAACATGTGTAGCTAAGCAGATTTTCTAGCCAAAGGATCATTGAAGTTTAATTCTTCACGAATTGTGAGATCTAACTGATCTGTCTTTAATCTATTCTTTGTTTTTAGATATTTATACATCTTTTGGAAGTTTTGTCAATATTATCTTTGTTGATTGGTATGAATTAGAGCTCTTCTACTCAATTAGCAAGTTAATATATTGTCAACTAGCACGTCAAATTCGTAATTGTTTGATAGTTCTAGTCTCGGTGACACAATAACATGTTTGATTATAAAATAGATGATCGAATTCATGTTATGGAGATGTATGATCTTGTTTAAATAGGTTATCTTATAATCTACTGGCATGAATTGGTAGTCTCTCTTGTTTTTAATGCTATTGATAGATTAAATCCTAAGAGCCTATTTAGGGTTGTCTAATCGATAAGAGAAATAATCAAAGAGCTTGTTTTGATTATCGAGGAAGTAAGGAGAGATAGGTTGTTAGAGCTTGTTAATAACCATAACCAGTTTATCTAGAAATAAGAATAGAAAACATTTGCATCGATGATCAATTCCTCAAATTAAACTATCTAGATTCCTTTGGCTAGGCTTTTATCATTATTCAATTTTATTATTTGATTTCAATATTATTTTGATTCACAAACAAAACCCCCCATTTTTCTTTTCCTCTTTATTCTCTTTGAATAGAAATATATTTAACCAATCCCTGTGGATACGACCCTACTCACTACTATACGCAAATCATATAATTGTCTAGGAGTAGGTTTTTATTTTTGTTGGATTCGACACCCATCAAATTTTGGCGCCGTTGCCAGGGAATGGTGTCAAATTTATTTCTATTCTTATATGACTCGTTCTTCTCATACAGGTGTACTCACTTATAATCTAGAGATTGAGAAGACTCTTAAGAGGTTGAGAAGAGAAGCTAGATCATCCCTTGGACTGAACTTGGCATCGGATTTGTCTGATTCATCCATTGATTATGAAAAAGAAGACGATATGGCAAATCCCGAGAGAATATTAAGAGAATTGGCTGCACCAGATGTGAATCAACAACCACTTTGTATTCACTACCCTGAATTGGCTGTTGAATTTGAGTTGAAATCTGGTTTGATACATCTGCTACCCACCTTTCATGGTCTTGAAAATGAAGATCCTCACAAACATTTAAAAGAGTTTCATATAGTGTGTTCTAGTATGAGGCCGCAAGGAATAACCGACGATCAAATCAAGTTACGTGCTTTTCCATTTTCTTTAAGTACTAAAGCTAAAGATCGGTTGTTTTATTTGTCTCTAGGTTCTATAACCACTTGGACAGATATGGTGAGGCTCTTCTTGGATAAATTTTTTCCCACATCTAGAGCTACTGGTATAAGAAGAGAAATTTGTGGTATCAAACAGAGGGACACCGAGACTCTTCATGAGTATTGGGAGAAGTTCAAGCAACTTTGTGCAAGCTGTCCACAACATGGGATATCTGAACAACTTCTCATCCAATACTTCTATGAAGGCCTGCTTTCGATGGAAAGGAAGATGAGGATGCTGCAAGTGGAGGCGCCATAGTAAACAAAACCCCTGGTCAAGCTAGGGAATTGATCTCCATTATGGCTGCTAATTCGCAACAATTTGGGTATAGGCATGATACATCTTCAAGGAAGGTAAATGAGGTAAGTGTGTCTAACCTTGAACATCAAATTTCTAACCTAACCTCCCTTATGCAGCAGATAGCTCTTGGAAATACCCAGCAGGTGAAGGCTTGTGGAATTTGTGCTGCTCTTAATCATCCTACCAACATGTGCCCCACATTGCAAGATGACAATCATGAACACGCCAATGCTGTAGGAGGATTCCTAGGACAACCACAAAGGAAATATGATCCCTACTCGAATACTTATAATCTTGGATGGAGGGATCATCCCAACTTCAGATATGGCAATAAACCACAAAACTTCCAACAATTCCAACCTAAGCCATCAAACCAAGTACCACAAGCTCCTTCCACTTCAGGTATGTCTCTTGAGGAAATTGTTAAATCACTTGTCGTTAATACAAAACAATTTCAGGATGAGACAAAGCAGAGCATCCACAACTTGGAAAATCAGGTAAGCCAACTTGCTTCTTCTATAAACAGGTTAGAAACTCAAGGTAAGTTACCTTCTCAAACTATTACAAATCTAAAGCAAAGCGCTAATGCAATTACCTTAAGAAGTGGAACGAAATTGCAGGGATCAAATGAGAAAGGACACCGAACTAATCTTGAGGAAGAGACTGAGAAAGAAACTGCAACTCCAAGCCAGCAGAACAATCAGATCAAAGGATCCCTCATTGAACCACCAAAGGTCATGATAACAGCACCTCCTTTCCCTTCTAGATTAGCGAAAACCAAGAATGAAGCTGAAGAAAAAGAGATTCTTGAAACTTTTCGCAAAGTTGAGGTAAATATTCCTTTGTTGGATGCAATTAAGCAAGTACCTCGTTATGCTAAATTTCTCAAAGAATTGTGCACTAACAAAAGAAAGCTGAAAGGTAATGAAAAGATTAGTGTGGGTGAGAATGTTTCAGCTATTCTTCAGAAGAAGCTTCCTCCTAAATGTAAGGATCCAGGTATGTTTACTATTCCTTGCAAAATAGGTAATCTTGGAATCGCTAAAGCTATGTGTGATTTAGGAGCTTCAATCAATGTTATGCCTTTGTCTGTTTATTAATGTTTGAATGTTGGTCCCTTGAAGGAAACAGGTGTTATTGTTCAACTTGCTGATAGGTCCAATGTTTATCCTGAGGGAGTTCTAGAAGATGTTTTAGTACAAGTTAATGGGTTGGTTGTCCCTGCAGATTTTTACGTGCTTGACATGGAGAATGATGATTCTCATAATTCATCAATGATATTATTAGGGAGACCATTTCTTAAGACATCCAGAACAAAAATTGATGTACATGACGGTAACCTCACTATGGAATTTGATGGTGAAGTGATTAAATTTAACATTTATGATGCCATGAAATATCCTAGTGACATCTCTCCTGTTTTTGTTGTTGATGTTATTGACCCATTGACATAGGCCACATTTGACCTGATAGACGATGATGAGTTGAAAATTGTACTTAATAGGAGTCTTACTATTAATGCATTGAAAACTCTTAAGGAGCAGCTTGTAATATCCTCTGATTTCAGGACATGATTTAGGAGTTGGAATCATTAAAACCTATCAGGTATGATGTGTCCTACATTAATCTACCCCCTTCTAACACAAGACTTATTCCCTTTATTGTGCAGGCACCAAAGCTGGAATTAAAACCCTTACCCGAACATCTAAAGTACATTTTCGTAGGAGAAAATGAGACTCTTGCTGTGATAGTCTCCAAAAAACTAAGTATTTTAGAAGAAGAAAAGTTGATTCGGGTGTTGAGAGAGTATAAAGAAGCCATCGGATGGTCCATAGCCGATATCAAAGGACTAAGCCCCTCCACATGCATGCATAAGATTTTAATGGAAGATAATTGCAAACCTTCAAGGGAAGTTCATCGTCGTTTGAATCCGCTTATGATGGAAGTAGTTAAGAAAGAGATCTTGAAACTTCTTGATGCAAGTATGATCTATCCAATTTCCGACAGCAAATGAGTAAGTCCAATTCAAGTTGTTCCAAAGAAAATAGGCTTAACTGTGATTGAAAACTCTGATGGTGAGTTAATTCCTACTCGGGTTCAGAATGGATGGAGGGTTTGTGTTGATTACAGGAAGTTAAATGTATCAACTAGAAAAGATCACTTCCCTCTTCCTTTTCTTGATCAGATGCTTGAATGTTTGGCTGTCCATTCTCACTATTGTTGTCTTGATGGTTGTTCAGGTTTTCATCAAATTCCAGTGGCACCGGAAGATCAAGAGAAGACTACTTTCACTTGTCCATTCGGTACTTTTGCGTATCGAAGGATGCCTTTTGGGCTCTGCAATGCCCCGACCACATTCCAAAGGTGTATGGTTAGTATATTTTCAGATTATGTGGAGAACATCATAGAAGTTTTCATAGATCATTTCATTGTCTATGGTAACTCTTTTGATGGGTGTTTGACTAACCTTACAAAAGTGCTTCAAAGATGTATAGATAAAAATCTTGTGTTGAATTATGAAAAATGTCACTTTATGGTAGAACAGAGTCTCATTTTAGGTCATATTGTATCTTCTAAGGGGCTTGAAGTTGATAAAGCTAAAGTAGAATTGATTAAATCTCTACCTTACCTTATAAATGTACGGGAAATTCACTCTTTTCTTGGGAGTGTAGGATTCTATCGACGCTTCATCAAGGATTTTTCCAAGATTACTCAACCCCTATGCCGATTACTGCAAAAAGAAGTGACATTTGAGTTCGATGAGGCCTGCAAGAGCACTTTTGACACAATGAGGGATAAGTTAACTTTTGCTCCAATCATCCAACCACCCGACTAGACCCTTCCCTTTAAAATCATGTGTGATGCGAGCAATTATGCAGTTGGAGCCGTTCTTGGCCAAAAAGTTGGGAGAGCTTCTCATGTCATTTATTATGCTTCCAGAACATTGGATAGTGCTCAATGCAACTATTCCACGACGGAAAAAGAACTCTTGGCTGTTGTTTTTGCATTAGAAAAATTCAGATCGTATTTACTTGGTACTAAAGTAATTGTTTGCTCTGATCATGTAGCTCTCAAATACCTGCTCGCAAAAAAGGAGGCGAAACCAAGACTCATTCGATGGATACTCTTATTACAAGAGTTTGATCTAGAAATACGCGATAGGAAAGGCTCTGAAAACTTAGTTGCCGACCACCTTAGTAGAATACCTATCAGTGAAGGGTCAACACCAATACAAGATGATTTTCCAGATGAGTATCTCTTTTCTATTCAAACGACAATTCCGTAGTATGCTGATATTGTCAACTATTTGGTTACTAAGACACTACCAAGTGATTTGTCTAGGGCTCAAAAAGATAAAATTAAAAGTGATGCTAAGTACTATGTATGGGATGATCCGTATTTGTGGAAACATTGTGCTGATCAGATCAGTAAAAGGTGCATTTCTCAAGACGATATTCCTTCTGTCTTGCAATTTTGTCACTCATATGCATGTGGTGGACATTTTGGCCCTAAGAGGACAGCTCAAAAGGTATTAGGGTGTGGTTTGTTTTGGCCTACATTGTTTCGTGATTCTTTTATGTTTTGTAAGTCTTGTGAACGATGTCAAAAAATTGGCAACTTAGGACGTAAAGACCAAATGCCACTTACCCCTATTCTTGCTTGTGAAATATTTGATATATGGGGTATTGAATTTATGGGTCCTTTTCCTCCTTCTTTCGGTAATGTTTACATCCTTCTTGCTGTGGATTATGTTTTAAAATGGGTGCAAGCCAAAGTGACCCGAACTAATGATACCAAAGTTGTGGATTTTGTTAAATCTCATATTTTTGCTAGGTTCAAGACACCAAAGGCTCTTATTAGTGATCGTGGCACACACTTTTGTAATAGAGTAGTGGAAACTCTACTTAAAAAATACAGGGTCACTCATCGCACTTCCACCGCATACCACCCTCAAACCAATGGATTGGCAGAAGTTTCAAATCGAGAAATCAAGTCTATTCTGGAAAAAACCGTCAATCCAAGCATGAAGGATTGGAGCACAAGACTTGAAGATGCATTATGGGCCTACCGGACAGCTTACAAGACCCCTATAGGTATGTCTCCTTACCGTTTGATATTTGGAAAACCGTGTCATCTCTCTATGGAGCTGGAACATAGGGCGTACTGGGCTGTAAAACAATGTAACATGCGAATGTATGAGGTTGGTGAGCACAGAAAACTCCAATTACAAGAACTCGAGGAAATTTGAAGAGAAGCTTATGAGAGTACTAAAATCTACAAGGAAAAAACAAAGGATTTTCATGATCAAATGATTTCCCGAAAGAATTTTTCTGTAGGTCAAAAAGTATTACTTTATCATTCTCGATTGAAGTTGTTTCCTGGAAAACTACAATCACGGTAGATTGGCCCTTTTGTTATCACTAACATATTTTCACATGGTGCAGTTGAGATCGCAAGTCTTGAAACTGGTAAGAACTTCAAAGTCAATGGTCATTGCTTGAAACCTTTTTTTGAAGGATTTCAAGTATGTAATATTGAAGAAACCAGTTTAACTTACCCCGAGTATTGTGATTGATTACAGGAACGTCTAGCCAAAGACGTTAAAGAAAGGCGCTTCATGGGAGGCAACCCATATCAATTTATTTTGTTTTGTTTTGATTTTAGTTTTGTTTTGATTCTAGTGTTGTTTTGAATTTTTTTTATTAGCTCCAGCAAGGATACATATCATCAGATGACACTCTCTAGTGCTTAAGGGGAGAACTCCAATTACTCTACACTTCATACCAGGGAAGTACTAGTATTCCTTTTCTCTTATTCTCTAATGTTCCTTATGTTGTTAATTCCTCTTTAATTGTGCTGAATTAGGAACAGTGTGGACACTGTTCAAACTAAGTGTGGGGGAGAGGGTAATAAAATATAGAGAATAGAGAATTGACTCATACTTTGAATGCTTGTCCTTAAGCAATATTAAGCCAAATTTTTCAAAATTATCATGAAATTTGGAGATTATACTAAATGTTGTAATAAGCATCTACAAAATGTGAAATTGACTTGTTCAAATGCTTTACTCACCGACTGCTGTGATTAGAATACTTGGTTAAAATTAAGTAGTGAAATCTTTAAGAAACAAATTTACCTTATATTTAGCTTTAGAATTGGAAGTCTAAGAGTAAGTCGAGTCCCTAAGTGAAAAATAAACAAGTTTAGTTCTAGGTTATATTAGCTACTGTATACTCTTTGAAGTTGTTTGTGAAACAATCATAACACTTAGTGAAAAAAAAAAGAAAAAAAGAATCAAGCATAGCCATTACTCCAATGATTCAAGTAATTGAGTTAAGAGTATTCAAACTTGAATGTTAGAGTGAGGAAGAGTCCGTAGGGGTATCTCAAAACCTGGTCACTTGAGTGACGAGCTTGGGATGTGCCGACTCAATGAACTCACTATAACGATAAGGGCGAAAAGGCGAAAGTTCATGAAAAAGAAGCGGGCAAAAACCCATTAAAATAGATGCTTGATTAAATCATAAGAACATGAGTGTAAAAATTCATTGAATGAAACAAGACTTATAACAAAAAGGGAGAAAATCTAGGGAAAGAGTTGATACCATATGCTTTTACCTTATGCTGCAAGGATTATATGTTTGCTAATATCCCATGAAGTTTAATTAGGTGTTTTTCCTTAGTGGATTAAGTATTTACTTTTGGAATAAAAATTCTTTTGCTAAACATGAGGATTAAAGTTTGTTTTGTTTAGATTAGCTATTAAATTTTGTCCATGGTAATTTGATCACAAGAAACCAGTTTGGTTGAAGCAGTAGACATTAAAATTACAAGTCATGAATTACAAATGAATAGATGCTTGAAATGATGAAAAGAAAGTTCGTATAATCTATGACGGATTTCTCAATTGATTTGATTTAATTTCTTGAGGACAAGCAAGAGTTTAAGTGTGGGGGAATTTGATAGAGCCATTTTATACTCAATCTTTATAGTATGAATTATGTTAATTTATTATTGATTTTATAGAAATCATAAGGAAATGGTACTTAATTTTATTATGGTGACAAATCAAGTTAAATGGAGTCAAGAGTGCTAATTCAAGTAAATTAGCGAAGTCATCTACAATTTGGATCAAAGGCAAGGATTTACAACGCTAGAGGAAAGTACATGGGCGTGTAGTTGAAGTACACGGCCGTGTACTTGGTTTTGAAGCCACAGGAAAATACACGGTTAAAGTACACGACCGTGTATCTGTCTTGAAGAATCCACAGAAACATACACGGTTGAAGTACACGGCCGTATATCTGTCTTGAAGAATCCATAGAAACATACACGATTGAAGTACACGGCCATGTATCTGTCTTAAAGAGTCCATAGAAACATACACGGTTGAAGTACATGGCCGTGTATCTGTCTTGAATTATCAACAGAGGAAGGCACGGCTTGAACCACGGCTGTGTTGTTGGGCGTGCCAGGCGGATGATTATTCACTTCTCGAGATTTACTTGAAAAAGGAAAGATATTTTCGTATCTTGCTAGCTAAAGATCCTCTGCCATTCCCTTAACAATATAAATAGAACTAACCCTAGAGGAGAAAGGGAGTTTTTGATCTTAGAGACAAGAAGAAAGGAAGGAAAGAGGCAGAGCAGGAAACCGGAAACAAAGATTCCATCATGTTTTCACTTTTAATTTTCGTTTTGAGGATGAACATGTGTAGCTAAGCAGATTTTCTAGCCAAAGGATCATTGAAGTTTAATTCTTTACGAATTGTGAGATCTAACTGATTTGTCTTTAATCTATTCTTTGTTTTTAGATATTTATACATCTTCTGGAAGTTTTGTCAATATTATCTTTGTTGATTGGTATGAATTAGAGCTCTTCTACTCAATTAGCAAGTTAATATATTGTCAACTAGCACGTCAAATCCGTAATTGTTTGATAGTTCTAGTCTCGGTGACACAATAACATGTTTGATTATAAAATAGATGATCGAATTCATGTTATGGAGATGTATGATCTTGTTTAAATAGGTTATCTTATAATCTACTAGCATGAATTCGTAGTCTCTCTAGTTTTTAATGCTATTGATAGATTAAATCTTAAGAGCTTATTTAGGGTTGTCTAATCGATAAGAGAAATAATCAAAGAGCTTGTTTTGATTACCGAGGAAGTAAGGAGAGATAGGTTGTTAGAGCTTGTTAATAACCATAACCAGTTTATCTAAAAATAAGAATAGAAAACATTTGCATCGATGATCAATTCCTCGAATTAAACTATCTAGATTCCTTTGGCTAGGCTTTTATCATTATTCAATTTTATTATTTGAGTTCAATGTTATTTTGATTCACAAACAAAACCCCCCATTTTTCTTTTCCTCTTTATTCTCTTTGAATTGAAATATATTTAACCAATCCCTGTGGATACGACCCTACTCACTACTATACACAAATCATATAATTGTCTAGGAGTAGGTTTTTATTTTTGTTGGATTCGACACCCATCAGATGAGTCAGCCGCCGCTAGCATTCACTCAAAAGGATTGGACAATCGATTTGAACACCGTGGTTCACTCTGATGATAGGTTTGGCCATATCTCGCGAGTGCTCATGTGGCTCCTCTCCATTGCAATCTCATCAAAGGTATCAATTTCCTTTTTTCAAATTGCTTGAAGGGTCCATCCTTTTAGCCTTAGTTAACTATACATAACATGTAGTGGTAGATTCATGTAGTTAGGTTTTTGTTTGGGTTAGCAACTGTAGGTTAGTGTGATAGGTAACAATAAGCTTGTCTTGCTAGGCTAGTGGCATAATAACAGTCGAAACACTTCTGAGTGGTATCTTTTGGCTGATTCGTATTGTTTTGGCTCAAGCATTTTCCTATTACCTATTAATATTGTGCTTTGATTGTGGTGCTAGTTTTGTGATTCACTTGATAACCAATGTTGATGGTTTTCCGCTATAGAGTCACATTTATCGAATATCTATGTTGAAGTCTAAGATTTGAGACATTGTAGCATGGGAAGACCGTACTGCCTCTTGTCTTGGAGTTGTAATTGGTTTTGGTTTGATTATTCCTATTGCAATTTTGTAAAGTCAAATGTACTTCTCTCTGTAGCATGAACTAGGTTTCGATTTAAGTCCTTAATTGGAACCATTTGCAGCCCTTTTGGAATCTCATAGGGGTATGTATAGTTGAGTCAAGTGAAGAATGCTGAGCATAAGTTCGACTTGAAATTGGAATCTTTAGCTCAGATAAATCAAAATGAACATGATGAGCTTTTGATACACTCATTATGGCTTAGGCTTTTTTTTTTATTTAAATTTTTAAAGAAAAGGTCATCCCCTAATAGATTTATCATAGTTTGAATTAGATTCGACCACAAGCAAGGAGAATTTACAAAAACATTGAAAGCAAGATCCATTAGCACCATGAACCTATGGAATGAGTTGAGCAAGATACTTGACTAGCTTAAGCATAAACTCATCTTGGTTTTAGTTTAGTACAACGCGTCGTCTAATAAGTAGATTATACTTGTTCTTTAACCAAGCCCTATGTCGAGTCTAATTTTTTTATTTTCCATTCCTAATATGATATATACTAGACCCTATGCTCATCTAATGTAGACCCTCGACTTGAGTTAGAAACTTCATTTTATTTTGGAGTCGCCACCCAACTGCAGTTGGGAAAGATTGAATTAGGACTAATTGAGTGGATTATTCCTAATTTAGACCACTAGTCAGCGAGATTTCCTCTTTTTGTTTTTTGTAAAAGAGGAAATGGAAAACCAGAGTTTCTAGGTTCGGAGACTAACCTATTAAAACCTTAAAGTTACCACCCTATCTCCTGAAATCTAAACCTTATCCAAATGTCTTTTATTTTATTTTTGTTGTCTTTTTATTATGTTTTTTGAGTAACTTATTCTAAGAAAATGATTTTTTGTTCTTTTTAGAGTTGCCCCAAATGGGTGCCTACGTATCTGCTATTCAGGATCAAACGGGCCGTAGTTCGATTTTCTTGAAAAAAAAAACTTTAGTGGGTTTGTTAATTTTAATTATGAAATTACTTTGGTTTACGTTCTTATCATTTTAGTATTTTTCTAGAAAAATCTAAGCCTAAGTTTGATCATTTGATTTTTTGAAAAATAATAATTTTAAGGAAAAAACCAATTTTGGATTTATTATTAAAAAAAAAACATTTTTCTAAGTGATAAAATTTATTTCCCTTTTTTTAACCTATCTCTAATATTATTATTAATTTTTATTCATTTTTTTATTTTTTTATTAATTTCTATTAATTAATTAAAAAAATTTCTCTTATATTGTTTATCTACCCTAAACTAAAAATCTAAATTTTATCATTCATTTTTTAATATATCTTTATAATTTTTTATTATTTAATTATTTTTTATTTTTTATTTATCATTATTATTTTATTATTATTATTTTCTATTATTCAGCCTAAACTAAATCCTATAAAAAAATAATCTAAGTTCTAATATTTTTTCTTTCTATTTTTTATGAATTATAAATAACAAGTAAATAAATAAGTAAATTCGAAAAAATAAATATCTAAAAAAAAAAAAAAAATCGAAAAATCTGACTTACTTGGATCCGAGTCGGTGTGTCGGTCGGGTCAGATCAGGTTAAACGGTCACGATGGTTGGAGGTGTTTGTTAACGGCGTTTTGGCCGCCTTTTGAGGAGGTTGAGGAGTCGTTTCCTAGGTTTTCGAGGGTGAGGAATTCAATCGTGGTGGTGGATTGCTCCAAAAATGCCTCCTGGTGGCGATTCAAGGCTTGATCGACGGTCGCGGCTTGGGAACTCCAGCGAAGCTTTGATTTCTCTTTTTTTCTCTCCTTTTCTCACTTCTGATTCGTGCCCATGCTTGCTGCCTTCATCCTCTATTTATAGCCATAAGGAATTGAGCTAGATAAGCTCGAATTTCCTCCGATTGAGGCAAATCGGATTTCGGTTAAAAAAAACCATCTCTGATTTGTGCAAATCTATCAATTTGTTGCGATTTGATTCCAATTGGATGATGTTTATCCTATTTTAGTTAAAGATCTATTGGATTTGTGCAAAAATAGAATCAAAATGGCCAAAATGCAATTTTTCCCCCGCCGGCAATGATCTCGGACGAAGGAGGAAGAAGATCACGCGCTTGGCACGTGCGTTCGTTCCAGCTAATCAACTGTTGACACGTGTCTTGGGCGAGGAAAAAAAATTGCAAAATGTAGAATCTGCCTCCCCCGTGTTTCAAACCTGTGACAAGCCATCCCCCGCGCGCGCATCGGACCACAACCCGGACCAGTTGGGCTAGCCCACTTCTCAGTTTTTTTATTTTCGCAATTTGCATATATGTAATGCGATTTCTATTATTTTTGTATTATTTTGAAATTCAAAAAATTTGTAAAAATTATTTAACCCTTTTTATTATTGTTTCCACAATTATTTTCTAAAATTGACGTATTTTTCCTATTTATTTCATTTTTGAATTTTCTTCCTATTTTTGCTAAATTAGAAGAAAAATTGTAAAAAAATGAAAAAAAATTTGAAAATTATTTATTATTGATCATTAGGGGCAAAAATGGGGTGTTTACAGCTACCCCTCTTTGTAGTAAAGTTTGAAAAACTTAACTACAAAAACAAGAAAGATGTCATTTTTGGCCTCTTGACTAAATTGGTAACACGATGATTTGGCTGGTTACCTGGAATTTGGTCTCTAGTAGGAAAATGCTCCATGAGCTAATAAACCCATAAGTATTTTGTGATAAATGGTACTGTTTAGGAAATGATCTTAAACAATCCTAACAATTTGAAGTAATATATCCTCACGAAAAGTGCTATATGGGCTGACTAATCATCAATGAGAAACATCTCAAGGATTGTGTAGAAATGTGTTATTGTGAGTGGAATAGCTGATGATAGGAAGCATCTTATCGGACTAGCAACCTTAAAGAGAAGATTGTCTGAGGAAGCACTTTTATAAGCTGGCAACCTGTCAACAGAAACATTTGGCTAGACTAGCAACTATTTAGGGAGAAATACTTCCGAAGAGTGCTCTTATGAGTTAACTAATTGGTTTGACAGATTCAAAAAGTGCTCTCATGAGCTGACTAATCAACAAATTTGAAAAGTGCTCCTACGAGCTGACCAATCAAGAGCTTTGAAAAGTGCTCCTATGAGCTAACTAATCAAATGATTCGAAAAGTGATCCTATGAGCTAACTAATCGATAGATTCGAGAAGTACTTCTATGAGCTAACTAATCGATAGATTCGAAAAGTGCTCCTATGAGCTAACTTTGAAAAAGGGTATTTAGGAAAGTGCTCCTATGTGGGCTGACTAACCTATAGCGAGAAGGAATGTCTCGAAAGGTGTCCCTATGGGCTGACATTGAGAAGGGATGTTTAGGAAAGTGTCTCATTGTGGGTTGACTAACCTATGATGGGAAGCGTCTTCTTAGACTCGCGACCCTGAGGAAGATATGTCTCGAAAGGTGCTCTTACGGGCTGACCTTAAGAGGGTGTTTAGGAAAGTGTTCCCATTGTAGGCTAACTAACCTATAGTAGGAAGAAACGTCTCGAAAGGTGCCCCTACGGGCTAACCCTAAGAGAAGATGTTTAGGAAAGTGCCCCATTATGGGCTGACTAACCTATAGTAGGAAAACACGTCTTGAAAGGTGCCCCTACGAGCTGATCTTGAGAGAGGATGTTTAGGAAAGTGCCCCATTATGGGTTGACTAACCTATGCTTTTGAAAATGCTTCTAACGAACGGGTCAAATGACTTGATAAGAAATGTCTTAATTATGTGAATGATGGTTATTTATTTTAAGATGCTTACCAAGTTATCGCGGATAACAATCAGACAACCAAACCTTCATGCTGGTTTGCTTCTCCTTTGCTTACTCTTGCTTTAAAACAGGGATGAGGTTCTTGATGTGCTTCCTTTCTTATGCGCATGGTGCTTGTGATTGTAGTATTATCCTACTAATGTACCAGGTTCAATGCTCAAAAGCAGGTAGAATTATATCACAAAATTTATTGAGATTCATTATCATTTCAATGTTTATCATTCATTAGTGAAGTAATGGATAATGTATTTAGGAACGTTTGTTTTAATGAGAATTGGTTGGAATAATTGATCATTCAGAGACATTAACTTTGCTTGTAAGAGAAATGAAAACTAGACTCAACAAAATTTGTATTGAATATTGGCATTCATAAACATTAGCAAAACTTTAATTTTCTTGCCTAAGGATAGTACATCTTAACAACATCTGCATTAATGGGGTCTCTCAACTCTAGACCGTCTATTTGAGTTAATATCAGAGCACCTCCCGACAGTACTTTCTTTACAACGTATGGGCCCTCATAGTTTGGGGTAAACTTGCCCTTAGAATCTTGAGCATTCGAGAGAACTTTCTTTAATACCAAATCCCCTTCTTTGAAGTATTGAGGCCTTATTTTCTTGTTAAATGCTTGGGCCATCCTTTGTTGGTAACACTGGCCATGACATAATGCAGTGAGTCTTTTTTCATCAATCAAATTCAATTGATCAAGTCTCTTCTTCACCTAGTCCGATTCATTTAACTGCGCTTCTGACAGAACTCTGAAGGATGGTATTTCAACCTCGATCGGTATGACTGCTTCAGTATCATATACCAGAGAATATGGGGTAACTCCAGTAGATGTCCTAATTGAGGTTCTGTAAGCCATGAGGGCGAATGGTAAAATCTCGTGCCAATCTTTGTAAGTGATTGTCATCTTTTCGATGATTCTTTTGATATTCTTGTTGGCTGCTTCTACTGCCCCGTTCATCTAAGGTCGGTAGGGAGTTGAATTTCTGTGGTTTATGTGGAACTATTGACACAAATCTATCATTGACTTGTTGTTGAGATTGGTACCGTTGTCGGTGATGATTGACTCAGGAACTCCATATTGGGTTATTATGTCCCTCTTCAGGAATCGAACTATTACCCCTTTTGTGACACTAACATATGATGAAGCTTCCACCCACTTGGTGAAGTAATCAATGGCTACCAATATAAATCTGTGGCCATTGGATGCTGTTGGAGTGATTGGGCCGATTATGTCGATCCCCCACATGGAGAAAGGTTATGGTGTAGACAACAAATGCAGCTCTTTTAGTGGAGCATTTATTTAGTTTGCGTACACTTGACACAAGTGACAGTGTTTGACATATTTGATACAATCTAATTCCATGGTTAACTAATAGTAACCTAATCTCATGATTTTTTGGGCCAACATGTAGCCATTCATGTGAGGTCCACATACTCCTTCATGCACTTTTTTCATCAGTTCACATGCTTCATTTCTATCCACACATCTTAACAAGGTGGTATCAGGCGATCTTTTGTAAAGCACGAGCCCATTTAATAAGAAATGACTTGCTAACCTTCTGAGTGTTCTTTGGTCATTCTTGCTAGCTGTTCCAGGGTATTTGCTTTCTTGGAGAAAAGTTTTAATGTCGTGATACCAGTGTTTATCATCTTGTGCTTTTTCAATTATCAAACAGTAGGCGGGCCGATTTTTTTTATCTCTATTTTCAATGGTTGGACTTCGACTCTCCCTGTTATCTGAATTATAGATGCTAGTGTAGCGAGTGCATCTGCAAATTGATTTTAAGTTCTCAGGATGTATATGAAGGTGATTGCCTCAAATTCATGGATTAGCTCTGTCAAATGCTGATGGTATGGTACCAATTTAGGGTCTTTAGTTTTGTATTTCCCTCTCATCTATAATATGATGAGTGAAGAATCTCCGTACACTTGTAACTCACGGATTTCCATGTGGTAAGCCATTTTGAGGCCGACGATGCATGCCTCATATTCCACGATATTATTAGTATATGGAAATGTAAGCCTTGTTGCTGAAGGGAATTGTGTTCCGTCTAGGGATATCAACACTGCCCCGATCCCACAACCGAATACATTGGCAGCTCCATTAATGAACATCTTCCACTTAGGGTTCCGGTGATGTACTCAAAACTAAATTCAAGCATAATCAAATGACTCAATAAAAACAATTCACAAATCAATCACAAACTGGTCCACTTAGGTAACAATTCACGTGAACACCTTTGGGAGATTTAGATGGAAAATGAAGATTAAATGATGTAATTGCAATCCCTATTTGTAATCTTCACCAAGTGACAACAAATGGAATGAGATCCATGTGAAAATTAGATCAAAATGGAAGCAACAAAAACCGTGATTTCCACTCTTCCTCCAATTCCAATTCACGCCAACACTAAATTGAGATATAGTTCAAGTACTAAAAGAACAATCAATCTTAACAAGACAATTGTTCATGAATTACACTCACAAATAATTCCAAGAAATCTTCAAATCCACCCTAGATATGACTCACAATTCGCCTCTGTCGCACTCGCCATAATTCCAATTCTTGGGTTGTAATTGATAAGAGATTTTTAAACTAGGATGAGCCTTAATTCCACACGTGAAGTGCTATGTTTAATATGCAAAAATGGCCTCCTCAAACCCTACTATAAGCAAGTATTTATACTTGTTACTCCTAGGGTTAAAAATGGTCAAAATTACAAGTTTGCCACTTTTAAGGTAGCTAATCCTAAATGAAAATTACAATCAAAATAAAAGTGTTCCAAAATGATTACAACATAAATAGTCCATGCAAATGAAAAATATATAAAAGAAATTGGTCTTTAAGATGCCGGTCTTCTATAGGATTCATCGGCCCAGCTCATCGCCGGTTCTGGTCGGTCCATGGATAACCTACAAGCTGAGTCTGAGGGAGTTTGTCCATTGCTCTATAAAATATGATAAGTGTGCCTGTTGGAAAACACAATACAAGAATAATAGAAAAGTGGTTAATTTATAAATAATTCCGGGGTCGATTTGCTCAAAATGGATCCTCATCGCCAAAATTCGAATTCCTTTAGTTCTTGCCCTAATGATAGGTCTTGTCGGATTTTGATTCCTATCATCCCCTCGGGACTCAAAAAGATTTGTCTTCAAATCTGGTAGATCAAATGTAGTAGAGACTTTGTTTCCTCCTAGCAAGCTACCTAAAGAAATATCACTGCAGAATCCCAAAATCTGAAATACCACGGGTGGTGATTGTTTTCTCTCCTCCATTTCTAGGATGTATCTCATCTGCAACACAAATAATGCTCCATTATCCAATAAAGTCACCCCTGTATCAACCTGCTCCACTGAAACCGTTTCCTCCTTTTATAACTCATCTGTATGTTGCTGATCCTCATGGTCTTCTAATGGTTGGCCCAACTGCTCATTACCCTCTGAAACCTCTGAAGGTGAACATAACTGTCTTTGAACAGTCTGGCTCTCTGGTGGTCTACTCATCTGACTATGACCATTAAGATCCTCTGAAGGTTAGCACATCGGTGATTGAAAAATTTTATGCTCTAAGGGTTGGCTCATGTCATTAGACCCCTCAAGAACCTTTGAAGGTTGGCATACCTGCATATGCACAGTTTGGTCCTCTAAAGGTTTGATCTTGTGACTATGATCCTCAAGATTCTGTGATGGTTGTTTTATCTGTCTTTGCATCTCCTGGACCTTTAATGGTGACATAGGGTTCAATACTATACGTTTACCATTTTTTTTTAACATATAAGTATTCCTATACCCATTATGTAATACCATCCTGTCATACAACCATGGTCTACCAAGTAATATATGGGATGTACAAATAGGAAGAATATCACATTCAAGCTCATCATAGTACTTGTCCCCTATACTGAAGGGTAACCTAACCCTTTGGGTGTCACAAAGACCATCTTGATCATTCAACCAATGTAATGTATAGGGTTTGGGATGTGGGATAGTTTCAAATTTCAACTTCGATACTAATGATGCAGCTACAACATTAGTACAACTATCACCATCGATAATAATTACACACAAGTTTCCTTGTACCCTATAAGAAGTATGGAACAAGTTTCCTCTTTGTCCCTCATCAATGGTTTAAAAGTAAGTCAAGTCCTGATGCAATATGTTAGTAGACAAATACAACTCACTTGACATTTTTGTTTACTAATTTCAACAACCTCAATACACTTCACCACACTACAGCAACACACCCTTACATGGCCCTACACACCCACGATGCTCACAATCAACTGATAAGTATAAATTAACACTTGTATTTTAGATGAATTCTATTTGTTTGTATAATAAGTTGATGTTATCCTGAAGAATTTTGATACTTAAAAGAGAAATATTTCGGTTTCAGGGATGAAGACCAATATTCTGAGAGGAGATATCGACTTGGATTGAAACCGGAGAAGAATGCACGAAGAAAATAGCTTTTTGGAAGAAACAAGGGAAGTACACGGGCGTGTATTTCCAGAGCACGACCGTGTGTTTGGCTTGAAAGAAAAAAAAAACCAACAGAAGCTTACACGGCCGTGTGTTTGGCAATAGAAGCTTACACAGTTTAAGTACACGGTCGTGTGTTATTAGCCGTGGGTTCTTTATTATTTCAGACACTATTGCAAGGCACGGCCGTGTATAACCGTGGGTTGAGACCGTGTATATGGAAAAGTTTGGTAGTTTCAGGAGATTTTTCGGTTTCCATATATATATCTCTTCGTTTTCCAGAAGGAGGGAGTTCAAGAGGGAAGAAACCGGATAGGAAAGAGAGGTAAGGACACTTGTGGCAGATAGAGGAAAACAAGAAAAGAAAGAAGAGGAGAAGACAGGGGAGAAGCTTTCCTAAGGGAAAAGCAACATCAACGGATTCATCCTTATCTTGTGAAGTGTTTATGCATACGAGTTCTTCATCTTTATTGAGTTATATCTTGAAAATCATGAGTGGCTAGGTTATTTCATACCCGAACCTTAAGAATTCTAATTGTCATGTAATATGGGATTGATTGCACAGTTAATGAATAGTGGAATTCTCTGAATTTATTCATGTTGTTTATGTAGTGTTGCTAATTTGATGTATGGCCAGCATTGAGTTTGCATTGATTTCTTAGAAGTTGATTGGAAAATCTATTGTTTGAATAGATCATGCATGAATAAAGGAATTTGTATGTAATTTAAGGATAGAGAATGTGAATTTTCTATATTAGATTAAATTAGATAATTCGATCTAATTGAGGGTTCAAGAGTGTTAATGAAATTCTAATCGATTTTTGATAGAAGAGGGATCTTTATCAAAGCAATTAGGGTTAGGAGCTATTAAATCTGGGAAGAACATTGGCTTAGTGTTAGATACTCCGTAGTTTAGAGATAACCATTGCTCGTTAACCAATTTATTGAAAGGGTGAAGTTACATGACAATTAGAGGAGTAGTAAAGGGTAGGGTATGTTCTTAGTTATCGGATTTAGTAATCAAGTTATTGTGTTATTTTTAATTGCTATAGGTTTTGTTAAGTGTTCTTAATTTAATCTGAACCTCTCGAATTTGTGCGGTTAGATAGTCAGTTTAGAGTTATTATTGGTACTTGCTGATCCCTAAGGATATGATACCCGAACATAGTTCTATACTATTACAATCGATAGGTGCACTTGCCTATTTGATCGTAACAGAAAGTCATAGAGAAGGGATTTTTAAATTTGTGTGATTACGATTATCATCAAGTTTTTGGTGCCGTTGCCGATGATCGGCGATATAAGAAAGCTCAACGCTTACTAATTTAACCATTTATTCTTTTGCTATTTATCATATTCATTTTCAATTTTTTTTTTGTAATTAACTCATTTCGGTGTTCTTTGTAGTATATGACAAGGAGTTCATCATCAAAACTTCTTGATTTCGACCCAGAAATAGACCGGACATTCAGAAGGAAGCTAAGGAGCATTGAAGAGCAACAAGTGGGTGAGGGAGAATTATCATCGAGTGAAGGAGAAAGTTCAGTTGCTAAGGAAGAGCAACCTGTGAACAGCAGTAGAGTTAACATTGAAGCAATGGCAGACCAACATCGGACTATGGTTGATTATTCCAAGCCAACTTTAGATAGCATTGGTTCATGTATTGTAAGACTTGCAATAGAGGCTAATAACTTCGAAGTTAAAGCCTCTACAATGAATTTGATACATAACCAGTGTCAATTTGACGACTTACTTGATGAAGATCCCCACGCTCACATTCAAATGTTTCTAGACATCTGTGCCTCTGTGAAACAGAACGGGGTGACTGAAAAGGCGTTGAAGTTGTGGTTGTTTCCTTTCACCTTGAGGGGAAAAGCAAGGCAGTGGATAAGTTCACTGAACCGGGAATCCATTACTACATGGGCCCAACTGGCAGAGTCTTTTCTAGACTTTTACTTTCCACCATCCAAGACTGCCAAATTGAGGAACGATATCACATCATTCACTCAATTAGATAACGAGTCCCTTCATGAAGCCTGGATCAAGTTCAAGGAATTGCTTAGGCGGTGCCCACACCACCAAATGCCTAACTGGCTGCAAGTTTCAACTTTTTACAACGGGCTCGATTATCCGACGCGACAAAGCATCGATGCCGCTGCTGGTGGTACACTTAATGTGAAGACTCCTAAAGAGTCTTTGGAGCTATTTGAAAATATGGCCAAGAACAACCATCAGTGGAGTAACAGCAGGTTGAGGCAAAGGGCAACAAGGGTTTATGAGGTTGATATGATGACCACTATTGCTACAAAAGCGGATGCCCTTGCTATGAAGGTTGAAGGGATGGTGTTTTCTCAGCCATCTCAATACCATCTAGTCGATTCAACTGCCAATTCCGTGATCCAAGAGACCAATGAGCAAGTTGACTATGTTGGAAATCCCACACGACCTCAGAACAATCCCTACAGCAACACATATAATCCAGGCTGGCGCAATCACCCTAATTTTTCAGGGAGTAATCCACAATTGCCTCGGCGTAATGTGCCCGCGCCTGGATTCCAAAGACCTCCACCACCACCTGTTACAGAAAAGAAGTCCATTCTAGAGGACATGATTGCTAAGTTCATTCAGGTTTCAGAGCAACATCAACAAGCAACAAATGCTACTCTAAGAAATCATGAGGCTTCTATACACAATTTGGAAAATCGAGTGGGTCAGATTGCTAAGATGCTCTCAGAGAGACCTCAAGGGTCTTTGCCTGGAAACACTGAACCTAATCCTAGGGAGCAGGTAAAGGCAGTGACCCTAAGGAGCGGAAAAGAACTGCAATCTAACATCATTGGGGCACCAATGGTTGCATAAAGAAAGGGAGTTGAAGAGCCACATGATGGGGGTAGTGAGAAGGAACATGCTACTGAGGAGGTAAAGGAGAAGGAAGTTAAGGAAAAGGAGTCAGTAGAGGGGAAGACCAAGGCATCAACAATTCAGCCATACAAGCCTCCAATTCCATATCTGGGCCGACTGAAAAAGGATCAAGACAAAGAGCACTTCGGTAAGTTTTTGGATTTGTTTAAGCAATTACATATTAACATACCGTTTGTAGAAGCTCTTTCACAGATGTCCAGATATGCCAAGTTCCTGAAGGATCTATTGTCAAACAAGAGGTGACTGGAAGAAATTTCTACCGTAGTTATAGGAGCGGTGTGTTCGGCTATCTTACAAAACAAGTTGCCACAAAAGCTCAAGGATCCGGGTAGTTTCACTATTCCATGCTTAATTGGTGAACTTCCTATGGAGAGAGCTTTGGCAGACCTTAGGGCAAGCATAAACTTAATGCCCTATTCCTTGTTTAAGCAATTAAATTTGGTAGAGCTAAAGCCCATCAGGATGAGTCTGCAGCTGGCAGATCGCTCGATCAAATTCCCTAGAGGGATCATTGAGGATGTCCTGGTAAAGGTAGAAAATTTCATTTTTCCCGTTGATTTTGTAATTCTGGATATGAATGCAGATGTAGAGGTCCCGCTGATTTTAGGAAGACCTTTCCTAGCTACTACAAGAGTTGTGATTGATGTAGCGGATGGAAAGCTGCTATTGAGAGTAGGAGCAAATGAATTGGTGGTGAAAATTCTAGTAGAACTGAAACAATCGTTGAACGCCGATGATACTTGCTATGCTGTTGATTGCATTGACAAGTCAGTAATAAGTGTGATGCAAGAATTGTTATGTGGAGATCCATTGGAATTCTGTTTAACTGTGAATGATGATGAAGTGAGTGAGAATGTGGTGATACAAACTGTGAAAGCTCAGCTGCAAGCCTGTGAGCAAGTAGTTTGTCGCTGAGGATTTGAAAAAATAGGGCCTAATGAAGAAGGGAGGTTAAAACCGTTTGTTGAAGAGCCTCCTGAACTTGAGTTGAAGCAACTTCCTAAGTACCTAGAGTATGCTTTTCTGGAAGCTAACTCTAAACTCCCCATCATCATTTCTGCTAGTTTGACGAGGGAGCAAAGGGACGATTTACTAGGGGTCTTGAGGGAGCACAAGCGAGCTCTTGCTTTGAAGATATCAGATATTCAAGGTTTTAGTCCCTCATTTTGTACTCATAAAATCTTGCTGGAAGATGATTTTAAACTAGTGGTACAACCTCAGAGAAGGTTGAACCCCAACATGAAGGAGGTTGTAAAGAAGGAGGTGATTAAGCTTTTAGATGCGGGGTTGATCTATCCCATTTTCGACAGTCCCTAGGTCAGTCCTGTGCAAGTTGTACCAAAGAAAGGGAGAATGACTGTGATCCCCAATGAGAAAAACGAACTCATACCTATGAGGACGGTAACTGGTTAGCGAGTGTGCATAAATTATAGAAGGCTGAATGATGCAACTCGCAAGAATCACTTCCCTCTCCCTTTTGTAGACTAGATACTAGAGCGATTGGCAGGACATCTATATTACTATTTTTTAGATGGAATGTCGGGATATTTCTAAATCCCAATCGCTTCAGAGGATCAGGAAAAGACCACTTTCACATGTCCATATGGCACTTTCGCTTATAAGCGCATGCCCTTCGGATTATGCAATGCACCGACTACGTTTCAGTGGTGTATGATGGCCATTTTTGAGGACTTAGTGAAAGGGATCATGGAGGTCTTTATGGACGATTTCTCCGTCTTTGGTGATTCTTTTAATGCTTGTCTAAGCAATTTGAAGAGGGTTTTAATTCGATGTGAGGAGACGAATCTTGTGTTGAACTGGGAGAAATGCCATTTCATGGTAAAGGAGGGCATAGTTCTGGGGCACAAAATTTCTCATAGAGGAATCGAAGTGGATAACACAAAGGTGGACACAATTGCAAAACTTCCACCACCTTCTTCGGTAAGAGCCATTCGGAGCTTTCTCGGGCATGCCGGATTTTACAGGAGGTTCATTATGGATTTCTCTAAAATAGCCCGTCCATTGACACGGCTATTAGAGAAAGACGTGCCCTATGATTTTACCAGTGAATGTCTTGAGGCATTCAACACGATTAAGGAAATGTTAACCCAAGTACCTATCATGGTGGCTCCTAATTAGGGTCTTCCTTTTGAGTTGATGTGTGACGCAAGTGATTTTATTATGGGAGCAGTCTTAGGACAAAGGAGGGACAAGCACTTCCAACCGATCTATTATGCTAGTAAGACCCTCACAGGTGCTAAGGAGAACTACACTACGACCGAGAAGGAACTTCTAGCTGTGATTTTTGCGTTTGATAAGTTTCGGTCATATTTGATTTTGTCCAAGGTAATTGTTTACACTGATCATTCAACTCTCAAGTACCTTTTGTCCAAGACAGATGCGAAACCGCGCCTCATCCGATGGATATTGCTTTTGTAAGAGTTCGATCTAGAGATTAGGGACAAGAGGGGAGCTGAAAAATTAGCTGTTGATCATCTCTCTCGCTTGGAGAACCCATACTTAGAGGAATTGAAAGAAGAAGAGATTGATGATGCTTTTCTAGAGGAGGGATTGTATCAGATTAACAAGGTAAGTATTAATTCTGAGCCTTGGTTTGCTGATTTTGCAAATTACCTTGTTTGCAGAATACTCCCAAGTGACAAAACTTATCAGCAAAAGAAGCGGTTCTTTGCTGAGTTGAAGCACTATTTCTGGGAGGAACCTTTCTTGTTTCATTTGTGTGTTGATCAGGTAATCAGGAGATGTGTATCTGAGTAAGAGGGGCAAGAAATTCTAAAACACTATCACACCGGACCAACAGGGGGTCACTACAGTGTGAATCGAATAGCTCACAAAGTGTTGGAATCGAGATTCTATTGGCCAACCTTATTCAAGGATTCCTTCAACTTTGTAAAAACATGTGACAGGTGCCAGCGAGTTGGAAGTATGTCAAAGCGCGATGAGATGCCCCAAAATTTCATCCTGGAGTGTGAGGTGTTTGACGTATGGGGGATTGATTTCATGGGACAATTTCCTAATTCCTTCAGGAATAAGTACATATTGGTGGCGATGGATTATGTGTCTAAATGGGTAGAAGCCCGATCTTTGCCCATTAATGATGCCAGAGTAGTGGTAAAAATTTTGAAGAAACTTTTCTCTAGGTTTGGAACACCACGGGCTTTAATTAATGATAAGGGAACACATTTCTGTAATGTGCAATTGGAGAAGGTGCTGAAGTGATATGGGGCCACCCATAGATTAGCAACCCCCTATCACCTACAGACAAGTGGTTAAGTAGAAGTTTTTAACCGTGAGCTAAAAAGGATTCTAGAGAAGATAGTAGAGCATCCCCGAAGGGATTGGTCGGAAAAATTGGACGATGCGTTGTGGGCCTATAGGACAGCTTTCAAAACTCCTTTAGGTACTACCCCATACCGACTAGTGTTTGGGAAAGCTTGCCATTTGCCAGTGGAGTTAGAACATAGAGCTTTCTAGGCTTTACGTACTCTTAACATGGACTTAGAGGATGCTGGTAAGAAGAGGAAGTTTCGGTTGAATTAACTCGATGAATGGCGTGCAATGGCTTATGATAACATGCGAGTTTATAAGGAGAGGATGAAGAGGTGTCATGACATGCGGATTCATCATCCGAAATAATTCCATGAGGGAGATCATGTTCTCTTATTCAATTCACGATTGAAGCTTTTCCCAGGTAAGTTGAGATTGAAGTGGTTCAGGCCGTTTAAGGTGATAAAAGTCTTTCCTCATGGAGTGGTGGAATTGGAACACCCGAGTGGACACTCCTTCAAAGTAAATGGGCAACGATTGAAGCTATATTTTGGGACTCATGAGGAAAAAGAGAGCCAAGAGGAGTTTAAACTCCATCCTCTTGTGAATTAATCAGATGCAATCTCATTTCGTTGAGCAAATGACGTTAACCAAAAGCGCTTGATGGGAGGCAACCCATGTAGTTTTTAGGGCGATACTTATGTTATGGATCTTGAAGATGACATGAGAAATATGTTCAACAAGTTTGGAAGGGTTAGAACATTCAATGGAGGTGAGTAATGTGCTTTAACGGAGATACACAACCATATATTCTTATTTTACACGACCGTGTAAATGCAGATTTCATGCACAGAAGGTTACACGGCTTACATACACGGTCGTGTATCATAGGGCGTGTATACTGGAAATTTTTGCATAGGTGTTTTACATGCCCATGTATGTGCGACCTACATACACAGCCGCGTACCATAGGCTGTGTATACTGGAAATTTTTGCACGAGTGTTTTATACGCTCGTGTATGTGACCGTGTATGGAGTTTAAAAAATTACAGAGGGATACATGCTTGGGAGGCACAACTTAAGGCACGGGCATGTAATGTGGCCATGTGTGCGGCTGTGTAAATCTTAAAACACACGGACGTTAAGTTTTAATTGGCGTGAGCAACAGGATTCATTCATCTCTCTTCATATCTTTTTTTTCACTCCTTCTTGTTCATAATCATCTCTCTTCACTCCCACTAATTCTTCTTGTGATTTTTGCACTCATTCCTCTGGATTTATTAAGGTATGGATCTCTACTTTCTCTTCTCAACTCTCTTTTATTTTCCTTGCAATGTTGAACTAAAGAACACTTTCTACATGTTCTAATCAAGGGGCTTTCATTTGATTTATTCATTGTTGATGATTTATCTTCCTTACTTTGAAATCTGTCATACTTTTGTGTGGAATTCATGATGATTTTTTTTTTGTTTTTGGACACAAACCTAGGGTTTCTACCTTTTGAGTAATTTGTGTCGATTTTTAGATGTCATTCACATGAAAAATTGTGTAAGGAATGGATTTATGTGCTGAGATTGTTACACGATTAATTTTACACGGCCGTTGTTGCAAGGTGTGTATTTTTTAATTGAGGTGAGAATGTGTGATCCGAATACACGGGCGTATATGCTGGGCGTGTATGGGCGTTTGTGCTGGGCATGTATTTCCAATTAAATCTAATTTGTGATTTTCTCCTTGGATTGTAACTTTAACTATCATATTATCTGTCATATAAGGGAGAGTGTTTTGTGTACAAATTGTTAGCTATGATCTTACTTATCACTTCAAGAAGGTATAATCTGGTTTTGTTCTTCTTTTTTTTTTGTTCTTGTATCTCCAGATGCCTCGGATAAAGACTGTTGCTCAGAAGAGGCACCATGATGACCAGGCCAGTAGTAGTAGGGGGGCGATCCGCTATCCTATAAACATAAGGGCCGAGCATCGGCCGATCTACCATAACCACAAGAGCACAAAAATTGTTAGGCCAAATGTGGTTCTTGATTGGGATATTATGGGGTGGTTTAGCATTTATCATGAGGTTGAGGGTCTTCTGCATGACCCTGCTTAGGTGAGATTGTTTTCTATCGAGGAAAAAATCTATTTGGACCTGACACTCACCTTTACTGCTACCTTCACCATCAAGGAGCCCATGAGTGCTGGGATAGATAATGAAGTTGAGTTCCTTGCGATGGGTTAATATAGGAGATATTCAATGATGGATTTTATTGAAGCTATGGATATCTATGAATCTACATTTCTCCACTCTTCCGCCTTCCGTCAACTACCCTTAGGATTTCCCCACAGGTTTTGGGCAGGAGATTATTGGCCCCAATTGGGATCGGGCATCTATACTTCTTCTTCTACAAAAGGTTCCACCTTTAGGCAGCTATCCTTTCTGGTGCTTCATTACATCTTTTCTCATTCCACTATGAGCTGTATTGATTCGGAAGGAGTGGTCAATGCCCGAGATGTGCTCCAACTATAGAGTATGAAAATGAGGACTCCTATCAATGTCGGGGTGTTTGCTGCATTTTGTTTACTCCGACAAGTAGAAGCAGGGAATAGGGGAATCTTTGTGGGTGCTTGGATTACCCGGATTTTGAAAAATTTAGAGCTATTCCCTATACGCGAACCTGGCAATTGTATTGGAATGACTATTCGGCTATCAGCTGCACCCATTATTGGGTAGGGTCATAAACCTCAACACAATGAGGAAGACTCCGATGATGACATGGATGAAATTGAGAGGTATGACCCTAACTAGGAATCTGAGGCCGGAGAAGGTGAAGAAGAAAGAGCTACCCCAAAGGAAAGGACTCAAGAAGATGAAGTCTAGAAAACTATAGGGGGATTAAAAACCCAAATTCAAGGCTTGAAGGAGTAACAAGACAAAATTAAAAAAAAAAAAAAACAAAGCAGATAAAAAAGATTTATTCAAAATTGTTTTACTAAGTTGGGTGACAAGTTGGATATAAATTTTACATCTTGCAATTGTTCGAGCGATGAAGACGTCCGGGTCGATGCAAATACACAAGTTCCAGGTTCTTCCTCTCGACATGAAGAGGGCGGTCATCAAGATGACTCGGACAATGAGGATGAGGATTGAAGAATAATTGTTGGATGTTAACTTTTTAAATCCCTTCTGTAGCATTTTATGTTTTCTTTTTGTCAAGACTTTGCATTAAAATAGGGTTGGATGCTATTATTGTTCTTTCTTTATGCTTTTATTTTATTTTATTCTATTTTTTTTCTTCTTTTCTTTTCTTTGGTTTTTCATTTCAGAGATTCTGTTAGATGGGTAGAGTACATGACTTTAGTCATGAGAAGGTTGGGGATACTACATGTTGGGAGTTCTTTTCAAGAACTCATGGTCCTATGCGCATGAATGCCATTGATTTGAGTGCTTTTGCAAAAGTGAATAGATGTGCGATTCTGATATCGATCCAGGGGAGTCTTGTTTCTCTTTTTTCTTTTATTTCCATTTTCTTCCCTTTTTGTGTAGTTCAATGTAGAGATTGGGGACAATGTCTAAATCTAAGTATGGGGGAGGAAACTGAGATAAGAAGCATGAAATATAAGTGTTAATAAATCAAAATTATAAAGTTTCCCCACTTAAGATGTATGTAATGAATTACTAACAATCAAGAATTATTGTTGAGATTTTGCTATATTACTTACTGTGCTGAAAATTCTTGGGAATTTTGCTAATGTTTACTCTCTTATCTTGTTTTATAAATACTCTGCTAGAATTACAAGTTGAAATCCAAGGGAATTGAGAGTGAATTAAGATCTCTAGTAGGTTTAGTATGCTCTTTCTTTTGCCATTAATGTGAGTTATGCAATTCTGAGTAAAGGAGTAAAGGATTCTTGTAACTTGGTGATTCCTTTTCGCAATTATTGGAACTAAGAACTTTGGGAGTAATTATCTTTGTTGAAAAAAAAAAGTTCAGAAGTGGGCCTCATTGACTCGAGTAATTAAGCCTGAGGGGTGCCCTCTTGAGGGAATAACATCTATTGACTTGGGTAATGAACTCGAGATCAATGGCTGAAAGCTCCCTACAAGGGTCATGAGAAAAGTCCGAGAAAACTGAACTTAATTGAGCTGTAATTGAAATTAATTAATTGAGATGGTAGAGGTTCGAAGGGGTATCTTAAAACCTAGTAGCCTAAGATCGTCCAGTCTGGGACTTACTAACCAAGGAAACCATTTTAGTTGAAAGGTTTAAGAAAATAGATAGTTGACTTGACTCGAACAAGTAAATCCGAGGGACGCCTTCTACGTTGAGGGGATAACGTTTGTTAACTTGAGTGATGAGCTCGGGATTATCAATTGAAAATTCGTTACACGAGTCGGTTAACTAAGTGAAGTACTTAATGGAAAATCTCCCAATTTTATTTAAAAGGACTAAAGGAAAGAAAAATCCAGGAGATAAGTGGATACAACATTTCTTTACTCTTCATTGCATTGCTTATAGGAGTAGTTAAGAGGGAAGTATACTTTACACTGCTGGCATTGATCTATGTTCGATTTCACTTTTGGGAATTTATGTTTAAATGATGAGAGTACTAGTTTATGTCACTTGGATTAGCCTTAAGAATTTTGGTATTTGTATCTTGTAAATAACTAATGGTGGGATTGAGTAGAGATTGCATATTATGGGGGGGGGGGGGGGGGGGGGGGGGGGTGGGTAAATTATGAAAATCAATGATGTAAAAAGAAATTCTTGATTGCTGAGTTAATAAAAATCTTGTCCTTAGTTTTTCTTTGGCTTTATTTTTATTTTATTTTATTTGTTTGCTTGAAGACAAGCAAACGTTTAAGTGTGGGGGAGTTTGATAAGTATAAATTAACTTGTATTTTAGATTAATTCTATTTGTTTGTATAATAAGTTGATGTTATCTTGAAGAATTTTGATACTTAAAAGAGAAATATTTCAGTTTCAGGGATGAGGACCAATATTCTAAGAGGAGATATCGACTTGGATTGAAATCGGAGAAGAATGCACGAAGAAAATAGCTTTTTGGAAGAAACAAGGGAAGTACACGGGCGTGTATTTCCAAAGCATGGCTGTGTGTTTGGCTTGAAAGAAAAAAAACCAACAGAAGCTTATACGGTTTAAGTACACGGCCGTGTGTTTGGCAATAGAAGCTTACACGGTTTAAGTACACGGCTGTGTATAACAGTGGGTTGAGACCGTGTATATGGAAAAGTTTGGCCGTTTCAGGAGATTTTTTGGTTCCCATATATATATCTCTTCGTTTTCCAGAAGGAGGGAGTTCAAGAGGGAAGAAACCTGATACGAACCACGCCAACCCATGACGAAACCCAATACCAATACGTTCGGAAATTCGTTGCCTAAGACGCCCAAATACCTAAACTGGAAACCGCAACCCGTTGTCTATAAGCGAGACAAGAACCTTGGTATAAAAGTGAAGACGTCATAATCGGGATGGAAGACCAATTGATAAGTCGGGATGAACGCCACGGAAATCAATCCGATAAGTTCGATTTAGTTCTTGAAGAACCAAGAGAGGTGCCTCTCAAAAGTGTTTAATGTTCAAAGATGTCTATTCTAAGTTGTTCTAAACCCTAGGAGCTTTTATACTAGGGTTACAATTCGTGTAAAAAACAAGTCCAAAACGACATAGTTTAGTTAAGTGACATAAAAATGTGAAACAGAACAAGCTGGCCGACAGGGGATACTTGGCCGTGTACACGCCTGTGTACTTTGGCCGTGTACTTTTCTGTGCAACTTCTGGCAACATACATGCCTGTGTACTTTGGCCGTGTATCTTTCTGTGCAACTTATGGCAACATACACGCCCGTGTACTTTACTCGTGCATCTTTCTGTGGATTTGCTTGACTTTATACACGGCCGTGCCTTGAAAATACACGCCTTCTTCAACCCGTGTCCAGTATAACTTGTACAAAAGCAAGGGTCTTCCCATGGTTGTTCCAATCCGTTCCAACTTCATGATTGCTCCAATCCTTTCCGGCTTCATGGACAACCTTTATCAACCCGTTAAGTGCTTCCTTGAATCATTTTGCTCGATTTCTTGTGATCGGTCTAGGCGGCACTTCAAGAGGATCCACATTTCTTCTTCCGGCTTGGCTCTCATCCCGGATCTCATCATTCCCCTCCTCTTGAAAAGGATTTGTCCTCAAATCATTTACTGCATCAAATGGACTCAGATTAGTAACATTAAACATGACACTTATTGGATTCTTACCTGGTAAATCTTTCTTGTATGCTATATCATGGATGTACTCAAGAATTTGAATTGGTCCATCGCTTCTAAGAAGTAATTTAGATCTACGTTGTACGGGAATCCACTCTTTGCGCATGTGAACCCAAACCCAATCTCCAGGTTCAAAAACAGCTTGTTGACAACCCTTGTTGGCTTGTTTCACATACTGCTCTGTTCTTCGCTCAATATTTATCCTTCTCACAACATTTGTCTTAGAATCAACATCAAAACTCACAAACTTGTTAAGTGACAATAACAATAAATAATTAGGATTCAGTAGGTTAAAACCAAACATAATCTCAAATGGTGAACAATGAATAATGCTACTTAAAGCCCTATTACATGCAAACTCCACAAATGGTAGGCAATCCTTCCAAGTCCTAATGTTCTTCTCTATGATTGCCCCTAACAATTGAATTAATGTCCTGTTAACCACCTCAATTTGCCCATCAGTTTGTGGGTGACAGATAGTCGAAAACATTAGTTTAGTTCCCCACTTTTCCCACAATAGTCTCCAACAATGACTCGAAATCTTTACATCCCGATCACTAACAATGCTCCTAGGTATACCATGCAGACGCACTACCTCTCTAAAGAACAAATCAACAATGTGTATAGCATCATCAGTTTTATGACAAGGATTGAAATGAACCATTTTGGAAATCCTACCCACATCCGCAATAATAGAATCTCGACCATTCCTAGGCCTAGATAATCCTAACACAAAATCTATGGACATGTCTATCCAAGGCTTATGAGGAATGACACTATACTCATATAACCAATCTAAGAAGTCATCTAAACAAGGAATGGGATGATGATACTTTACCGTAATGTTGTTGATGGCGCGACAGTCAACACACATTCTCCATGACCCATCCTTCTTAGGCACCAACATCACAGGCACTGCATATGGTCTCATGCCTTCTCTCACGTATCCCTTCTCCATTAATTCATCAAACTGCCTTTGGAGTTCCTTCGGAAAGACATTTTCAAAGTCCTGCACAAGAGACACAACCACACTAGGCAAAGAGTTAGATAATTCGTTAGTACTCAAACATGTTTCCCTAAAGACAAGAAACAACATAGGTTGCTTCATTACTAACGCTCTCCTCACTACACTCATTCTTGCCATACAACTCTCCTTTTGCAAGGCTGCCCTCTCCTTTTCACTCACCACCAAAGTTGATTCCCCTTCAACTTGGCCTCTTACACTCCTTCCAGCCTTCCTCTCCTTTTCCTTTTGATCTTGACTTTTATATTCCTTTTTCTTCTCATTTTCTTTTGCTTTCTCACTCTCACTCTGCTTTTCACTCACCTTATGTTTTGCAAAGGACTGTTGTAGCTGCAACTGGTCCTCATACACCTGCTTAGGTGTTAACGGTTTAAGATTAAAGCTCTTCCCTTGGTGAACAAGCTTACACTTGTTAGAAAAGCCATCATGAACAGCTTTCCTATTAAATTGCCATGGCCTCCCCAACAACACGTGACATGCTTGCATTGGCACTACATCGCATAACACCTCATCCTCATATCTACCAATGCGAAAACCAATCAAGGCTTGCTTACTCACCTTAGTCTCACCACTATCATTCAACCACTGTAATTTATATGGATTAGGGTGTCTAACAGTTTTGAGCCCCAGCCTCTCAACAATAAAATTACTCACTACATTGGTGCAACTTCCCCCATTAATAATCAAGCTGCAAATATGATCTCCTAGATAACATCTAGTATGAAATATATTCTCTCTTTTCCTATCTCCTCTATCTTCCCAATCTCTAGTCACTCTGTTTTGACCACTATAACCTCTATAACTCCCAACAGAAGGCTCATAAAAATCATCATCCGACATTTTATCTCCATTACTCGATACTCTCCTAGAACGACTCTCCCTCTTACGCCCTTGGAATACGTTCGTGGATTGCTCTAGTTTTTGCTCTACCGTCTCATGAATTTGTTCCATTCCCTCTTGGAACATCCTCTCCATTTCTCCCCTCATCGCCTCAATTACTAACCTAGCATCAAACCTTCCCCTCTCACCTTCAGGAGAATGTTGCCTCAACATAGTTCCTGCAGAAAATATTAGTACTAACACAAATATATATAAAATTAAACCTCACAATACACTTCCTTACGTGTTTCGCTCAAATGATGATATCACACAGTCACTCGTGTATTCTCACAAATAATGATGATAACAACTCGTCAATTTCCTCTTCTCAATTCTCTTGGAACTAACCCGAACTACACCAATTTCCTTCCGTAGCATTCAAAACAACTCTAGGGTTCGTAAAATTTTTCCTCTATTTTTCTATCCGAATTTTTTTTTGTCTCTGTTTTTGGCTTTTGATCACGTTTCTCTTTTCTTTTCTTTTCCCTTCTTTTTTTTTTGTCGTGATTTTTTACTCTTTTTTTTTTTTTACAATCAACTAGTAAATACTACACTATCAAAAGACAATTAATATTGCGGAATTGAACACGATAATTGATATGAACGATTGGAGTTAGGGTTTTTGATATTACCTTCCTCAACCGAACTTGATGTTTTGACAAACCTAAGCTCTGATATCAAACTGATACGAACCACGCCAACCCGTGACGAAACCTAATACCAATGCGTTCGGAAATTCGTTGCCTAAGACGCCCAAACACCTAAAGTTGAAACCACGACCCGTTGTCTATAAACGAGACAAGAACCTTGGTATAAAGTGAAGACGCCACAATCGGGATGAAAGACCGATTGATAAGTCGGGGATGAACGCCACGGAAATCAATCCGATAAGTTCGGTTTAGTTCATGAAGAACCAAGAGAGGTGCCTCTCAAAAGTGTTTAATATTCAAAGATGTCTATTCTAAGTTGTTCTACACCCTAGGAGCTTTTATACTAGGGTTACAATTCGTGTAAAAAACAAGTCCAAAACGACGTAGTTTAGTTAAGTGACATAAAAACGTGAAACAGAACAAGCTGGCCGACAGGGGTTACACGACCGTGTACACGCCCGTGTACTTTGGCCGTGTACTTTTCTGTGCAACTTTTGGCAACATACATGCCTGTATACTTTGGCCGTGTATCTTTCTGTGTAACTTCTGGCAACATACACACCCGTGTACTTTAGTCGTGCATCTTTTTGTGGATTTGCTTGACTTTATACACGGCCGTGCCTTGAAAATACACGCCCTCTTCAACCCGTGTCCAGTATAACTTATACAAAAGCAAGGGTCTTCCCATGGTTGTTCCAATCCGTTCCAACTTCATGATTGCTCCAATCCTTTCCGGCTTTATGGACAACCTTTATCAACCCGTTAAGTGCTTCCTTGAATCGTTTTGCTCGATTTCTTGTGATCGGTCTAAGCGGCACTTCAAGAGGATCCACATTTCTTCTTCCGGCTTGGCTCTCATCCCGGATCTCATCAAAACCGGATAGGAAAGAGAGGCGAGGACACCTGAGGCAGATAGAGGAAAACAAGAAAAGAAAGAAGAGGAGAAGATAGGGGAGAAGCTTTCCTAAGGGAAAAGCAACATCAACGGATTCATCCTTCTCTTGTGAAGTGTTTATGCACACGAGTTCTTCATCTTTATTGAGTTGTATCTTAAAAATCATGAGTGGCTAGTTTATTTCATACCCGAACCTTACGAATTCTAATTTTCATGTAATATGGGATTGATTGCATAGTTAATGAATAGTGGAATTCTCTGAATTTATTCATGTTGTTCATGTAGTGTTGCTAATTTGATGTATGGCCAGCATTGAGTTTGCATTGATTTCTTAGAAGTTGATTGGAAAATCTCTTGTTTGAATAGATCATGCATGAATAAAGGAATTTGTATGTAATCTAAGGATAGAGAATGTGAATTTTCCGTATTAGATTAAATTAGATAATTCGATCTAATTGAGGGTTCAAAAGTGTTAATGCAATTCTAATCGATTTTTGATAGAAGAGGGATCTTTATCAAAGCGATTAGGGTTAGGAGCTAATGAATCTGGGAGGAACATTGGCTTAGTGTTAGATACTTCGCGGTTTAGAGATAACCATTGCTCGTTAACTAATTTATTGAAAGGGTGAAGTTACATGACAATTAAAGGAGTAGTAAGGGTAGGGTATGTTCTTAGTTATCAAGTTATTGTGTTATTTTTAATTGCTATAGGTTTTGTTAAGTGTTTTTTATTTAAACTGAACCTCTCAAATTTGCGTGGTTAGATAGTCGATTTAGAGTTATTATTGGTACTTACTGATCCTTGAGGATACGATACCCAAACATTGTTCTATACTATTACAATCGATAGGTGCACTTGCCTATTTGATCGTAACAGAAAGTCATAGAAAAGGGATTTTTAAATTTGTGTGATTACGATCATCATCATCAACCAATATAAGAAATGCTTATTGTTACTTCAAGTAAAGTCAAGTGAAATAATTGAAGCACATTATAATAATTCTTGATACTTCAAGTAAAGTTAAATAGATGAAGTACACACACAACTACTTTCAAGTAGATAGAATTAAATTCAAATACTAGTGTTTAAGTAATTAGTTCAATTACTTTCACACTTTAATGACTTGTTTGAATTTTAAATTCTACTACTCAACTTTCCTTATCCTTGCTTTGGTTTCACACCAATTACTTCACAATGGGCAGCACCTCAACACATACAAAAAAATACAACTTTATCACCACACTTCTCCCCTTTTACTTACGGTTCTACACCAATCACGCCTCCTACAACAATGGTCTATACTACACACACCAAAGCCTACACCAAATGCACCCACTCTTCACTAAATTCAAAAATACAACCAAAACCACAACTTCTACATAAGATAAGGTAACCCACTTTCAAATTCAAAAAGGAGTTCAATAAGTACACAATTCCCTAAATGGTAAGAAGCTATTTCAAATTCAAATGACACACAATTAAACAATGACTTTAATGTGTGTTTTGAAATTTCAAATTGGCTTCTTAATTCACACTTCAAATCTGAATTCAAATATGGAAATACAAGTGTTACTCCTCCACTTTTCTGAAAACAAAAGTACACAATACAAATCTACTTCACCAATTGAACACTACTCTCAATCCTTCATGGTTTGCTTCAAAATTTACTATACAATCACGGCCAATAATCAAAGGAAGCCAAGAGTGTTCAAGCCTCCAAGTGTACAACAACTAAACAACAAGATAATACTTCCACAACAAAATTGGAATAGGTCAATCTTTGCCAACAAATTGGATCAACTCCCACGGCAACAACACAAATATACTTCCACTTCCACGATCAGGATAACAAGATATACTCCACTTTCCACAAATTTAATTCGCAACTTATTAAATAGGCAGCAATTGAAATTTGAATTTCAACCTCTTCACTAATTGCAAGCCTTCCTCAATTGGTAAGAAATGAATTTCAAATTCAAATAACACTTATTAACTCCCACAACTTAATGGATGTGTTTGAATTCAAATAGATTCCTTACTACTCAACACAATGCAAATATGTAAAATACACTTCCCCAATTCAAACTTTGCACAATGGAATTACAACAACAAACTTCACAAGCTCCTTCACGTAACAAGCTAGTCACTGCAAAAAAAGGCAATTTTTCAAGTTCAAAAAAATGTTGAATTAACAACACTTCTACTCTCCTTCCCTTCCACGAAAATAATCAATCACAAGAAGGTACAACAATCCTCCCAATCTAACTCCAACAAGCAGCAAATTAGAATTCCAATCAAAATAATTTTCGCAAGTCAAGGTTAATACACACAAGTTCGGTTCAATAATGAAGAACTCTAATTGAAGATGATAATCATGAAATTAACCAACACTTAATCCCTTCTCTTAACTTGTGCTCTGACACCAAAAGATGATGTGCTCAAAACCAAGTTCAAGCATAATCAAATGACTCAATAAAAACAATTCACAAATCAATCACAAACCGGTCCACTTAGGTGACAATTCACGTGAATAACTTTGGGAGATTTAGATAGAAAATGAAGATCAAATGATGTAATTGCAATCCCTATTTGTAATCTTCACCAAGTGACAACAAATGGAATGAGATCCATGTGAAAATTAGATCAAAATGGAAGCAACAAAAACCATGATTTCCACTCTTCCTCCAATTTCAATTCACGCCAACACTAAATTGAGATATAGTTCAAGTACTAAAAGAACAATCAATCTTAACAAGACAATTGTTCATGAATTACACTCACAAATAATTCCAAGAAAGCTTCAAATCCACCCTAGATATGACTCACTAGAGAAGAAATGAAAAACAACAAAGATGAAATCGATATGACTTACAATTCCCCTTTGTCGCACTCGCCGCAATTCCAATTCTTGGGTTGAAATTGATAAGAGATTTTTGAACTAGGATGAGCCCTAATTCCACACGTGAAGTTCTATGTTTAATTTGCAAAAATGGCCTCCTCAAACCCTATTATAAGCAAGTATTTATACTTGCTACTCCTAGGGTTAGAAAATGGTCAAAATTACAAGTTTGCCACTTTTAAGGTGGCTAGTCCTAAATGAAAATTACAATCAAAATAAAAAGTGTTCGAAAATGATTACAACATAAATAGTCCATGCAAATGAAAAATATATAAAAGAAATTGGTTTTCAAGATGCCGGTCTTCTATAGGATTCATCGGCCTAGCTCATCGCCGGTTCAGGTCAGTCCATGGATAACCTACAAGCTAAGTCTGAGGGAGTTTGTCCATTGCCCTATAAAATATGATAAGTGTGCCTATTGGAAAACACAATATAAGAATAATAGAAAAGAGGTTAATTTATAAATAATTCTGGGGTCGATTTGCTCAAAATGGGCCTTCATCGCCAAAATTCGAATTCCTTTAGTTCTTGCCCTAATGATAGGTCTTGTCGGATTTTGATTCCTATCATTCGGTCTATCCCACAACCTTCTATTGATGTACTTCCCACTGTTAATGTATTTTCATCAGGGAATTGGGCTTGTGATTCTTGGGAATCTCCCTCAACTCGGTGTTCTACCAATTAGTCAACTTAAGATTGCCCTTTCATTGAATTTTGATTTATGTATGTGATATCAAACTCTGATAAGAGCATTTGCCATTTGGAAATTCTCCCTAGCAAAATGGGTTTCCCTGCCAAGTACTTCAGAGGATCATATCTTGGTAGCAACTCAATGTGATAATAAATGGTGTATTGCCACAATCGGTGCATGACCTAAATCAAAGCACAGCAAATCCTCTCTACTTCTAAATACCTTTGCTCCATGTCTGTGAATTTCTTGCTTAGATAATATTTGGAATGCTCTCTGCCTTCTTCATCGTTTTGCCCCAACACGTACCCCATGGATTTAAAGAGTATCGCGAGGTATAAGAATGGGGGTTTCCCTTGCTTTGGAACTATCAAGATTGGATGATTTATGAGATAGTCTTTGATTGTCCTAAATGCTTCTTCACATTCATCGTCCCATTCCACTGCAGCATTCTTTCTTAGCAGACGGAATAGTGGATGGCATTTGTCTGTGAGTTGCGAGATGAAACGAGCTATATAATTCAATCTTCCCAGCAAACCTCTTACCTCTTTGACAGTACGTGGAGAAGGTAGCTCCAGTATGGACTTTACTTTGTCAGGGTCGATTTTAATGCCTTCCCGGCTTATGACAAACCCCAACAACTTGCCTATCATAACCCGAATGCACTTCTCTGGATTTAGCTTGAGTTGAAACTTTCTCAACCGCCTGAAAAACTTTCTCAGAATAACTACATGGATTTCTTCTTCTTTAGACTTGGCTATCATATCGTTGACGTATACTTTGACTTCTCAATGCATCATGTCATGAAGTATTGCGACCATGGCTCTTTGATACGTTGCCCTAGCGTTTTTCAAACCAAAGGGCATGACTTTGTAACAGAAAGTTCCCCATGTTGTGATGAAAGTCATCTTAGTTTTATCTTTTTCAACCATTTTTATTTGATTATATCCTAAGAAACCGTCCATAAATGAGAAAAGATGGTTTCTTGCAGTATTGTCTACCAAAACATCGATGTGAAGTAAGGGGAAGTTATCTTTTGGCGTGGCTTGGTTTAAGTCTTGGAAGTCTACGCATGCACGTACTTTTCCATTCTTTTTTAGAATGGGGACTATATTCGCTACTCATTCCGGATAGTCAGATACTTCAATGAACCCCACTTCTAGTAGTTCTTGACTTCCTCTTTAATTTTTAGTAAGATATCAGGCCAAAATCTTCTCAATTTCTGTTTTTTAGGTTTGACATCTTCCCTTGTGGGAAGTTTGTGAACTACTATTGATTGGTCTAATCTTGGCATGTCGCCATATGACTAGGCGAACACATCTGCACACTCAGTTAATAGCTCGATTATCTCACGTTTTTGCTCGGCACTTAAACCGGTCTTGATCTTGAGGTTTTTAGGTTTCTCAGCGCTTCCTAGATTTACTGTCTCCACTGGCTCGTCAATTGAAATTCCACTTTGTTCATGCTTTTGCCAATTTCCTTGTATTATTTCGTGGTCAAGGACATCGCCTCTAATGGCTAACCCAATAGTGTTGGAAATGATATTAGTGTTTTCATTTCTTATCTGCACGAAACGTCCCTAACATTTGACAGTAGGGAATCTAGGTGAAGTGAAACGAAAGTACATATAAAAGCAAGAAACAGATAAATGAATTGCAATTTATTGAATATGAAAAAAAAAACCACAATAAAATTTTGTTTAATAATTGTTCCCTATCCTTATGCTGACCTAATGCTATCAATAGGATAACAGAACCAATTATTGAGAGCTGGATGCTACTCAAACGTGCGAAGGGTCGAGCTCCCATTACTAACGTTAGCTTCGCTTATCCTTGGCTCTTGAGTGGTAGTTGCTTGTTTGAATGATTGTTAGAGAGGTGGAAAATGCATCTGAGTGTCGCACGGCTTCTCTTTCCTCCTACCTCTGACACTTTTGGCTTGCGCCTCTTCCTGGGCTGTAGGAACGTACCCTAGTCCAAACGCCCCTTACTGTCCCTCCTTAAACTGATGGCCTTCCTTGCTGGTCACCACATTCACCTCGTTAAATATTTGGAGACCAAAGTCTTTGGAACCGTCCTCCCCAATGTAAGGTATTGCGGTTTCTTTATAGATGGCGTAGTCTTGTTCTCCCAGCACAGTGATGATCTATCCATTTGCAATGAACTTGACTTTCTGATGGAGGCTTGAAGGTATGGCTCCAATGGTATGTATCTACAGCTTCCCCAAAAGTAGATTTAAAGACCTTAGAATGTTGAGGACCTGGAAGGAGATGTGGAATATTTGCGGGCCAATCTCTACCAGCAAGCATATTTCCCCTACTATGTCTCTCTTCGACCCTTCGAAAGCCCTGACCACCATTGAGCTTGGTTTGATGTTGTTTGGATCGACCCCCAATAGGTCGAGGGTAGCTAATGGGCATACGTTAAGAGAAGATCCATTGTTAATGAGTACTCGGGAGACGATCATGCTATTGCATTTTACCACTATGAACAGCGATTTTGTATGTTGGTTTTCGTCTTCTCCTAACTCTTCGAGGGAGAAAGATATCTGATCCATAGTGAAGATTGAATCTACCACATGACCCAATTTTTCTGTAGCGATGCCCTCTGGTACCTTAATCTGTTTGAGCACTTTGAAAAGTGCTTCCTTGTGAGGCTCAGAGGTTGTAAGGAGGATCATAAGTGATATCTAAGCTGGAACCTTGTTTAGTTGTTCCATGATCTTATATTCACTTGCTTTGACCATCTTTGTAAATGCAGAGAGCCCCTCTTCTTCTTCTTTTGCTACCTCAGTGTTGGGCTCTTCAGTTGAGACCTTGTATTTCGGGTCATAAATTCTCTTAGAACGAGTGATTCCCCATACGATAAAGGGTCTTTCTTGATCAAGAACTCGAGAGTCAAATGGCTCTGCCCTATACCTCTTTGCGGGTATTGGGACGTTGAATACATACCTCTTCTTTGGAACTTACACCTCAATAGATTGTCCCTTGTAGCATTTTATGACTATCGGCTTCTGGTCAGATTTAACCATGTTTACGAACTTCTTCTCCTCTTTTGTTGGGTTGTCTCCTTTCTCAAACTTGGCCCCTCATCCGCTAGGCGGCCCATACTTAGTTGGAGTGAAGGAATAATTTACTAGATACTCAAATCTCCCATGCGATTCGCCTAAGGTACCGACCGTTGGGTCTCTAGCTAACCATCTCTTCTTGATTTGTGATTAAGGGGTTTCCTCTAGGGTTTGGCGTGGGTGACTTTCTCGCTGCACTATTGCTTTTTGCTGTTTTGGGGACTCTTTGGAATTCGGCTCTTCAGATGTGATCATATTGACAGTAGGCTTATGGTTGGGTAGCGGATTAGTGTTGACATTGGGTGCTGGTGTGTTAACAAAGTCCAGCTACACAATCTCAGTGCCAATCAGATCTTGGATTTTGTTTCAAAGCCTCTAGCATCTGTCTGTAGAATGCCCCTCCTAGCCCATATGATAATCACATTTGAGGCTTGAGTCGAAGTTTCTAGGCTTGTACTGATCATTCGAGATCTCGAAGCTGATCAAATTTTCCGCTCGTAGCTGAGCGAAGACCTAGCTAAGCGGGATCGGGATTGAAGTGAACTGTCTCAAAACTCTAGTGGCCTGTGTATGGTTTGTTGGGGACTACTGGATTAGGGCGCTTGTGGTTTGGAATGTCACGCGGGTCCCAGCCTTGTCTGCTTTTTCGAAATTAACTATGCTGACGGTAGACTCCTTAGCTTTTCCTCCTAATGGCCTTTATGATGACGTGACCCTAGGAGGATCTATTGTTTGGAGTTTACCTGATGTGATGGCATTCTCGATCTGGCACCCTGCTGCCACTACCACTGCAAAGCTGGATGACGTCTGGCCTACTAGATGTGAGAAGTAGGTCTTATCGAGAGTATTAACAAAGATGAATGTCAACTCTTTTTCAAAAACCAGGGTTGCTACCTTGGCAGCTTGAGCTCTCCAACACTGAGCATCCTCCTTGAAAGACTCAGTGTGTCTCTTCAGAAGACTTCCTAGGTCGATTACCGAGAGGGCAACTTCAATGTTGAACTTGTATTGGTCATAGAATGCCCGAGCAAGCCTTTCCCAAGTATTGACTTGGTTGAAGTCTAGGTGTGCATACTAGACGAGGGCAGGGCCTGTAAGGCTATCCTGGAAGGTTTGGATCATAAGTTGGTCATATTAGGCATATTTACTCATCTTCCGTACGTATAGCCTTGTGTGCATCTTGAGGCATCTAATACCATCGTACTTTTCAAATTCCGGGGTCTTGAACTTCTCGGGATATACCTCCTCCCCATATGCTAGCAAGCTAGTGATCCCTGCCTGTTCAAAACTGTCAGGCCCCTCTATTGTCTTCATTTTATCAGCTAGTTGCTGAAAAAAGTCTTTTTTACATTTCCCTCTTTATGTCATCAAGGTTCAGACCCAGGTTGGCTCTCGGTTCATACTCAAAAGCCGGGTTGAGGTGGGAATTGATTTCTTCGTATTCTGGAGGCTGACCTTCCACTACTTTCCCCTTTCTTACCCTTGAGTGTTCTTCTTAAGTTGGTTGGGTGGTGCAGAGGAGGCCAATGCTCTCAGTTAGGAGGTAGACTTGTGCAGCCAACTGCTGGACTGTTTGTTCTAGGGATATGATCTTAGGGTCTGAGGCGGCGCTAGCACTTTTGTTGTTACGGTTGTCATTATTGTTGCCACTATTTGCCATTTTGGTTCTTGAACGAGTCCAGATTGGGCTTCTAGGAAGATTCGGTTGTTTGGGAGCTATCTTTGATACTTGGCGCGCATTTTTCTTAGTATGATGCAAGTATGTAAAGATGATGCATGTATCATACAGATGCCAAAATAAAGGGGGTGAACAATCAATTAATGATTTAATATTGAAACTTTATTTTTATTAATATTGGAAACTTGGAGTTTAATACTTGAAAAAAATGAAAAAGTACATAGTAATCTATTTCCTAATTCTCTTGGTCTTCTGTTGCGTAGGCGTCGGTTTTCCGCTGATGATAGCCTCCAACTCTCTGACTCTAGCTTGGGTCTTTTTCAGCTGAGCTTCCAAGGTTTTGCTCCTTTGATAGGACTCCTTGAATCGGCCTTTCCAGATATCCTTCTTGTAGTCTACGACTTCGAAGTATACTTCCATCCAAGCCCTGACTTGTTCCAAATAAGTTCTCGGCTTTGGATTTACCTTGTTTGGCTTAGGTTGGGTGATATTTGGGACTTAATATGCCTTTTCCCCTGTTTGATATAGCTGGTAGATTACGAAATCCCTGGTGGCTCGGTGCTTGCCTACTTCACCATCCAGTTCTATGAGGTCTACATTAAGGCTCTCAATTCGGGCTTCCCATAGGGCTTTAACCTTTGCCAACTTGGCAAACTTCTCGCCTACTAGCAAATTTAGGTCCTGATACTCGAATGTGATTGCCTTTAGTGAGGGCCGATAAACTATGTCTTGAATGGTACCGAACTGGCAGACCACCGAGTTTGGATGATAACTTATACATCTATTGATACCGATTAAAGGTATGGCCTGAAGGTTTCTGCAGGTTAGGACGACTTTGTTGCAGCAACTCCATCTAGCCGTCCACAGGATGTCGTCGACACTGAAACCCTTAAGCACTTTTACCCAACTATGGCTAATAAGGTTTGTCGGGCGACTTTATCTTCTCTATGCATGAGTCCACGAGGTCCACTTGTTGGGCTAAAGTTTTTCGGACTAGGTTTAGCCTGAAACATTTGAGTTGGCTCACAAACTAGATCAGGATGAGGTTGATGTTTGAGCGGAGGATCTTGTGGCCCTTTTTCTTGACAAACTTTAAGTTTCAAATTTGCTCAGCCAGTAAAGCCGGGATGTAAGATTTTCCTTCTAAGAATTGGGCCACCAGTTCTGCAACTCTATAATGGACATAAAAAGTTCCGGTGGGGAAGAGTATGGTGGCAAAGGCTGTTAAGATGAAAGCACTCACCCTCCTCTATTTATAGCTCTTAGGGTCCCCGCATAATATGTCTTTCCTATCCCCATTATCTTCCCAGGCTATGAACCAGGCTTCTAACTCATCCATCCTTATGCAATATCCATTACAGTTCGCTAAGGCTTTATTGATTGCTGTCTTACGGATGCCTAAAAGTTTGCTGAAGATATTGGCTGGCCCGGCCTCAAGATCTGGCACATACACTTCGCTGGTTAGTGCTGGAGCCTGTAGAAGTTGGGTGTACTCTTCCAGAGCGGGAGTGATCTCGTGTGGCCCAATGAAGAAAGTTGCAGGCTCTACTTCCCATAGATGGAGGATGGCCCGGATCAAGGGTAAGTTCATTTCCATATTCATCAGTGAGAGGATGGGTCTTATCTTTTGCTGAATAAAGGCCCACTCTTTCGGGTTGTATAGAGTAAACCAGTGGTCCAGCACCAATTTTGGGTCCAAAGGTTTGCAAACTCGAATCTCTTTGCAGAGAAGGCGGTCAATTTTGGAACTAGCCATCTATTACAACAAAAATTTCTAATTACAAAAAGAACTATATTACAATGATAGCATTATAGGGAAATGTATTCGAACTCCATGAAAAAAATAAAAGTATTACATCATCAATTGATTGCCAGCCCATGACTTCGTGTATGCAAATAGGTGGGTTCTAACAAGTTCCCAAGCTCTATAGCCTCCCGCATTCTCGAAGAAATAGATCTCAGGCCATATCGAAGCATTGGGTGGGGTAGCCTAATTAGTCCCGAATGGTGATTATATTACTTCGCCTGAAACCTATACAATAGCCCCTCGTCTTAGGGTCCTAAGATGGCCCGGGTTTGACTGTATCTATTCATACAATCACATGCATGTAGACCCCACAGTAAAAGTAAATAATTGAACCCTAAATCTAATTAAATCCCTAAAAGGTTAGCAATAATGTAACAAGAAAAAAAGAAGACATTTATTGAAAAAGCGATTTGAGGAGATTCAGGTGGCTAGCCTACTAGAGAGTTTCTTCCCCAGTGGAGTCGCCATCTTGTCGAGTCTAATTTTTTTATTTTCCATTCCTAATCCGATCTATACTAGACCCTATGCTCATCTAATGTAGACCCTAGACTTAAGTTAGGAACTTCATTTTATTTTGGAGTCGCCACCCAACTGCGGTTGGGAAAGATTGAATTAGCACTAATTGAGCAGATTATTCCTAATTTAGACCACTAGTCAGCGAGATTTCCTCTTTTCGTTTTTTGTGAAAGAGAAAATGGAAAACCAAAGTTTTTGGGTTCGGAGGCTAACTTATTAAAACCTTAAAGTTACTACCCTATCTCTTGAAATCTAAACCTTATCCAAATGTCTTTTATTTTATTTTTGTTGTCTTTTTATTTTGTTTTTTGAGTAACTTATTCTAAGAAAATGATTTTTATTCTTTTTAGAGTTGCCCCAAATGGGTGCCTGCGTACCTACTATTCAGGATCAAACAGGGCCGTAGTTTACTTTTCCTGAGAAAAAAACTTTAGTAGGTTTGTTAATTTTAATTATGAAATTACTTTTGGTTTACGTTCTTATCATTTTAGTATTTTTCTGGAAAAATCTAAGCCTAAGTTTGATCATTTGATTTTTTGAAAAATAATAATTTTAAGGAAAAAACCAATTTTGGATTTATTATTAAAAAAAAAAAATTCTAAGTGATAAAATTTATTTCCCAATTTTTTAACCTACCTCTAATATTATTATTAATTTTTTATTAAATTTTTTTATTAATTTTTATTAATTTCTATTAATTAATTAAAAAATTTTCTCTTATATTATTTATCTACTTTAAACTAAAAATCTAAATTTTATCATTCATTTTTTTTAATATATCTTTATCATATTTTATTATTTTATATTTTATATTTTTTATTTATTATTATTTTTATTATTATTATTTTCTATTATTCACCCTAAACTAAATCCTAAGAAAAAAATAATCTAAGTTCTAATATTTTTTCTTTCTATTTTTTTTAATTATAAATAACAAGTAAATAAATAAGTAAATTCGAAAAAATAAATAACTAAAAAAATAAAAAAAAAATCGACTAACCTGGATTTGGGTTGGTGCGCAAGTCGGATCGGATCGAGTCGAAGCAGGTCGGGTCAAGTTAAAACGGTCACAATGGTTGGAGGTGTTCGTTGATGGCACTTCGGCAGCCTTTTGAGGAGGTTGAGGAGTCATTTCCTAGGTTTTCGAGGGTGAGAAATTCAATAGTGGTGGTGGATTGCTCCAAAAACGCCTCTTGGTGGTGGTTCGAGGCTTGATCGGCGATTATGGCTTAAGGAACTTTGGCAAAGCTTCGATTTCTCTCCTTTTCTCACTTCTGATCTATGCCCATGCTTGCTGCCTTCATCCTCTATTTATAGCCACAGGGAATCGAGCTGGATAAGCTTAGATTTCCTCCAATTGAGGCAAATCGGATTTTGGTTCGAAAAAACCATATTCGATTTGTGCAAATCCATCAATTTGTTGCGATTTGATTCCAATTGGATGATGTTTATCCTATTTTAGTTAAAGATCTATTGGATTTGTGCAAAAATCGAATCAAAAGGGCCAAAATGCGATTTTTCCCTCACCGGCGACGATCTCAGATAAAGGAGGAAGAAGATCACATGCCCGACGGGTGTGTTCGTTCTAGCCAATCAGCTACTGACATGTGTCTTGGGCGAGGAAAAAAAATTACAAAACGCGGAATCTGCCTCCCCAACGTTTCGAACCTGTGACGAGCCATCCCTCCACGTGCATCGAACCACAGCCCGGACCAGCCGGGCTAGCCCACTTCTCAGTTTTTTTTTTTTTTTTTCGCAATTTGCATATATGTAATGTGATTTTTATTATTTTTGTATTATTTTGAAATTCCAAAAATTTGTAAAAATTATTTAACCCCTTTTATTATTATTTCCATAATTATTTTCCAAAATTGATGTATTTTTCCTATTTATTTCATTTTTTTGAATGTTTTTCCTATTTTTGCTAAATTAGAAGAAAAATTGTAAAAATAAAAAAAATTAAAAATTGTTTATTATTGATCATTAGGGGCAAAAATGGGGTGTTTACACCCCATTATTTGTGTGGATATTTTTTTTAGATAATGTTACTATCTCTTTTCTCCTTTTCAGGTAGAGGCAGAATTAACATAGACCTAAAGTCGTTTCGATGTTTGAGGATGGTTCAAGACATAAGGCATTTGGGTTAAATTGACATATTTTGGTGAGATCTGATGATTCAATGACAAAGTAGGTATTGAATTATAGATTCTAGTTATAATAATATTCAATTTTGAAAGCCAATACATTTTTCCTAATAATAATGGGCTATGGAAACTCATCTACCCTGAAGCACCTCGAAAAAGCAAGTTAGGTGAGTGTGTCTTTAATTTAGGACACTTCATCATCAGAATAAATGGGAATACTGAGATTGTAACATGCGCCCTTCTATACAATTTAGGTAGAAACTGAATAACTTAGACTTTGTATTATCAAAAGCTATTGTGTTTTCCTTACTAAGCCCACTAAATCTAACTTATGCTAATGGTAATCTCTAATAGAAACATTTTATCAAATCTTCATGTTGAAGTCTAACATTTCAAATATATTGGAAACTTTTGCAAGCTTTTCTCTTATTAACTTTATAGCACAAGACTATTGTGCGATCTTGTTAGCGATCTTGTTTCCTATTATAATGTTGATGGTGATGACGATTAAATCTATTTCAAGGAGGAGCAAAATGTAATGTGGAGTGGTTCGAGTAGCAGTGACAAGTTCTATAAGGGCATGAATGACGATTAAAGAACCGTTGTAACTTCATTGTTGTAGAATCTAATACGTTGCTTTGGTTTGTTTATTGCTCGAAAAGAGAAGACAGTTGTAAGTAGATGCTTAGGGCCTGAAAGAAGAAGCTAGATGAGTTGTTCATAGTTATCAAATTTGAAGGTCCACACACACATATCAACCCAATGATAAGTTAAGATCACCTACAGTTGGATTGCAATCTTCTTGCAAGCTAGTTTGTAAATCTTGTCATAGACAATCCTAATATGAAGGTTACGGAGCTTGCTTCTGTTGTGGAATCAGAATTTGGTTACAAGATAAGTAGAAGATAGGTTTGGGATGGCAAGAAATGGGCTATTAAGTATGTGTATAGGAATTGGAAGTTGTCTTATAGTGAACTCCTTAAGCTTCTAAATGCGATAAAAAATACCAATCCTAAAACATGACTTGATTGGAGGTGGAGAAGATCAAATACCCTTAGAGTGTCCACTCTTAAGTGGGTTTTCTAGGTGTTCGGGTAGTGTATTGTAGCAAAGATTGCTTAGACTAGTTGTTACCATTGATGAAACTTTTCCTTATGAGAAGTATATGCACAAGTTGCTGATTGCTTGTAGCGTTGATGGTAACAACCATATACTTCCACTAGCATTCACTTTTGTAGATGACGAGTTAGTTGAAACATGGGCTAGTTTTTGAGGAAATTAAAGGAACATATGGTTAGTGACTATACAGGTCATGAAACCATTTGCCTCATATTGGGCGGATACCCTAGCATCAAGTTGGTAGTTGAAGCCCAAGCTAATGGATAGCGCTCTGCATTCATAGTGTGGTGATTTTGTATACGACATATTGCAAGCAACTTCAACAAGGCACACAAAAATATGCAATGCAAGAAGTTGGTCACCTACACTTACTTGGAAACTAAACCATTTGATGGACTAGGTGAAAGCTATTAAGCTTGATGCCTCAACATGGTTCGACAATGTGTCAATGGAGATGAGGATGTTGGATCATGATGGTTACTATTGGTTTGGGTATATAACCTCCAACATTGTCGAAAGATATAATTTCATCTTGAAAGGAGCTTGAGGGTTACCTATGGTTGCTTCGGTGAAGAAGATTATTTACAATTGTGTAGCTTACTTCATTAACAAGCATTCGAAAGCACTTAAGAATATGGCAAAGGATAGAATCTTCACAAATATGCCACCAAAAAAATAAACAAATGGAGTTCACGAGTTAGCAACCATAGGGTCATCAACTACAACAGATAGGAGAGAATTTTTGAAGTGCTCATTAGTACTTATCGTATAGTAAGTGAGTCGAGGGGAGGGGATCGGATGTACATTGTTGACTTTGCCCGCAGCACATACACTTGCTAAAAGTGGCAAATATACTGAATCCCATGCTTCCACGCCTATGCATTAGCTGCTTTAATTAGGCTTGATATTTCAGCATTTATACCTGATTGGTACAAGTGGTTGCACCAAGAGCTTATATATAGGACCCATTTCCTACTCACAAGCAACAAGCTCAATTGGGAGCTAGTATAGTTCCTGTTACTTTGTCTAAGAAAGAAGCTTGCATGGAAAGAGGGGAAACTAAGACAAAAACAATACCACATGGAGATGGACATTATAGAGCATCCAGATAAGATCACATGTTGACTTTACCAAAGGGAAGGCCATAATAGAAGAATGTGCCTACGTCGACACAATAATGGTAAGCGTTGGATAATCAAATGCACGATTAATTAAATCTTAGCTCACGTGTGCACATTTACTATATCGAATCATTGCTTGTATAATGCTAACATTTTCTATTTTTATTATGTAGGTTAGATGGAGCCTTAACCATTTCACCCATATATTTTAACATAGTAGGAGGGAGATCATTCATAGATGTTAGCAATTCTTGTATATTAATATTTCAAAATTTGTAGTTTATTAACACTTTCTAATAAATTATTCATTTCTATTTTTCTATCTATGCTTTTATATTTTCTTTAACAATTGTTTCTAAAATTTTTTAATAATCACCAAACTTTTTTTCCTTGATAAATTTCTTCAAATTTCTTTTTTTTTTTTAATTTAAAATTTTACATAACAATAACAAATAAAATAATTTCCATAAATTTAAAAATTATAATAGTTTTAAAATTTAAATAAAAAAATCGATTGTACTAAAAGCGTAGATACTTCAGTACAATATACTGAAGGAGTGTACCCAGTATGCGCCTTCAGTTTTGCCAAAATTGGTAAAATTGAAGCCATATTTCAGGTTCATGAGTTCAAAACTTATTTTTGGAATAATTTTTTTAGGTACTCTATTTCGCAAATTAAAAATATATATATATATTATTCTAGTGAATTCCCTTCATAATGGATCAGTTCCAAAGGATAAGTGGATTAGCTTCCATTAGCAGAAATTTTTCTCATTAGTTTAGCAACTAGATAAAATTCACATGTAGAAAATTTGATTTATTTTAGCATGCTAAATATTTACACCAATATTAGTATTTTCAAGTAATGTCATAAGAGATAAACAATCATCATGTCTATCATTATTTGGTTTAAAAGTGTTTAGCTTAAATTTTTCATTTTTTCTAATCTGATTTACATTAAACCTTATACTCATTTAATGTAAATCCTTGATTAAAACTAGGAAAATTTTAATTTATTTTAGAAAAAAGAGTCGCTACCTTATCAAGATCAAGAAAATGTTAAATTAGGACTAATTGAGTGGATTAGTTCTAATTTAGCTACTAATTTGTGTAAAAACTCAAGAGAAAAAAAAACCAAGATTTTAAAATTCGAGAGCTACCTTATTAAAACCTTACGGTTGCCACTTTAACATTCTAAGTCTAAATTTACTTTTCGAAACAAATATTAAATCAAATGAACCTAATTATTATTTACGGTTGAAGTTGCCTTGAAGGTACCTATGTACCCATTATTTGAGATCAGACCAATTGTAGTTTACATTTATTTAAAATTCTAAATTGTTAAAATAAATTTATAGAAACAAAAACAAAGTAAGTTTTTTTAAAAGAGCTAAAATGTCTTTAAAAAAAATTATAAAAACTATTTTTAAAAAGTGAAAATGTCTTTTAAGAAAACTAAATTTATTTAAAAAAAAACTAAAATGTCTTTAAAAAATAATTATAAAAACTAATTAAAAAAAAAAACTTAAAATGTCTTTAAAAAAACTTTTTTTTAAGAAAAGGGCTAAAATGTCTAAAATAAATTATAAAAAAACTAATTTTTTAAATAAAAACTAAGGTGTCTAAAAAAATTATAAAAAACTAAAATTATTATTATTATTTTAAAAGCTAAAATGTCAAAAAAGGGGGCAATGATCATGAACCAAAGTTGGAGTTGGGTCTGAATCTAGGTTCACGCGAGCTTGATCAGAATAGTAATCACTCGGCACTTTCGATCTTTGGATAGCTTCCAACTTAGTCTGTCGTGGCAATAGAGTGTATGGGAATGGCTCATTGGAGGATCGTATAACTACTAGTATTGTTGAAGCTTCACAATGGAGGATTGAATAAGAGCTTTAATTGTTGGTGAAGGGTTTGGTGGAGTTGGTATGGAGTAGCTTAGGTAGTGGTTTTCGAAAGCCCAGGAAGTAGAAAAATTACTAGGAATGGTCTTTCACCTTAACTAAGCCTAGGTTTGAAGAATTTCTAAAGAGAGGAAGAACTTCATGGGTTTGGGAAGCTAGAGAGAGAAACACAGATTTAGGTTGGAGGTCTTCGTTGGCGGTGTTTCGGCGACTTTCTGGGGGGTTTGAAGGCGGCTTCTGAGCTTTCTGAGAGTGGGTAATCCAATGGTGGTGGTGGATTTCTTCAAAAACCTCTCCAAGTGGTGGTTCGAAGGGTGGTGATTGGTGGTCGTGGCTTGGGAACTTCGGCAAAGCTTCGATCTCTCTTATTTTCTCTCCTTTCTCTCTTCTGATCCATGCTTTAGCTTCCTCCCCTCGTGGTCTATTTATAGGCACCAGAAATCGAGCTAGATAAGCTCAGATTTCCTCCGATAGGCACGAATCGGATTTACGATTGAAACCCATCTTCGATTTGCTCTTGATTCTTGTAAATCTTTGATTTTATTGCGATTTGATTCCAATTAGATGATGTTTGTCTTATTTTGATTAAAGATTTAGTGGATTTATGCAAAAATGGCATCAAAACGGACGAATTCAATTTTTCCACTACTGGCGACGATCTTAAATAGAGGTAGGAGATGAACATGTGCCCGACGTGTGCGTTTGCGCCGTCCAATTAGCTACTGACACGTGTCTTGGGGAGAGAAAACAATTTCAAAATGCGGATTTGCCTCCCCCGCGATTCGATCCCCTGACCTCGCACCCCCCCACGTACACACAAGTTCGTGGTTCGGACTAGCTGGGCTAACCTACTTTCTCAATTTTTTATTAAACACAATTTGTATATATGCGTTATAATTTTTATTATTTTTATATTATTTTGAAATTCTAAAAATTTGTAAAAATTATTTAACTCCTTTTCTTATTATTTCTATTATTATTTTCCAAAATTGATATATTTTTCCTATTTTTGCTAAATTAGAAGAAAAATAAAATAAAAATTGTAAATTAATCATTACTAATGATTAAGGGCAAAAATTGGGTGTTTACAGTTGCCCCTCTTTGTGGTAAAGTTTGAAAAACTTAACTACAAAGACAAAAAAAGATGCCACTTTTGGCCTATAGATTAAATGGATAACGCCCTAATTGTCTGGTTATCTAGAACTTGGTCTCAATAGGAAAATGCTCCATGAGCTAATAATCCCATGAGTGCTTTGTGATGATTAGTATTACTTGGGGAATGATCTTAAAAAATCTAACAACTTGGAGTAAGGTATCATCTAGAAAAGTGCTTTATGAGCTACCTAATCGACGATAGGAGGTATCTCAGAAATTGTCTAGGAGTGTGTTATTGTGAGTGGAATAACTAGTAACAGGAAGTGTCCTATCGGACTAGTGATTATAAAGAAGAGAATATCCAAGGAAGCGCTCTTATTAGCTAGCCACTTGTCAACAGAGGGGTTTAGCTAGACTAGCGACTGTTTGGGGAGAAATGCCTTCGAAGAGTGCTCTTATGAGCTGACTAATCGATATCAGGAAGTGTCTTATAGGACTAACAACCTTAAAGGGGGTAATTTGGATAAGTGCTCCTATGAACTAACTAATCGTTAGATTATTTTAGAAAAGTGCTCCTATAAGCTGACTAATCAGTTATCTAGAAAAGTGCTCTTATGAGCTAACTAATCAATTATCCAGAAACATGCTCTTTTGTGCTAACTAATCAGTAGATTATCTAGAAAAGTACTCCTATGAGCTAACTAATCAATAATTTAGAAAAGTGTCTCTTTGGACTTATAACCATAAGAGAGGATATCTTAGGAAAGTGCCCCATTGTGGGTTGATCAACTGATAGCAGGAAGCGTCTCCTTGAACTTGCAACCCTGAAGAATAGATGTCTCGGAAGGTGACCTTATGGGCTAACCCTAAGAGAGGATATCTAGGAAAGTGCCCCATTGTGGGCTGACTAACCGATAGCGGGAAGTGTCTCCTTAGACTTGTAACCTTAAAGAATAGATATCTCGGAAGGTGCCCCTATAGGCTAAGCCTAAGAGAGGATATCTAGGAAAGTGCCCCATTGTAGGTTGACTAATCGATAGCGGAAAGCGTCTCCTTAGAATTGCAGCCCTGAAGAATAGATATCTCGGAAGGTGCCCCTATGGGCTAACCCTAAGAGAGTATAACCACGAAAGTGCCCCATTATGGGCTGACTTTAGGTTATTGTATCTGGAAAAGTGCCCTGTAGTGGGTTGACTTTAGAAGAGTATATCTAGGAAAGTGCCCTATTATGAGCTGACTTACTTAACACTTTTGAAAACGCTTCTAGCGAACGGGTCAAATGATTTAATAAGAGATGTCTTTTAGATTGCTTATAATATGTGATTCATAATGAATGATGGTTATTTACTCTAAAATACTTACCAATTTATTGCGGATAGCAACCAAATAACTGAACCTTTGTACTGGTTTGCTCCTTTTTTTGCTTGCTCTTACTTCAAACAAAGCTGGGGGTCTTGATTTATTTTTCTTTTTGTGAGCATGGCTCTTGTGATTGTAGTGTTATCTTATTAATGCAACAGGTTGAATGCTCAACAATAGGTAGAATTATATTACAAAATCTATTGAGATTTATTATCATTTCAATATTCATTGTTCATTGTGGTGTGTATACGAAGGTTTGTTTAATGACAATTGATCAAGATAATCGATCATTTAGAGACATTAACTTTGCTTGTAAAAGGAACGAAAACTAATCTCAGCGAAATTTGTACTAAATATTGGCATTCATAAACATTGGCAAAATCTCAATTTCCTTACCAATGGATAGTACATCTTAATAACATCCATATTAATGAGGTCTCTTAATTCTGGACCATCCATTTGAGTTAATATTAAGCTCCTCCTAACAATACCTTTTTTACTACATATGGGCCCTTATAGTTTGGGGTGAACTTCCCTCTTGAATTTTGAGCATTCGAGAGAACTTTCTTTAGCACCAAATCTCCTTCTTTGAAACATCGAGGTTTCATTTTCTTATTGAGTGCTCGGGCTATTCTTTGTTGATAGCATTAGTCGTGACATAACGCAGCGAGTCTTTTTTCATTGATCAAATTCAACTGATCAAGCCTCTTCTTTACCCAGTCCAATTCATCTAATTGCGCTTCTGATAGGATCTTAAAGGATGGTATTTCAACTTCAACTAGTAGGACTGCCTCAATACCGTATACTAGAGAATAAGGGGTAACCATAGTAGATGTTCGAATTGAGGTTCTGTAAGCCATGAGGGCAAATGGTAGCATCTTGTGCCAATCTTTGTAAGTGATTGTCATCTTTTCGACAATTCTTTTGATGTTCTTGTTTACTACTTCCACTACCCCATTCATTTGAGGTCGGTAGGGAGTTGAATTTCTATCGTTTACATGGAACTGTTGACACAAATCTGTCATCGACTTGTTGTTGAGGTTGGTACCATTGTCGGTGATAATTGAGTCAGGAACTCCATATCGAGCTATTATGTCCCTCTTCAGGAATTAAACTATTACCCCTTTTGTGACACTAGCATATGACGAAGCTTCTACCCATGGTGAAGTAATCAATAGCTAACAGTATAAATTTGTGAACATTGGATGCCTTTAGAGTGATTGGCCCAATGATGTCGATTCCCCACATACAGAATGGCCATTGTGCAGATAACGAATGGAGCTCCTTAGGCGGGGCATTTATTCGATTGTGAACTAGTAATAGCCTATTCTCATGATTTTTCGGGCTAGCATGTAGTTGTTCATGTAAGGCCCACATATTTCTTCATGTACTTCTTTCATTAGTTCACTTGCCTCTTTTTTATCTACGCATCTTAGTAATGTGGTGTTGGGTGATCTTCTATAAAGCACAGGCCCATTTAGTAAGAAGTGACTTGCTAACCTTCTAAGTGTTCTTTGGTCATTTTTGCTAGCTATTTCGAGGTTTTTTTTTTTTTTTGGAGGAAAGTTTTGATATCATGATACCAGAGCTTTTCATCTTGTTCTTTTTCGATTACCAAATAGTAGGTGGGTCGATTTTTTATTTCTATTTTCAATGGTTGGACTTCGGCTCCCCCTGTTATTTGAATCATAGATGCTAATGTGGTGAGGGCATCTGCAAACTGATTTTGAGTTCTCGAGATATATGTGAAGGTGACTACTTCAAATTCGTCGATCAACTCTATCAAATGTTGATGGTATGGTACCAATTTGGGGTCTTTAGTTTTATATTCTCCTCTTGTCTATAATATGATGAGTGAAGAATCTCCATATACTTCTAATTCACGAATTTCCATGTGGCAAGCGATTTTGAGGCTAAGGATGCACGCATCATATTCCACGATATTATTACTATATGGAAATGTAAGTCTCGTTGTGGAAGGGAATTGTGTTCCTTCTGGTGATATTAGTACTACCTTAATCCCACAACCGAATACATTGGCAGCTCCATAAAAAAACATCTTCCATTTAGAGCTTTGGTCTATCTCGTGGTCTTCTATTGGTTCGTCCTCTACTGTTAATATGTTTTCATCAAGGAATTGGGCTTGTGATTCTTGGGGATCTCTCTTAATTAGGTATTCTGCCAGCTGATCGGCTAAAGATTGCCCTTTTATCAAATTTTGATTTATATATGTGATATTAAATTCTTATAAGAGCATTTGGCATTTGGAGATTCTCCCTAACAAAACGGGCTTCTCTACCAAGTATTTCAAAGGATTGTGTCTTGTTAGCAACTCAATGGGATAGTAAAGGGTATACTGCCTCAATCGGTGCATGACCCAATCAAAGCACAACAAGTCCTCTCTATTTCAGAATACCTCTATTCCTCGTTTGTGAATTTCTTGCTTAGATAATATATGGAATGTTCTCTTCCCTCTTCATCTTTCTATTCCAACATGCACCCCATGGATTTAGGGAGTATCATGAGGTATAAGAATAAGGGCTTTCCTTGTTTTGGAACTATCAAGACTGGGTGATTTATGAGATAGCTTTTGATCATTCTGAATGCTTCTTTGCATTCATCGTCCTATTCTACCGTGACATTCTTTTTTAGAAGACGGAATAGTGGGCGACATTTGTCTGTGAGCTATGAGATGAAATGAGCTATGTAATTCAACCTTCCTAGCAAACCTCTCACCTCTTTGATAGTGTATGGAGAGGGCAGTTCCAGTATGGCCTTTACTTTGTCAAGGTCGATTTTGATGCCTTCTCGGCTTATGACAAACCTAACAACTTGCCTGTTGTGATCCCAAAAGTGCACTTTTTTGGATTTAACTTGAGTTGAAACTTTCTCAATCGCTTGAACAATTTCCTCAAGATAATCACATGGCTTTCTTCTCCTTTAGACTTAGCTATCATGTCATCTACATATACTTTCACCTCTCGATGCATCACGTCATGAAGTATTGCGACCATGGCTCTCTGATATATTGCCCTAGCGTTTTTCAAACTGAAAAGCATACCTTTATAATAGAAAGTTCCCCATGTCGTGATAAAGGTTGTTTTAGTTTTATCTTCTTCAGCCATTTTTATTTGATTATATCTTGAGAAACCATCCATAAATGAGAAGAGATGGTTCCCTACAGTATTATCTACCAAGACATCGATGTGAGGTAGAAGGAAGTTGTCTTTTGGCATAGCTTGATTTAAGTCTCGGAAGTCTATGCATACTCATACTTTCCTATTCTTTTTTAGAAATTTGCTACCCATTCCGAGTAGTCTGACACCTTAATGAATCCCACTTCTAGTAGCTTTTTGACTTTCTCTTTATTTTTTAGTAAGATGTTAGGCTTAAATCTTCTCAATTTTTGTTTTTTAGGTTTGACATCTTCCCTCGGAAGAAGCTTATGAACTACTATCGATTGGCCGAGTCCTAGCATGTCACCATATGACCAGGCGAATACATCTGCATATTCAGTTAACAGCTCGATTATCTTACGCTTCTACTCGTCACTCAAATTGGCTTCGATCTTGAGGTTTTTTTGGTTCCTCGATGTTTCCTAAATTTACTGTCTCCATTGGCTTGTCAATTGAGATTTTACTTTGTTCATTCTTTTGCCAATTTTCTTGTATCATTTCGTGGTTAAAGACATCGCCTCCAATGGCTGACCTAGTTGTGTTGGAAACAATATCGGTGTTTTCATTACTTACCTACGCGAAATGTCCCTAACGTTCGATAGTAGCGAATTTGTGGGTAATGTGGAGTGAGAGCATGTATATATGAGCAAAAGGAATAAGTTGTAATTTATTGAATTTGAAAAATAATCACAATAGAAATTTGTTTAATAATTGTTCATATCCTTGAGCTGACCCAGTGCTATTAATGGGATAACAGAACCAATTGTTAAGAGTTGGATGCTGATCAGACATGCGAGAGGCCAAGCCTTCATTGTTGATGTCGGTTTTACTTATCCTTGGCTCTTGAACGGTAGTTGCTTGCTTGAATTATTATTGGAGGGGTGGAAAATGCATCCGGTTATCTCTAGGCTTCTCTTTCTTTCTACCCTTAATACCCCTTGCTTATGCCTCTTCTTGCGATGTAGGAACGTACCCTAGCCCAAACATCCCTTGTTGTCCTTCTTTGAACTGATGGCCCTCTTTGCTAGTTACCACACTCACCTTGTTAAATATTTCGAGACCAAAGTCTTCGGAACCTTCTTCCTCGATGTAGGGTATAGCAGTCTCTTTATAGATGGCATAATCTTGCTCTCCCTGTACGGTGATAATCTGTCCATTTGCTATGAACTTGACCTTCTGATGTAGACTTGAGGGTATGGCTCCAACAATATGTATCCATGGCCTTCCCAATAGTAGATTGAAAGACCTTAGAATGTCGAGAACTTGGAAGGAGACGTGGAACATCTGTGGACCAATCTCTACTGGCTAGCTGATTTCCCCCACTATTTCTCTCTTGGACCCATTAAAGACCCTAACCACTATCGAACTTGGCTTGATATCGCTTGCATCGACCCCTAGTAGGTCAAGGGTGGCCAAAGGGCATACGTTGAGAGAAGATCCGCTGTCTATGAGTACCATGGAGATAATTGTGTTATTGCATTTTACCACTATGAATAGTGGTTTTGTGTGTTGGTCTCCATCTTCTCCCAGCTCTTCTAGAGAGAAAGATATCTGATCCATGGTGAAGATTGAATCTGCCACATGGCTCAACTTCTCTGTTGCAATGCCCTCTGATACCTTGATCTGTTTGAGTACTTTGAAGAGTGCTTTCCTATGAGGCTTAAACGTTGTGAGGAGGCCTATAAGTGATATCTAGGTTGGAACTTGTTAAGTTGTTCCATGATATTGTATTCGCTTGCTTTGACCATTTTCGTGAATGTAGAGAGCCCCTCTTCTTCCTCTTTCTCTACCTTAGTGTTAGGCTCTTCGGTTGAGATCTTGTATTTAGGGTCATAAATTCTCCCAGAGCGGGTGATTCCTCCTATAATAGGAGGTCTCTCTTACTCAAGGGCTTGATAGCTAAAAGGTGTCACCTTATACCTCTTTGAGGGTATTGGGATATTGAATACATAACTCTTTTTTGGGATTTGCACCTCAGTAGGTTGTCCCTTGTAGCATTTTACGATTATCGATTTTTGGTCCGATTTAATCATGTTCATGGACTCCTCTTTTTCCTTTAGTGGGTTGTCTTCTTTTTCAAACTTGGGCCACCTAGTGGTTGGGGTGAAAGAGTAATTCACTAGATATTCAAATCTCCCATGTGATTCACCTAGGGTACCAATTGTTGGGTCTCTAGCTAACTACCTCCACTTAATTTGTGATTTAGGGATTTTATCCGAGACTTGGCAAGAGTGACTTTCTTGCTAAGTTGTTGTTGAGAGAGTAGACCTTGTGGATTCCTGCAAAGCGAGGATGAAGCTGCCCGGTGATCTTACCAGCCACAGTTGGATAGAAGTACTCAAAGGTTTCAGTACTAACGACATCCTCTAGACTACCAGGTGGAGCTACTACAATAAGGTCATCCTAACATACAAGAACCTTCAATTTGGTATTATCCAAGACAATGGGTGCACAGGTTATCATCTGAACTTAATGGTCCATCAATTTGGTACTATCTAAGACATAGTTTACAAACCATCGTTGGAGGGAATCACATTTAAATACTAAGATCCGAGTCTATTGGTGGCTGAGAAGATTGCTAAACAGGAAGAGGTCAAAGCCTTATGGGAAGCCCGAATTGAGAGCCCTAATGTAGACCTTGGAGACCTGGATGGTGAAGTAAGCAAGCATCGAGCCACAAGAGATTTCATGATCAACCAATTATACCAGACAGGAGAAAGGGTGTATCGAGTCTCGGATGTCACTCAACTTGTGCCAAATATCATAGGTCCAGAATTGAGAACTTACATGGAACAGGTCAGAGCTAGAATGGAAGTCCACTTTGAAGCTGTAGACTATAAAAAGGATTTCTAGAAAAATAGATTCAAGGAGTCTAAGTAGAGAAATAAAGCCTTAGAAGCTCAACTGGAGAAGACTCAGGCAAGAATCAGAGAATTAGAAGTTGTCATCGACGGAGAACCGATGCCTACGCAGCTGAAGAAAAAGAAGACTAGGAATTAAGAAATAGACCAATATTATATCTTTCCTTTTTCATGCTTTCAAAGTGTCAAACTCCAAATTTTGCAATATTAATAAAATAAAATTTTAGTATTATATCATTAATTAGTTACTGGTCCCTCTTTTCTCTTAATCATCCATGTGATACATGCATCATATTTACATACATACATCATCTAAAATATGCTTACCAGGTGTCAAAAATAGCTCCCAAACAACCAAACCCTCTAAGGAGTCCAATCTACACCCGCTCCAAAACCAAGATGGCAAGTAGTGGCAACAACAACGACCATCATGACAACACCAACGCAGATGCCACCTCAGAACCAAGGATCGTATCCTTAGAACAAACGGTCCAACAACTAGTTGCACAAGTCCACCTCTTAATGGAAAGCATTGGTCTCCTTCACACCACCTAACCTACTCATGAAGATCAGTTGCTAGGATATGAGGAAATCAACTCCTATCTCAACCCAGCATTCAAATATGAACCGAAGGTCAATCTCGGTCCAACCTCGAATGATATAAAAAAGGAAATGGAGGATAGATAAAAGGAGATAGAAAAAAAGCTCTTCCAACAACTGGCTAACAAAATGAAGACCTTGGAAGGACCTGACAACTTCGAGCAGACCAACATCACCAGTCTACCAGTCTGTGGGGAAGAAGCCTATCCAGAAAAGTTCAAAGTCCCGGAGTTTGAAACATATGATGGCACTGGATGTCCTAAGATGCATATAAGGCTATACGTGCGGAAAATGAGCAAATATGCGCAATATGACCAACTCATGGTCTAAACCTTCTAGGACAACCTCATAGGTCCTACTCTCATCTGGTACGTATACTTAGCTTTCAAACAAGTCAATACTTGGGAAAGACTTGCTCGTGCATTTTATGAGCAATACAAATTCAACATTGAAGTTGCCCCTTCGGTAATGGACCTAGGAAGCCTTCGAAAGTGACATAACGAATCCTTCAAAGAATACACCTAGTGCTGGAGGGCTCAGGCTGCTAGGGTGACAACCCCAATTTCAGAGAAAGAGTTGACATTCATATTTGTCAACACTTTGGAAAAGACTTATTTCACACACTTGGTAGGATAGACATCATCCAGCTTCGCAGAGGTAGTGGCAGCAGGATGCCGGATAGAGAATACCATTACATCTAGGAAACTCCAAATTGTTGACCCTCCTAGAGTTACATCATCTCCAAGACCCATGGGAGGTAGCAAAACCAAGGAATCTTCTATCAACACGATTAATTCCAGCATGGCTGACAAAGTTGGGTCTCGTGTAACATTCCTGGCAGCAAACACCTCAATCCAATAGTTGTCGATGAATCAAACCCAAGCTACGAGAGTTGTAAGACAATTCACTCCAATACCTATCTCCCTCAGCTAAGTCTTTGCTTGATTATGAGTAGATAATCTGATCAGCTTTGAGATCCCCAACGATCGGTACAAGCCAAGGAACTTTGATCCGAACCTCAAATGTGAGTACCATATGAGACAAGAGGGGCATTCCACAGATAGATGTTGGAGGCTTTGAAACAAAATCGAAGACCTGATCGATGCAAGGATAGTAAAATTGGATTTTTTCTATCCACCAACACCTAATGTCAGCACTAATCCACTAGCCAACCACAAGCTTACGGTCAACATGATCACATCTGAAGAGCCAGACCCCAAATTAAAGAAGTCCCAAAAATAGGTAAAGACAACAACACAACGAGCAAATTGCCCACGCCAAGCCTCAAATAAAGCCCCTAAATCATAGATGAAGAAGAGGTGGCTAGCTAAAGATCCGATGGTCGATACCCTAGGTGAATCACATGGGAGGTTCGAGTACCTAGTAAATTACTCATTCACCCCAATAGTTTATGGACCGTCTAGTGGGTGGGGACCTGAATTTGAAAAGGATGACAATCCACTAAGGGAGAAAGATGAGTTTGTGAACATGATCAAATTAGACCCGAAGCCGATAGTTATAAGGTGTTATGTGGGACAAGTGACCGAGGTGAAAATTCTAAAGAAGAAGTATGTGTTTAATGTCCCAGTACCATCCAAAAAGTATAAAGCGGCACCATTTGACTATCAGGCCCTTAATTAGGAAGGGTCTCCTATTATAGGAGGAATCACTTGTTCGAGAAGGATTTATGATCCTAAGAACAAGACTTCAGCTGAAGAGCCTACCACCGAATTAAAGAAGGAAGAAGAAGAAGGGCTCCTTGCATTCACGAAGATGATCAAATCAAGTGAATATAAAATCATGGAACAACTTAATAAAGTTTTAGCCCAAATATCACTTATGGGCCTTCTCACGACATCCGAGCCTCATAAAGAAGCACTTTTGAGGGTGCTCAAACAAGTCAAGGTACCGGAAGGCATCGCAACAAAAAAGCTAAGCCATGTGGCAAATTCAATCTTCACTATGGATCAAATATCATTCTCCCCTGAAGAGCTTTGAGAGGATGGAGACTAACATACAAAACCATTATTTATAGTGGTAAAATGTAATGATACAATAGTCTCCCGAGTTCTCATAGACAATGGGTTCTCCCTCAATGTGTGCCCCTTAGCTACCCTCGACCTACTTAGAGTTGATATGAACAATATCAAGTCGAGTTCAACAGTGGTTAGCGCTTTTGACGGTTCCAAGAGGGAGATGGTAGGGGAAATTAGCTTACTGGTAGAGATTGGTCTACAGATGTTCAACATCTCATTCCAAGTCCTCAACATACTAAGGTCTTTCAATCTACTACTAGGAAGGCCATGGATACTTACTACCAGAGTGATGGGTGTCGAATCCAACAAAAATAAAACCTACTCCTAGACAATTATATGATTTGCATATAGTGGTGAGTAGGGTCAAATCCACAGGGATTGGTAAAGATATTTCTATTCAAAGAGAACAATAAGAAAAAGGAAAATGGGGGGGGGGGTTTGGTTTGTGAATCAAATAAAGTAAAACAAGGTAAGAAAATCAGATATTGGTAAAAGCCTAGCCAAAGGAATCAAGATGGTTTAATTCTAGGAATTGATCATCGATGCAAATGTTCTCTATTCTTGTTCTAGATAAATTGGTTATGGTTATTAACAAGCTCTAACAACCTATCTCTCCTTACTTCCTCGATAACCTCGGACAAGCGCTTTGAATTATTTCTCTTATTGATTAAACAACCCTTAGACAAGCGCTTAGGATTTAATCTATCAATAGCATTAAGATCTAGAGAGACTACCAATTCATGCCAGTAGATTATAAGATAACCTATTTAAACATGATCACACACCTCCATAACATGAATTCGATCATCTCTTTTATAACCAAACATGTTATTGCGTCACTAAGACTAGAACAATCAAACAATTACGGATTTGACGTGCTAGTTGACAATATATTAATTTGCTAATTGAGTAGAAGAGCTCTATTCATACCAATCAACAAAGATAATAATGAAAAAACGATCAGAAGATATATGAATACCCGAAAGCAAAGAATAGAATAAATACAAGTCAATTAGACCTCACAATTCGTGGAGAATTAAACATCTATGACCCTTTGGCTAGAAAAGTAGCTTAGCTACACATGTTCATCAATAAAACGAAAATAAAAAGTAAAAACATAATGAACCCGGTTGCTTGCTCTGCCTCTAAGATGATCCAAGGTTCTTCAAGATCTAAAGATTCAAAAGTTCAAAAGTTGTCCTAACCCTCTAGGGTTGGCTCTATTTATACTATTAGATGGATAGCATGTGATCTTTTGCTAGTAAGATACGAAAATATCTTTCCTTTTTCAAGTAGATTTCAAGAAGTGAAGATACGTCTGCCTGGCACGCCCCACCACACGGCCGTGGGTTAAGCCGTGCCATCCTCTGTGCATATTCTTCAAGTCTTCAACTGTGCCCAGTGTGAACCACGGTTACACACACGGCCAGATTTCAAGCCGTGCCTTAGTCTGTGCATAATCTTCAAGTCTTCATCCGTGTCCAGTGTGTAGCACGGTTACACCCACGGCTAGATTTCAAGCCGTGTCTTCATCTGGTTGATGTTCCACACTTTCTTCTCCTTGGCACATCTATCTTCCACCACAGCTTCAAGCACGGTTTATCCCACGGGTTCCACCACGGCCGTGCTTTAAGCCGTGTCTCTCTCTGTTCAAAGACCTCATTTTCGCCTTCTTGTCCAGTGTGTAACACGGTTTGAACCTTGGCCGTGCCTCAAACCGTGCTTCCTCTGGTGGTGTAATTTCTTGTCTTAATCCAAGTTGTAGATGACTTCTCTAAAATACTTGAATTAGCATCCTTGACTCCATTTAACCTGATTTATCACGATGATAGAATTAAAGTACCATTTCCTTATGATTTCTGTAAAATCAATAATAATTTAACACAATTTATACTATAAAGATTGAGTATAAAATGGCTCTATCAAATTCCCCCACACTTAAACTCTTGCTTGTCCTCAAGCAATTGCATCAAATCAATTGAGAAATCTATCATAAATTATACAAGCTTTCTTTTCATCATTCCAAGCATCTATTCATTTGTAATTCATGACTTGTAATTTAATGTCTACTACTTCAACCCAATTGGTTTCCTGTGATCAAATTACTTTGGACAAAATTCAATAGCTAATCTAAACAAAACAAACTTTAATCCTCATGTTTAGCAAAAGAATTTTTATTCCAAAAGTAAATACTTAATCCACTAAGGAAAAACACCCAATTAAACTTCATTGGACATCAGCAAACATATAATCCTTGCAACATAAAGTAAAAGCATATAGTATAAGCTCTTTGCTAGATATTCTCCCTTTTATACATCTTTGTTTTATTCAATGAATGTTTACATTCATGTTCTTTTGATTTATTCAAGCATCTGTTTTGACGGGTTTTTGCCCGCTTCTTTTCATGAACTTTCGCCTTTTTCGCCCTTATCGTTATAGTGAGTTCATTGAGTCGGCAACATCCCGAGCTCATCACTCAAGTGACCGGGTTTTAAGATACCCCTACAGACTCTTCCTCACTCTAACATTCAAGTTTGAATACTCTTAACTCAATTAGTTGAATCATTGGAGTAATGGCTATGCTTGATTCTTTCTTTCTTTTTTTTTTTTTTTCACTAAGTGTTATGATTGCTTTACAAACAACTTCAAAGAGTATACAGTAGCTAATATAACCTAGAAGTAAACTTGTTTATTTTTCACTTAAGGACTCGACTTACTCTTAGACTTCCAATTCTAAAGCTAAATACAAGGTAAATTTGTTTCTTAAAGATTTCACTACTTAATTTTAACCATGTATTCTAATCACAGCAGTGGGTGAGTAAAACATTTGAACAAGTCAATTTCACATTTTGTAGATGCTTATTACAACATTTAGTACAATCTCTAGATTTCATGATAATTTTGAAAAACTTTGGCTTAAAATTGCTTAAGGACAAACATTCAGAGTATAAGTTAGTTCTCTATTCTCTATATTTTATTATCCTCTCCCCCACACTTAGCTTGAACAGTGTCCTCATTGTTCCTAGTTCAGCACAATTGAAGAGGAATTAACAACACAAAGGACATTAGAGAATAAGAGAAAGGAAATATTGGTACTTCCCTGGTATTGGAGTGCTCCCTTTAAGCTCTGGAAAGTGTCATCTAATGATATGTATCCTTGCTGCAGCCGATCCAAAGAGTTCAAAACTACACTAAAATCAAATCAAACTAAACTAAAACAAAACAAAACTAAAACAAACCAAAACTAATGCAAAACAATTTTTTTTTTTTTTTTACATGGGTTGCCTCCCATGAAGCGCCTTTCTTTAACGTCTTTGGCTAGACGTTCCTGGCTAAATATTCGGATAAGGATTTAGATTCCAGCCTTGGTGCCTGAGGTGATGGGTTAATAATATCCGCAACAAAAACAGGAGATGGGTTAATAACATCCGCAACAAAAACAGGGGAGATATCGTTAGGGTGTTTCATGGCATCATAAATATAAATTTAATCACTTCACCATCAAACTCCATAGTGAGGGTGCCATCATTTACATCGATTTTTGTTTTAGAAGTCTTAAGGAATGGTCGCCCTAATAATATCAGTGATGAAGTATGAGAATCACTATCGTCCATGTCAAGCACATAAAAATCAGCAGGAAAAACCAACCCATTGACTTGAACTAAAACATCCTCTAGAACTCCCTCAGGATAAACATTGGACCTATCAGCAAGTTGAACAATAATACCCGTTTCCTTTAAAGGACCAACATTTAAACGTTGATAAACAGACAAAGGCATGACATTGATAGAAGCTCCTAGATCACACATGGCTTTAGCGATTCCAAGACTACCTATTTTGCAAGGAATGGCGAACATAGCTGGGTCCTTACATTTAGGAGGAAGCTTCTTCTGAATAATAGCTGAAACATTTTCACTCACACTAATCTTTTCATTGCCTTTCAGCTTCCTTTTGTTAGTGCACAAGTCCTTGAGGAATCTAGCATAGCGAGGTATTTGCTTAATTGCATCAAGTAAAGGAATATTTACCTCGACTTTACGAAACGTTTCCAGAATCTCTTTTTCTTCCGCTTCCTTCTTGGATTTCGCTAATCTGGAGGGGAAACGAGGTGGTATCAATGTGACCTTCGATGGCTCATCTAGAGACTTGCTAATCTGGTCGCCCTGCTGGCTCGGAGTCGAAGTCTCTTTCTTGGTCTCTTCCTCAAGATTAGACGGATTTCCTTTCTTATTTGATCCCTGCAATTCTGTTCCACTTCTCAAGGTAATTGCATTAACGCTTTGCTTCGGGTTTGTAATAGTTTGAGAAGGTAACTTACCTTGAGTTTCTAACCTATTGATAGCTAAAGCAAGTTGGCTTACCTGATGCTCCAAGTTTTGAATGCTTTGCTTTGTTTCCTCCTGAAATTGTTTGGTATTCACAGCTAGAGACTTAACAATATCCTCAAGGGGCATACCTGAAGTGGAAGGAGCTTGGGGTACGTGGTGTGATGGCTTTGGCTGGAATTGTTGGACATGTTGAGGGTTATTACCATATCGGAAGTTAGGATGATCCCTCCATCCGGGATTGTAAGTGTTTGAATAGGGATCATATTTCCTTTGTGGCTGTCCTGGGAATCCGCCTACAGCATTGGCGTGTTCATGGTTGTCATCTTGCAATGTGGGACACATGTCGATCGGATGACTAGGGGCAGCACAAATTCCACAAGCTTTCACCTGTTGGGTATTTCCAAGAGCTAGCTGCTGCACAAGGGAGGTAAGATTAGAAATTTGATGTTCAAGGTTAGACACATTTACCTCATTTACCTTCCTTGAAGACGTATCGTGCCTATACCCAAATTGTTGTGAATTAGCAGCCATAATGGAGATCAATTCCCTAGCTTGACCAGGGGTTTTGTTTACTATGGCGCCTCCACTTGCAGCATCCATCATCTTTCTTTCCATCGGAAGTAGGCCTTCGTAGAGATATTGGATGAGGAGTTGCTCGGATATCCCATGTTGTGGGCAGCTTGCACACAGTTGCTTGAACTTTTCCCAATACTCATGAAGAGTCTCGGTGTCCCTTTGTTTTATACCACAAATTTCTCTTCTTATACCAGCGGCTCTGGATGCGAGGAAGAATTTGTCCAAGAAGAGCCTTACCATATCTGTCCAAGTGGTGATAGAACCTGAAGGCAAATAAAACAACCAATCTTTAGCAGAACCTGGAGGCAAATAAAACAACCAATCTTTAGCTTTAGTACTTAAAGAAAATGGAAAAGCACGTAGCTTGATTTGATCGTCAGTTATTCCTTGCGGCCTCATACTAGAACACACTATATGGAACTCTTTCAAATGCTTATGAGGATCTTCATTCTCAAGACCATGAAATGTAGGTAGCAGATGTATCAACCCAGATTTCAATTCGAATTCCACGGCTAGTTCGGGGTAGTGAATACAAAGTGGTTGTTGATTCACATCCGGTGCAGCCAACTCTCTTAAGGTTCTCTCAAGATTTGCCATGTCGTCCTCTTTTTCAGAATCAAGGGATGAATCAGACAAGTCCGATACTAAGTTCGGTCCGGGGGATGATCTAGCTTCTTGTCGCAGCCTCTTTAGAGTCTTCTCAATCTCCAGATTATAAGTTAGTTCACCTGTCTGAGAAGAACGAGTCATACAAGAATAGAAATAAATTTGACACCAATCCTCGGCAACTGCGCCAAAATTTGATGGGTGTCGAATCCAACAAAAATAAAACCTACTCCTAGACAATTATATGATTTGCATATAGTGGTGAGTAGGGTCAAATCCACAGGGATTGGTAAAGATATTTCTATTCAAAGAGAACAATAAGAAAAAGGAAAATGGGGGGGGGGGGGGGGGGGGGGGGGGGGGGGGGGGGGGGGGGGGGGGTTTGGTTTGTGAATCAAATAAAGTAAAACAAGGTAAGAAAATCAGATATTGGTAAAAGCCTAGCCAAAGGAATCAAGATGGTTTAATTCTAGGAATTGATCATCGATGCAAATGTTCTCTATTCTTGTTCTAGATAAATTGGTTATGGTTATTAACAAGCTCTAACAACCTATCTCTCCTTACTTCCTCGATAACCTCGAACAAGCGCTTTGAATTATTTCTCTTATTGATTAAACAACCCTTAAACAAGCGCTTAGGATTTAATCTATCAATAGCATTAAGATCTAGAGAGACTACAAATTCATGCCAGTAGATTATAAGATAACCTATTTAAACATGATCACACACCTCCATAACATGAATTCGATCATCTCTTTTATAACCAAACATGTTATTGCGTCACTAAGACTAGAACAATCAAACAATTACGGATTTGACGTGCTAGTTGACAATATATTAATTTGCTAATTGAGTAGAAGAGCTCTATTCATACCAATCAACAAAGATAATAATGACAAAACGATCAGAAGATATATGAATACCCGAAAGCAAAGAATAGAATAAATACAAGTCAATTAGACCTCACAATTCGTGGAGAATTAAACATCTATGACCCTTTGGCTAGAAAAGTAGCTTAGCTACACATGTTCATCCATAAAACGAAAATAAAAAGTAAAAACATAATGAACCCGGTTGCTTGCTCTGCCTCCAAGATGATCCAAGGTTCTTCAAGATCCAAAGATTCAAAAGTTCAAAAGTTGTCCTAACCCTCTAGGGTTGGCTCTATTTATACTATTAAATGGATAGCATGTGATCTTTTGCTAGCAAGATACGAAAATATCTTTCCTTTTTCAAGTAGATTTCGAGAAGTGAAGATACGTCTGCCTGGCACGCCCCACCACACGGCCGTGGGTTAAGCCGTGCCATCCTCTGTGCATATTCTTCAAGTCTTCAACCGCGCCCAGTGTGAACCACGGTTACACATACGGCCAGATTTCAAGTCGTGCCTTAGTCTGTGCATAATCTTCAAGTCTTCATCCGTGTCCAGTGTGTAGCACGGTTACACCCACGGCTAGATTTCAAGCCGTGTCTTCATCTGGTTGATGTTCCACACTTTCTTCTCCTTGGCACATCTATCTTCCACCACGGCTTCAAGCACGGTTTATCCCACGGGTTCCACCACGGCCGTGCTTTAAGTCGTGTCTCTCTCTGTTCAAAGACCTCATTTTCGCCTTCTTGTCCAGTGTGTAACACGGTTTGAACCTTGGCCGTGCCTCAAACCGTGCTTCCTTCGGTGGTGTAATTTCTTGTCTTAATCCAAGTTGTAGATGACTTCTCTAAAATACTTGAATTAGCATCCTTGACTCCATTTAACCTGATTTATCACGATGATAGAATTAAAGTACCATTTCCTTATGATTTCTGTAAAATCAATAATAATTTAACACAATTTATACTATAAAGATTGAGTATAAAATGGCTCTATCATAGAGCTATACCCTTGAGTCTCCACTAGAAGGTTAAGTTCATAGCAAACGGGTAGATAATTATTGTATTGGGAGAATAGGATTATGCCATCTACAAAGAAACAACTATACCCTACATTGGGGAGGATGGTCCTGAAGATTTGGGGCTCCAAATGTTCAGTGAAGTAAGCATGGTCATGAGTAAAGAGGGGCATCAGTTCAAGGAGGGGCAGCAAGAGACGTTTGGACTAGGGTACATTCCTACCTCCCAAGAAGAAGCTCAAGCAAGAGGTATCAGAAGCAGAAGGAAAGGGAAGCTGAATGACCCCCAAATGAATTTTCCACCCCTTCAACAAACTTTCTTACGGTCGGCTATCATTCAAGAGCCAGGGATGATCCAAACCGATGTTAGCGATGAGGACTCAACCTCTTGCACGTCTAATCAGCATCTAGCTCTTAACAACTGGTTTTGTTATCCTCTTAATAGTGCTAGGTCAGCTTAAGGATAGGGAACAATTATTGAACAAATTTCCATTGTGATTACCATTTCAATGAGGTCTAAATTCTTCAAATAAAATACCAATAAATTGCAGTTCATTTCTTTTACTTATATATATACTCTCACCTTACTTTCCCCATAGACTCCCTACTGTCAAACATTAGGGACATTTCGCGCAAGTAAGTAGTGAAAACATTGATATCGTTTCTGACACTGCTGGGTCAGCCGTTAGAAGCGATATCCTTAACTACGAAGCGATATAAGAAAGTTGGCAAAGACATAAACAAGGTAAGATCTCAATTGACAAGCTAATGGAGACAGTTAATCTAGGAAGCATAAAGGAGCCCAAAAACCTTAAAATTGGAGCCAACTTGAGTAGCGAGCAAAAGCGTGAGATAACTGAGTTATTGACTAAAAATGCGGATGTATTCGCCTGGTTGTATGACGATATGCTAGGACTCGATCAATCAATAATTGTTCACAAGCTACCCACAAGAGAAGATGTCAAACCTAAAAAACAAAAATTGAGAAGATTTAGGCTTGATATCTTATTAAAGATTAAAGAGGAAGTCAAGAAACTTCTAGAAGTGGGATTCATCGAGGTATCAAACTACCTAGAATGGGTAGCAAACTTAGTCCCGGTTCTAAAGAAGAATGGCAAAGTACAAGTGTGCGTAGATTTTCGAGACTTAAATCAAGCTACGCCTAAAGATAATTTCCCTTTGCCTCATATTGACGTCTTGGTAGATAATGCTGCTGGGAATCATCTCTTCTCATTTATGGATAGTTTCTCAGGATATAACTAGATAAAAATGGCGGAAGAAGATAAGACTAAAACAACCTTATCACAACATGGGGAACTTTCTATTACAAAGTTATGCCCATTGGTTTGAAAAATGTTGGGGCGATGTATTAGAGAGCCATAGTCACGATACTTCATGACATGATGCATTAAGAGGTTGAAGTATACATCGACGATATGATAGCCAAATCTAAAAGAGAAGAGAACCATGTGGATATCCTAAGGAAATTGTTCAAGCGATTAAGAAAGTTTCAGCTGAAGTTAAATCCTGAAGAATGCACTTTTGGGGTCACAACAGGCAAGCTGTTAGGGTTTATCATAAGTTGAGAAAGTATTAAAATTGACCCTGACAAAGTAAAGGCCATATTGGAACTACCCTCTTTGCGCACTATCAAGGAGGTGAGAGGTCTATTAGGAATGTTGAATTACATAGCCTGTTTCATCTCACAACTCATGAATAAGTGTCGTCCACTATTTCGTCTACTGAAAAAGAATGCTATGATAGAATAGGACGGTGAATGCGAAAGAGCGTTTAAAATGATCAAGGATTACCTTAATAATCCCCTAGTCTTAGTAGTCCCAAAACAAGGAAAGCCCTTATTCTTATACCTCACGATACTCCCTGAATCCATGGGGTGCATACTGAGGCAAAAGGATGAAGAGGGGAGGGAACGTTCCATATATTACCTAAGTAAAAAGTTCACAGACGGGGAACAGTGGTATTCTGAAATAGAAAGGACTTATTGTGCTTTGGTTTAGGTCATGCACTGGTTGAGGCAGCATACCCTCTACTATCTTATTGAATTGTTAACGAGACATGACCCTTTGAAATACTTGGTAGAGAAGCCCATTTTGTTAGGAAGAATCTCCAAATGGCAAATGCTCTTATCAGAATTTGATATCACATACATAAATCAAAATTCGATGAAAGGGCAATCGCTAGTAGATCAGTTGGTAGAACACCTAATTGAGGGGGATCTCCAAGAATCATAGGCCCAATTCCCTAATGAAAGCATATTAATAGCGGAGGGCGAACTGGTAGAAGAATACAAGATAGAGCAAAAACCTAGATGGAAGATGTTCTTTAACAGAGCTGCCAACGAATTTGGTTGTGGGATCGGGGTAGTGCTGATATCACCAAAAGGAACACAATTCCCCTAAGCAACGAGACTTGCATTTTTGTATACTAATAACATAGCAGAATATGAGGCATGCATCCTTAGCCCCAAAATGGCTTGCTATATGGAAATCCGTGAATTGGATGTATATAGAGATTCTTCACTCATCATACTACAAACATAAGGGGAATACAAAACTAAGGACCCCAAATTGGTGCCATACCATCAACATTTGACAAGGTAGTCACCTTCACATACATCCAAAGGACTTAAAATCAGTTTGTAGATGCCTTTGCCACACTAGCATCTATATTTCAAACTAATAAGGGGAGCCAAAGTCCAACCATTGAAAATAGAAATTGAAAATAAGCCCGTTTACTATCTGGTAATCGAAAAAGCACAAGATGACAAGCCTTGGTACTATAATATCAAAACTTTCCTCCAAGAAAGAAATTACCCTAAAGTGGCTAGAAAAAATGACCAAAGAACACTCAGAAGGTTAGTAAGTCATTTCTTATTAAATAGGCTTGTGCTTTATAGAAGATCACCTGACACCACATTACTAAGATGTGTGGACAAAAGAGAGGCATGCCAACTAACGAAAGAAGTGCATGAAGGAGTATGTAGACCTCACATGAATGGATACATGCTTGCCTGAAAAATCATGAGGATGGGCTACTATTGGTTAACAATGGAATCAGATTACATCAAATATGTTAAGCACTATCACTTGTGTTAAGTCTATGCAAACCGAATAAATGCCCTACCCAAAGAACTTCATTCATTATCCTGACCATAGTCATTCTCCATGTGGGGAATTGACATTATCGGGCCAATTACTCCAAAAGCATGCAATGGTCACATATTCATACTAGTAGCCATTGATTATTTCACTAAGTAGGTAGAAGCTTCATCGTATGCTAGTGTCACTAAAGGGGTAATAGTTCGATTCATGAGGAGAGACATAATAGCCCGATATGGAGTTCTTAAATCAATTATCATAAATAATGGCACAAACCTCAACGATAAATTGATGACAAATTTGTGTCAACAGTTCCATATAAACAATAGAAATTCAACTCCTTACCGACCTCAAATGAATGGGGTAGTGGAAGCGGCCAACAAGAACATTAAAAGAATTATTAAGAAGATGACCATCACTTACAAAGATTGGTATGAGATGTTACCATTCGCCCTCATGGCTTACAAAACTTCAATTCAAACATCTACTGGAGTTACCCCATATTCTTTGGTATATGGTACTGAGGCAGTTTTGCCAATTGAAGTTGAAATACCATCCTTCAGGATCTTATCAGAAGCGTAATTTGATGAATCTAAGTGGGTAAAGAAGAGGCTTGATCAATTGAACTTGATCGACGAAAAGAGACTTGCTGCATTATGTCATAGCCAATGCTACCAACAAAGAATGACTTGAGCATTCAATAAGAAAATGAGACCTCGATGTTTTAAAGAAGGAGATCTGGTACTAAGGAAAGTTCTCCCGAATGCACACGATTTAAAGGGCAAGTTTACCCTAAATTATGAGGGCCCAAATGTTGTAAAAATGGTTTTATCAGGAGGGGCTTAATATTAGCCTAAATGGATGGTCTAGAATTGAGAGACCCCATTAACACGGATGCTGTTAAGATATACTATCTTAGGAAAGAAAATTGAAAATTTGCTAAGGTTTATGAATGTTAACAATTAGTACAAATTTCGTGAGTTTAGTTTTCATTTCTTCTACAAGTAAAGTTAATGTCTCCGAACGATCGATTATCCTGACCAATTGTCATTAAACAAACTCTCATATCATTTTTATACACATACTACCCATTGCCTTATAATGAATAATGAACAATGAAATGATGACAAAGCTTAATGGGATTTTTTCCCACCTATTATAAGCAATAGACCTGGTGTGTTAATAGGATAACACTACAATCATAAGAGCCACACTCACAAGAAAGAAAATAAATCAAGGCTCTCAACCCTATTTGAAACAAGAGTAAGTAGAGAAGGAGCAAACCATCACGAAGGTTCAGTTGTTATCTACGATAAACCGGTAAGCATTTAGGGTAAATAATCATCATTCATCATGAATCACATATTCTATAAGTTAGGTAGTCTAAAAGGTACTTTTCATTATCATTTGACGAATTCACTAGAAATGTTTTTAGAAATGCTAAGTTAATAAGATATACGCAGACGTCATTGTCAGTTAGTCAGCCTATAATGGGGCACTTTCCTAGATATACTCTCTTAGAGTTAGCCTATAATGGGGCACTATCCTAAACTTTCTTCCTTAGGGTTATAAGTTGATAAGTCGCAAAATACCCTTATCTAGAGTAATGAAATTGTGCCTTATTGTTGAATTTTTAGATGATTTGTTGAAGAAAAGGATGCTTAATGGAATGAATGTCAATTTCAGGATTTCCTAGAGTATTTTGGAGCTAAGGGAAGGAGTTTTGAAGAGTCAGATCAAGTTTGGAAGGAATTGGATGCAATACATGTGAGGAAAAGAATTCTAGAAAGTACACAAGTGAGATACACGCCCATGTACTTTGTTTGTGTATCCTGAAGTGGATGTTTGGAAAGTACACGAGCAAAGTACACGCCCATGTACTTTGCTTGTGTATCTAAGTTTTGCTACCGTTCAACGTTGTTTCAAATACACGACCAATGTACACTCCCATGTACTTGCTCGTGTATATTCACATAAGGACACTTGGAAGAAAGCATGAGATACACGAACAAGATACACTACTCGTGTATCTGCTCGTGTATGTATCCAACCTGGGTACATGTATAAATAGACCGTTAGTTGCCCTAGAAACGAGGTTACGAATTTTGTACTTGCTCTGACTCTCATAACAGCCGGGGAAAGAAGATTCTGTCATTTCAAAAGGAGATTGAAGACCCACGAAGAAGAAGATTCTATCTTTAAGGGTTGTGACTATGAATTTTATTTATTCTTCTCGTAATTGTATTTCTTTTGTTCAATTTATGGAGGAGTAGACTCTAAATCTAGATTTTGTTCGAAACTTCTCTGTCATGTGATGAAGATTCGGCCTTTAATGCGAAGTTGTTGACTTTCTTATGATTAATTGCATGCCCTTCAATTGTTTCTTAGATTCATAGATCCGGAATATGAATTTATGCATGATATCATATTAGTTAATTGAGAAATTGCTCTTATGATTAGATTTAATGCAATTAATGAGATTTGATTGTTCTTCTAGAGATAGGAAACAAGAGTCTTCTGTCTACATCAATTATTTTGATGCAAATCCATGTGCTTTATGCAATTCTAGGTTGCTATTAACTAAGGAGAGATCCTATTTGATAAACCGAGGATTAGATAGGTTAATATACTTGAGAAAGTAGTTAACTTGACTAGAGAATTCGACAGTATAAGAAGTCAACTATGCCAATCTTCATAAATCTAATGAATTACATGATCGAGAAGGAGTAGAATAAGATCTAGGTTTCTTTTGTTAATTGATAAATCTTCAGAACCATTGTTGTTAGTGAGTTATTAGTTTTAAGATTAGAGTAATTAAGTTTCAACCAACATATTTAAGCGTTGGTTAGATAATATGAACGAAGTTAGTACTAGTAGTTGGTGTATCTCTATGGGACGACCCTGTACTTGACACTATATTACGTCCACGGTAGGTACACTTGCCTATTGCAACGTAGTTAGAATTAGGAACAAGCATTATAAATATTAAAACCACGATTGGAAATGATCAAGTTTTTGGCGCCATTGTTGGGGATACGCCAATATTAGAAACACTTTTTACTTATTAATTTAACCAATTTATTTCTTTCTTATCTTTTTTCCCTTTTCTTCCTGAGAATTTGGAGCTTATAATTGATTTGTATTACGTTTACAATGCATTACCAGAAGTCGCTCCAAGGAACATGCCGTTTTTAATCTTGAGCCAGAGAAACTTATTCGTCGTTATCAGAAAAAGCAACACTCGACTGAGTCAACATCATTTGGTATTCAAGGAGAATCACTAAAGGAAGAAATGGTTGATCAATTCAATAATCGTGCTCAAGAGCTGAACCAAGGAAATGTTGTTGTGGATCCCCCGAATCATCAACTGGTTGATAATAGAGATGGCCGAGTTAATGAGCCACCTAGAACCAATTCTGATTTTGCTAGGCCAAACTTGATAGGCGTTAGCTCTAGCATTGTCCGTCCTCGAGTGGAGGCAAATAATTTTGAACTTAAGCCTACCGTGATTCAGATGGTGCAGTAATATACTCAATTTGATGGTTTACAGGATGAAGATCTAAATGTGCATATCCAACTTTTTCTGGAGATATGCGATACCTTCAAATTTAATGGAATTAGTGATGATGCGATCCGCCTCAGGCTCTTCCCATTCTCTTTGAAAGGCAAGGCTAAGCAGTGGCTGAATTCTTTACCGAGGAACTCCATTACTACATGGCAAGGTCTGATTAAGAAGTTTATGGACAAATTCTTCCCTCCTTTAAAGACCGTTAAACTTCGAGCTAAGATTTAAATCAGTACGACATGGAGACGTTGTATGAAACCTGTGAGAGATTCAAGGACTCAATGCGGAAATGCCCACACCATGGGATCCTAGAGTGGCTTCAAGTTCAGATATTTTATAATGGGTTGAACTATCAAATGAGACAAACAGTAGATGTGGCAGCTGGTGGCACCTTGAACCATAAAACTCTTGAAGAAAGTTTGACTCTTTTTTATGACATGGCCGCGAATAATTATGAATGGTCACATGGTAGGGGCAGAGAAAAGAAGGTGGCAGGCATTCTTGAAGTGGATGTGGCTACTTCTATTATGTCCAAAGTTGAGGCTTTATTTAGAAAGATCGACGGATTGGCTGTCTCACAACATCAATTGGCTATTGTGGAACCCTCAGGTGGTGAGGAAGGGTAAACAGAGCAAGTGGATTATTTGGGAAACTCAATTCGGCCCCAAAACAATCCATACAGCAATACTTATAACCCATGATGGAGAAATCACCTAAATTTTTCTTGGACTAACAACAGTAATATTCAGAAGGGCAATCCAAATCCTCCACCAGGTTATCAGAGACCAATGGTCTAGAGTTCTAAACCGCCAATTAAAGATCTCCTCACAAAATTCATCAAGGATTCAGAAGACAGACAGAAGTCCTTAGATTTGATTATGAAAAATCAAGACTCGGCTCTAAGGAATCATGAGGCATCAATACACAATCTTGAAAACCAGGTCGGTCAGATAGCTAAGCTTTTGTCAGAGTGATCTCAAGGTTCACTTCCGGGAAACACGGAAACCAACCCTAGAGAACATGTTAAAGCTGTCACATTACGAAGTGGTAAGGAACTACAACTAAAGGTTCAAGAAGAAGAGAGTCGGGTGACTGAATTAGCAAAAGAACAAGTAGTTCTCAAAGGAGGGGAAAAGCATTCAGAAAAATCGCCTAAAGAGAAATCATCACCTCCACTAATCCCAGAATACAAGCCCGATGTTCCTTATCTAGCATGACTCAAGAAGGACAGAACATATGAGCATTATGGCAGAGTTTTAGAGATATTCAAGCAATTGCATATCAACCTTCCACCGGTTGAGGCATTATCACAAATGCCACGATATGCAAAATTTTTGAAAGAGTTGCTATCGAATAAAAGGAAGCTTGAAGAGTTCTCCACTATAACTTTAGGAGAAGAATGCTCAGCGGTAATTCAGAACAAACTCCCAAAGAAGTTAAAAGATCCTGGGAGCTTTACCATCCCTTGCCTGATAGGGAATTTATCTGAAGAACGGGCATTAGCTGATTTGGGAGCCAGTATTAATTTGATGCCATACAAGATGTTCCAGAAATTGGGTATTGGAGAGCCAAAATCGACCAAAATGAGTCTTCAGTTAGCCGATCGATCAGTCAAATTCCCGAGAGGAGTAGTTGAAGATGTATTAGTGAAGGTGCAAGACTTCATCTTCCCAGCAGATTTCGTCATCCTTGACATGGAAGCAAATGTGGAGGTCCCTCTTATATTGGGGAGGCCATTTTTGGCTACTGCTAGAGCCGTAATTGATGTTGGGGATGGGAAGTTAGTGTTGAGAGTGGGAAATGAAGAGGTCATAGTGAAAATGCCTGACGTCCTTAAACAAAGCCTGCACCATGATGATACATGCTATGCAATCGACTACCTCAACTTCATAGTTTCGGATTCATTGCAAGACCTATTGATTGGTGATGCATTGGAATTGTGTTTGATGAATGGGGAGAAAGAGCAACCTGAAAATATGGCAATTAAAGCAGTTGTCAATCAGCTTAATAATAATCCTGAGTTGAGACAAGAAAGAAGCTTTGAAGGTATGAATAGATCCACCATTTAGAGATCGAAACCTTCAATTGAGGAACCACCTGAGCTAGAATTGAAACAACTGCCAGACTACCTTCAATATGCATTTTTGGAAGAAGATTCTAAACTTCCAGTCATAATTGCATCAAATCTGGATCGAGATCAGCAGGAAAGGTTATTGCATGTCCTGAGGCAACACAAGAAAGCAATTGCATGGAAAATTGCAGATATAAAGGGGATTAGCCCATCGTTTTGTACACACAAAATTTTGATGGAAGATTGTGTCAAGCCAGTGGTACAACCGCAGCGCCGACTTAATCCAAATATGAGAGATGTTGTCAAAAAGGAAGTCATCAAATTGCTTGATGCAGAAATGATCTACCCGATTTCTGATAGCTCATGGGTGAGCCCCACTCAAGTAGTTCCGAAGAAAGGCGGTATGACAGTAGTACCGAATGAAAAAAATGAGCTTATCCCGATGAGAACTGTCACTGGATGGAGAGTTTGTATAGATTACCGCAAGCTAAATGACGCAACTCGAAAGGATCATTGTCCTCTTCCATTTGTGGACCAAATGCTTGAAAGGTTGGCTGGTCATGCATATTACTGTTTCCTTGATGGGATGTCTGGATATTTTCAGATTCCTATCGCACCCGAAGACTAGGAAAAGACGACATTCACATGCCCTTTTGGGACCTTCGCTTATCGACGCATGCCTTTCGGATTATGTAACACTCCAGCCACCTTTCAGCGATGCATGATGGCTATTTTTGAGGATATGGTAGGAAACAAGATGGAAGTGTACATGGATGACTTTTCTGTTTTCGGGAATTCTTTTGATGAGTGTCTACACCATCTTGAGTTAGTGTTGCAACGTTGTGAAGACACTAACTTGGTCCTAAATTGGGAGAAATGTCTTTTTATGGTAAAAGAAGGTATTGTTTTGGGCTATAAAATCTCCAAGAAAGGCATAGAAGTGGATGAGGCAAAGATCAAAGCAATTTCTAAATTGCCCCCACCATCTTCAATTAAGGCAATACGAAGTTTTCTTGGCCATGCAGGATTCTATCAGCGATTCGTTAAAGAGTTTTCAAAAATTGCTAGGCCGATGAGAAAACTCTTGGAGAAGGATACCTCCTATTGACTTCAATTAGGAATGCATTGATGCATTTGAACTCCTCAAGCAAAAACTCATCATTGCACCTATCATGGTCACACCAACATGGGACATTCCCTTTGAGATTATGTGTGATGCTAGTGACTCGGCTGTGGGAGCTGTTCTGGGTCAGCGAAAGGACAAATACTTTCAACCCATTCATTACGCTAGCAAAACACTCACTCCTGCACATGAAAACTGTACAACCACTGAGAAGGATTTGCTAGCAGTTGTCTTTTCCTTTGACAAGTTCAGACCATATCTCATCTTATCTAAGGTCATCATATACACAGATCATTCCAACTTGAAATTCTTGCTGACAAAATAGGATGCAAAGCCACGCCTCATTCGGTGGATTTTACTTCTTCAAGAGTTTGATCTTGAGATAAGAGATAAAAAGGGTGCCAAAAATCTAGCTGCCGACCACCTGTCACGTCTGGAGAATCCCTGTTTAGAAAGACCGAACGAAGTTGAGATTAACAATGAGTTCCCTAAGGAACGATTGTATGCCATCAAGACCGTTGAAGATGATATCATCCCATAGTTTGCTGAAATTTCCAATTACCTAGTGGCAAGGGCCCTTCCTAAGGATATGAACAAGCAGCAGAAGAAGAAATTTTTCACCGAATTGAAGCACTACTACTGGGAGGATCCACATTTATTCAGAATTTGTGTTGATCAGATGATTCGAAGGTGTGTTTCCCATGAAGAAGGATGGAAAATCTTATTCCACTGTCACAGTGGGCCAACGGGAGGACATCATAGCGCCAATAGGACGGCGTACAAAGTATTGGAAGTAGGATTTTACTAGCCATCCTTGTTTAGGGATGCTTAGAGCTATATAGCTCGATGTAATCGATGCTAGAGGGATGATAACATATCAAAAAGGAATGAAATGCCACAACACTACATATTAGAGTGTGAAGTATTCAATGTATGGGGCATCGACTTTATTTGGCCCTTTCCTCCTTCCTTCGGACATAAATACATATTGGTAGTTGTGGATTACGTCTCTAAATGGGTAGAAGCACAAGCCTTGCCAACTAATGACTCCCGGGTGGTTGTTAAATTCTTGAAGAAGCTCTTCTGTAGATTCGGGGTCCCACGGGCACTCATAAGTGGCAGAGGTACACACTTCTGTAATTCGCAAGTTGAAAAGATTCTTAAGCGATATGGGGTGACTCACCGTCTTGCTACGTCGTATCACCCCCAAACTAGTGGGCAAGTGGAGGTTTCAAATAGGAACCTAAAGCGTATCTTAATGAAGTCCGTGTCTCACCATAGATGAGATTAGGCCGAGAAGTTAGATGATGCTTTGTGGGCATATCGGATAGCTTAAAAAAAACCCCTTAATACTACTCCATATCGATTGGTCTACAGGAAAGCTTGCCATTTACCAGTTGAGGTTCAGCACAAGGCATTTTGGGCGATCAAATCTGCCAATTTAGATCTCAGCAGGTCTGGAGCACATCGAAGGATGCAACTTAATGAGCTAGATGAATGGAGGCTCATGGCTTATGACAATTCATATATATACAAAGAGAAAGCCAAGAAGTTTCATGATGTTCGGCTACCACGGAATGGACAATTTAATGAAGGGGACATTGTATTACTGTTTAACTCTAGGTTGAAACTGTTCCCTGGGAAGCTTAAATCAAGATGGTCCATTCCATTCCAGGTAAAAAAGGTTTTTCCCTACAGCATAGTTGAGTTGGAACACCTAGAGAAAGGCATTTTCAAGGTGAATGGTCAAAGGCTTAAGCATTACTTTGGGGAACAAACCGTTTTGGAAGAAAAGGAGGAGTTGAACCTCATTCTCATCTCCATTTGAGCTCCACCGGTTCATTACGTCGAGCTAACGACGTTAAACAACAGCGCTTCTTGGGAGGAAACCCATGTTGCTTAGGTAAGTTTTCTTCTTTATTATATTTTTTTTTTTTTTCTTTTATCATCCGTTGTTTTAGAGTAACTTATGCAGGACAGCAAGCTACAGAGGGGCTAACCAAGTTTGGATTCTATGAAAGTCACCTTAATAGAGTTTTTTGTAAGCTCTAAGTGTGGGGAAATTTAGGATGGGAGACCTTTTCAAGGGAATGCAAGATGAAGTGATGACAGGTATGTACCTTGATCTGCACAACCAGGTACACTAGTGGTGTATCTGGTTTTTCACACATGCTAGAGGGTGTCTAAATTGACTTTGTAATACAAAAGGGGAATACGTCATAGTGTGCCCTCCCGTGCACTTCAAAATATGCTCATTGTGTACATATCAAAGATACACGAATAAGGTATACGCTCGTGTACCTGGTCGTGTATCTAACCCACAGAATGCTCCCTCTATATACACGAACAAGGTATACGCTCGTGTACCGGGTCGTGTATTTGACTCACAGAATGCTCCCTCTATATACACAAACAAGGTACACGCTCGTGTACCTGGTCGTGTATCTGACCCAAAGAATGCTCCCCCTATATACACGAACAAGGTACACGCTCGTGTACCTGGTCGTGTATCTAACCCACTGAATGCTCCCTCTATAGACACGAACAAGGTACACGCTTGTGTACCTGGTCGTGTATTTGACTCACATAATGCTCTCCCATGATACACGATTAAGATACACACTCGTGTACCTGGTCGTGTATCTAACCCACAGAATGCTCTTCCACGATACACGAACAAGATACATGCTCGTGTATCTAACCCAAAGATAGGAATCCAAAGTACACGACCGTGTACTTGGTCGTGTATCTAATTTTTCTGTTCGTGCTATAAAAGGCCTCATCACTTCACTCTGTCATTTACAAGACTCATTCTCCATTCGTGTATCTTACCCACTCACTTCTAAACTCCTCCATACGGTGTTTGTTCTTTTCACACTATAAACTTCTTCCGTTTCAAGGATTCAAGGTAAGTAAGTTCTCTCTTCTTCTTCTTCAATACTTATTGCAATACGGTTGCTGCTCGGTTTTCTTTTACGACTACCATACATGTTTGCATCTATGATGATGGTATGATGAGTGATTTCGCATTTTGGAAGTCGACTGTTGATAGATCTGTAGACATTTTGAACTCACGTGAATGCATGTATGATTGATGTCATGAGTGGCTACCAAACAAGTGAATCGATAGTTAAGGTTTGAACATGAATATTTGGGACTTTGATTTTGTGGGTTTCTGGAACAATGTTGTTGTGTTTCTTTTTCGATCTTCTTCTTAGAAACCAAGTTATGAGGCCATTTTTTTTATGATCACTAAACTATCGCACCTAGCTTCTTAGAATCAAGATTCAAACTTTATCGTTTGATGATGCTTTGGGTGTGTTGTAGTTACATTTTTGGCCTTCAGGAAAGTAGGTTGATAATATACTAAAGCCACAAGACCTGATTTTGAGCGTTCATATGGTAATTTGTGCATGTATTACATGGGCAGATACACAACTAGGTACATGGTTGTATACCTTGGTTGTGTATCTCAACTGTGCTATCTTCCTCCTTATTTCGGAAACCCAATGCAAGTCTTATCTTTTTCTTTATGTAATTAACGAACCTAACCTATTTTGAGACCATTTTGATTGATTCAGATGGTCACAAAGACTTGTGCAGTTAAACCAAAGTTTACTGAGAAGAAGAAGAACACCCCTACTAAGAGGAAGCGGGATGGTGCTAATTCATCCTCCGCTCCACCCCCCCAAAGAGTTGTGGAAGAGCCATGGAGCAAGAAGCGGTTTGAAATTCTCTCACGGAAACCGTTTGGTGCACACCAATATCTGGATTGGGGCATGTTGGAAGGGTATGGATTAGTCCAACCAATCAAGGAGGTCCTTGCCACCGGCCCATGGGAGGTCCTGTTCACCATATAAGAACTAGCGTATAGGGATGTTACTCTTGAGTTCCTATCCACTATGTAGATACAGAAGACATGAATCGAAAAAGGATGGGACAACTCTTTCAACTTTGAAGTGTATGGGTAACAGCACAACTATACTATCCGCCAGTTCTGTTCTCTAATGGGATTCTACACTGAAGCTTTTACTTGAACACCCGAGTTTCAGGATTTACATTGCCGTTAGCCTCCCAACGTTAACAATTAGGTATGTTAGGAGGAGTTGACTGAAAATCCGACTCAAGAGTACTTTCCATCCAGCTCCAAGGCCTCTCTAATTAAGGATGATTGCCTTAAAGTTTGTCATTGGCTTTTGACAAACACAATTGGAGCCCGAAAAAGAAGTAAGGGAGTTGTCAATAACTTTGAAATCTCCTATCTTTACAGCATCTCCCACGGATATCAAATTAATATCGAGTTGGAGTTGGCCTTTTATATATGGAGACAGGCACATGACTCCTGTTCTAAGGGGATTTACTGTGGCAGCTTCATCACTCATTTGCTGAAGAGCATGGACATTTTCCAAGACCCTGGGCCAGAGGCTGCCAAGTGCAATCAGGAAAGAATCTCTGATGGGCCGTTTGCCAAGTGGGGAGTGAAAAAAATCACAGGAATTTCCCGCACTTCTAGCAGGCTGCCTCCTTCTGCACAATCCTCCAAAGCTGCTCCTTCCTTGTCTTCACCTAGTGAGTCTTCTATTCCCACATCGGAGCGGGTGCTTAACCGCTTGGCATCCATTGAGAAGACCCAAGGTGAGATGAAAGTTCAACTACAGGGGATGAAAAAGAAAGAAAAAAAATTTAGAAAATTTGTAGTTTACACTTTCCAGTCACTGGCTAAGTGCTTCCCAGCAGGACAAGCCAGTTTACCCACTTATGCCTCTTCCTCTGAAGCTGAAGAGGAAGTTGAGGCCAATGGCAATAAAGACAAGGAAAATGAGGGAGAAAGTGAGGGAGAAAGTGAAGAGGATACTGAGGAAACCACTGAGGAGTGGAACCAACCAGTGCCAAGGGTGAGGAAAGTGATGATGAAGAGGATGAAACAGATGATGAAGATGAGGAGACTAGTTTTGAATAATGAATGACTTTAAGTTAACTATTTTATTCTGCATATTCGAGGAGCTCTTTCTATTGAGTTAGACTCTTTCTTGTTGGATGACTATAATAATAATGACTAATCTCTATTTAATCTTTTACCTTTCATTTTTGTTGTGTTGAACTTTGCTGATCCAGGTGCTATCCTGCGAATGCAACTGGTCCCATAACTTTCCTTGGCGAACTTCATCGATATAGATGATCGATATTCTGCTAGCTATGCAATTGGTCCATCACCTGTTTAATCCCAGGAAGTCTCAGTTCCTTTTCTTTTTATTTTTTTTTATCTCTTTATTTCTCATTACGTTCTTGAATGATAAAGACATTGGGGACAATGTCTCAATCTAAGTGTGGGGAAGAGGATACTAAAGAAATTTGATAAGGGTTGTGCTGAATTGTATGAGTCATTCAAAAATTTCCCCTAATTTTTGTTTTCCTCTTTTTGCTTGATAATCGAATTTTGAAATCACGATTGCAAATTACATAGTATTGTAGCATTTAGTGAATGAATTCCTCTAAAAGAGTGTTGTGCATGTCACATTTGTCTTCTTTGGATCATTGATACTTAATCAAAGTTATGGGATAAAATCGTTGTGAAACTCAAAGATCTTGAGAGCCATTTAATCTTTCATGAAAGGTCAAATGAAATGATTCTCTTGGTAATCCTTCTTAAAAGATCTCTTTAAAGTAATAATTTAATGAAAGCATGTTATACTTGAAAAATAAAGGATTGGTTAGTATGGGCAGGCTTTAGTCCTTCTGAAGAGCGAAGTTTGACTCCGCTATTAACTAGTCAAAATAATAAGTTAAGGTAATAGAGGTTCGATGGGGTTCCTTTAAAACCTGGTCACCTAAGGTCGTCTGGCCTGGGATCGGCCGACCGAGGAAATTACCGTAATAAAATGAAATACCATAAAGGCAAAAGTTGAGAAGGTCTTGTAACTCGAGTAACTAAGCCCATAGGAATGCCCTCAATTGAGGGGATAACGTTCGTTAACTTGGGTGACGAGCCTAGGATTATCGGCTGAAAACTCGTTACATGGGTTGCAAGATTCTAAAAAAAAAAAAAAAAGGGATGAAACCAGTGTGAACCATTACAAAGAATAAAATCTTTGAAGAGATCAACCAAAAAGGAGGAGGAATCCAAGGGAAACATAAATGCAATGTATTTTCATTATTGATTGCTTCACTAAGAGAGATAATTGAGAAGATATTAGACTTTTTAATGGTGGTTGAAATGGACCACGTTTTCTTTTGCTTTGATTGATCTTGTGTTTAATTTTGATCAGGAAAGCCATTGTTAAAATGACAAGGGTAAAGATTGGTCTACTCTGATTAATCCTAGAAATTTGACTAAAGTATCTTTGTTACAATACTTTCATGATAAGGTGAGAAGCACACTCATTAGATTGAGGGATTGCATTGAGCTTTAAAGATTAAAATTCATAAATGCTAATATCTGAGTAGTTTTATTTGGTAACGACAATCATGATTAATGAGAAGTTTGATTAATGTTTTGTTTTGCTTGAGGACAAGCGAAGACTTAAGTGTGGGGAAGTTTGATAAGTCGCAAAATACCCTTATCTAGAGTAATGAAATTGTGCTTTATTGTTGAATTTTTAGATGATTTGTTGAAGAAAAGGATGCTTAATGGAATGAATGTCAATTTCAGGATTTCCTAGAGTATTTTGGAGCTAAGGCAAGGAGTTTTGAAGAGTCGGATCAAGTTTGGAAGGAATTGGATACAATACATGTGAGGAAAAGAATTCTGGAAAGTACACAAGCAAGATACATTCCCATGTACTTTGCTTGTGTATACTGAAGTGGATGTTTGGAAAGTACATGAGCAAAGTACACGCCCATGTACTTTGCTTGTGTATCTAAGTTTTGCTGCTGTTCAACGATGTTTCAAATACACAACCAATGTACACTCCCATGTACTTGCTCATGTATATTCACATAAGGACACTTGGAAGAAAGCATGAGATACACGAACGAGATACACTACTCGTGTATCCGCTCGTGTATGTATCCAACCCGAGTACATGTATAAATAGACCATTAGTTGCCCTAGAAACGAGGTTATTGATCACTCGTGAAATGTATATGTGAAACCGCTAGCAAGTATACTAGGTCGCAATCAAGTAATATATGATGAGTAAAGTATCGTTCCCTCGAGGACTAAAAAGATTACGAAACCTATAATAACTTATACTGATATTTAGGTAATTCAAACAGGAATCTTTTATATATTTAACTAAAGAAATTAAATTAAGTTCTATGCTAATGAGAATTATAAGATTCTTATAAATACTTCCAATTGAACAGTAGGAATTTAGAATTCACTCTAGTCATGCTAATCAAACTACCGTTAAGTTATTGAAATCAACTTATATGTGGTTATTCACGTGAGTTCAACATTTTAACCTCAAATCAATTAGTCCACTTTCGTATCTCTATTTAATAGAGGATTCTAATATACTCTCATACATTTTTCAATGCTATGATCGCCTTATGCTCTAATACAATTATCCTTAATCTCTTAGTGAATAATTAATTAGAACATAGCTTTAATCTCTATATGAACCCTAATTAAACCAATTAACGCCGCTTTCGCATTGTCTCATTAGTGTAATTAAGAATTCCTAACAAATCCTATCTCCACTTTCATATTGACTAGATTTCTAACAATCTAATCTTATCACAATTAAATTGAAATTATAGGAATTCATAACATGAATACTCCACATATATGTCAATCTCATAACCAAACTACATTGATCATTTTAGCAAACTAGGGCTTCATCCACTATTCCCACAAATGAAATTAGCCAGCCATACAATAGATAACAACAAGACAAAATTCAATGAAAAATGTTAAAGAATCCATTAAAGACATAAAAACCAATTCACAGAAATGCAAAATATGATTAGGATAAGAAGTCACCAATATGTAGCAAATCTAGAAATAAGATCCTAAAACAACTCTTCAAAGATTTTTTACTTGATCTCAATTGATGGAAGTCCAATTGAATTCAATCTTAAATTTCCTTGTAAAAAGCTAAAGTTTCTCAAAATAAAGTTCTTAAAGTCTAAAGTCTACTCTCCTCTCCTCGGTCGTTCTTTTTTTATTTTCTCACCCCTCCTTTTATGCTCTGTAGAAATGTACAAATTGCACAAGAATATGAAAAGTCGGCGGTCCACCACATGAGGCACAACCGTGTGTAATGTGGTTGTTACTGCCACCACATAAACCACGGCCGTGGGATAACTCCATAAGCTTCTCGGCATTTTCTTCTTTCCTTCTTCTTTTAGGCACGACCGTATCTCAGGGGGTAAACATACCCACCACATGAAGAATGGCCATAGGCTATCCCCTTAAGCCTCTCGTCCTTTGTTTTTCTTTAATAATTGTGAAAAGGAAAAACACTACATAAGGCACGGCCATATCTCATCCCTTACTTGTGATTTCTTCATGTTTTGCATCATGTACACTTCAAGTCCATTAATCCCTAATATATCAACATAAATGCAATTTAAGTATCTTTTTATTGGAAATTTCTAATAATTGACAATAATATATATACCAATCATAAGATACAACATGATAAAATATGCCTTTATCAACTCCCCCATACTTGAAGTTCTGCTTATCCTCAAGTAATTAATAATCTGTCAAATGAGAATACAAAATTTTCTTTCCTCATAATTAATTTGAAAAGATGGTGCCTATCACTCTAACTAAACTGACAACAAGTAACTGGTATACTTAGAAAAAATTGAGTAGTTAATCTGGAAAGACTAACTTTTATTCCTAATGTTCAACCACCGAATTCTTATTTCAAAATATAAATTCTCAGTCCAATAAAGCAAAACACTCATTTAAACTTCAAAAGCAACTAGCAAGTATAAAATCTCTTTAATTGCTTATCTGAATGAGATAACACAAAGTTAAAGCATATGGTATCCACTCTTCCACTAGATTTTTTTCCTTTTTATAATAGTCTTATTTCATTCTTTATTTTATTTTATTTTTTTATTTGCTCATATTGACAGTGGAGTTTGACTTCACTCTTCTAAGGGACTAAAGCCTGCCCATATCAACTGGCTTTTATTAATATATTAAAATTTTGCCTTTCCGTCCTTCATGTTATTGTGAGTTCATTGAGTCGGCACATCCCGAGCTCATCACCAAAGTGACTAGGTTTTAAAGGGACCCCTACGAACTCTTCCTCACACTAACATTTAAGTTAGGATACTCTTAACTCACTTACCTGAGTCATTGGAGTAAAGGCTCTAAATATTTTATTTTATTTATTAATTTTTTTTTTATATTAGTTAGGACTATTTTTATAAGGAATCACTAAGTAAAAAGTTTCCTTAACCTCTTTTTCTAAGAGTTAAAATATTCTCAAAGCACTTCAAAAGACAGAATACAAGCTTAATTCACTTAGAAGTAAATTTGCTTGTTTTGCACTAAAGGACTCGACCTACTTTCGAACTTTAAATTCAAGAGTCTAAACAAAAGGTCAAAATTTTCCTTAAAGATTTCATTACTAAATTTGATCTAAGTAAACCAATTACAACAGCTAATGAGTAAGGCACCAAATCAAATCAATTAGATAAAAGAAAATTTATACCATATTTCCAGATCATATTAGACTTTTCCAATACAATAGTTCAAGATAATGGTGAAGTATAATTGTCCAAAATATTCATTCCACACAAATTAACATCAACAGACATCAAAATTATCATAAATAATGGCCTATTTTATTTTTCCTTCCCCCACACTTAATTCAGACAATGTCTCTATTTTCTTTCCTAATTACAAAAGAAAATTGATTAAACCATAAAAGTACTTTGGGAATAACGAAACTTCCCTGAGATGAAACTGTAGCAAAGTCTCTAGAATATTTCATCATGAAAGTACCATTGCTTTTCCATATGAACTGCACATTTTTCCTTTAGTTCCTGACGTTAGAATAAAGAAACATAAAGAGACAAAATAGATCAAGAATATTCACAGTTTAACATCACCTATAGTGTTTAAGGAATTATTACAGTTCCAACAGAAAATAAAATAAAAGTAATCGACAAGTTTTTTTTTTTTTTCACACACGGTCATGGTGTAAGGGGTGAGTCAATCCGTAATTTGCACATTACCGTGACACGACCGTATGACTTGTGGTGGATTTAGGGCCACCACATGAACCACAGCCGTATCTCATCCTCCTAAAATCTTCAGCCGAATTTTTTTTTTATTTTTTTATTTAAAAAAATAAAATTAATTTACAAAAATCTTTAATCATGGGCTGCCTCCCATGAAGCGCTTGTTTTATAGTCATCAACCTGACTATCAGGGTTAGCTTACATCAAGGAGTTTAAACAACTCCTCCATCACCATCGTTTTCAGATTAGGATTCCAAGCTTCCTTCCATGGTATGGTGCCCTTCTTTTCAGCTTCCACCAATGTTTTGTAGGTGGATATCAATAAACTTACCTGCTGGATGTCTGCCCTTGACCATCCCAAGATTTCCCTATGTTCATCCAACTGGCCTTGAATCTGCTACTGCAATTCTCTTGTCATAGGCACTGGATTAATGTGAGGCCATAGATTTCCTAAATTCAGACACTCATAATCAAACAATTGATTAGAAAAGACATTAGGTTCAAGTGTCTGCATGGGCATTAGTGTCGACACTGGTGGCTTCTCATAGTGGTCTGTCTTCTCAAAAGCAACAACATTTTCAGTCTAGGGTACTTGCTCACAACCTTTGTTTTCTTGCTCATCCTCACCCCCCCCCCCCCCCCCCCCCAATCATCTATCTCATTCAAGACAGCTTCAAGAGTGGTTTGCCCTACATCTTCCTCCACATCATTGTTAGTAATTTCACCCTCAGCAGATATGTCAGAATACCTTGCTTTCTCATTAGACAAAAACACAGGATCATACATATCAAATGTTACCTGGTCATCTAGTGCTCTAAGGGTGAGCTTACCTTATCCTACATCAATTAGAGCTTGACGTGTAGCTAGGAATGGTCTACCCAGAATGAGTGGAATGTCATCATCTTCTTCCACATCCAGTATGACAAAGTCCACTGGAAATATGAATTTATCGACCTTGACTAAGACATCCTCTACTGTACCTTTGGAAAACCTTAAGCTCTTATCAGCTAGCTGCACAGTGATTGGTCTCCTCTTGCACTTTTGTGGCTCTATTCCGAGCTTCCTAAAAACTAAAAGTGGCATTAAATTAATACTTGCACCAGAATCAATCAAAACATTCTCAAAATCAATATTACCAATGGTGCAAGGGATACTGAAACTTCCCTGATCTTTCAGCTTTCTAGGTAGCTGAGCAGATTTCTTCTCTATGACAGCTGAACTCTCGCCAAGAAGCATTACTTTCTCAACACTCTCCATGAATCTTTTATTAGAGAGCAGCTCTTTCATGAATTTGGCATAGGATGGAATTTGCTTCAAGGCCTCTAAGAGAGGTATATTAATTTGAAGCCCCTTAAATATGTCACAAAACCTAGCAAACTGGGCTTTCAACTCCCTCTGCTTGAGTCTTCTTGGGAAAGGGATAGGTGGAACATAAGGCTGCAACACTGGTGCTTTGGATGTGAGTTCCTCTTCCTTCTGCTTACCTTTCTCTGGACCTTTCTCTTGAATTTTTACCTGCCTTTTAGCTTTCTTCACTTCCTTACCACTCCTTAGCATGATGGCATTGACATGATGGGTGTTCTCCTCAATTTTGCTAGGTAAAAACCCTGAGGGTCTAGTACTTAGCTGCTGTGCAATTTGACCAAGTTGACCCTCCAAGTTTCTGATAGAAGCTTGTTGGTTTTACAGGAGGGTGTAAGTCTTTTGCATGTAGCTCCTCATGAGCTCTTTATTCTTGACTGACTTTGCTGAGGAGGAGGAATCTGAGTAGGGACTTGTTTTTGAAATCCAGGTGGTGGGTTTTGTACGTTGTTCTCATTCCTCCATGAGAAGTTTGGACAATTTCGCCAACCTAGATTGTAAGTGTTGGAATAAGGCCCTTGATTAGCTCTTTGAAAATTGTTGGCATAGTTGAGTTGCTCTTTATTGGATGATGCTGGAAAGTTTCCCAATGGACATTCCAAAGAGGGGTGTGGTCCTAAACACAAGTCACAACTAGCAAGCAAGTTAGTATTAACTGATTGAGAAGAAGAAAGTTTGCTTACTTGAGTAGTGAGAGTTGCCAACTGAGCTGAAATAGAATCGATATCAGTAACTGATGCAGCTCTTGATTTCCCTCTCTCAGGTTGCCAATTATGTGCACTAGATGCCATTTCTTCAATTAAAGCACTGGCTTCAGTGTATGTTTTACCCATCAATGTACCTCCAACTGCAGCATCTACCAATGACCTCATAGTGTCATCTAAACTAAGATAAAATACCTCAATCAAGAGATTATCAGGTAGGCCATGGTGTGGACACTTCCGGATTGTTTCCTTAAATCGTTCCCATGCCTCATATAATGATTCACCATTGAACTTGGAAAAGTTGGTGATATCATTTCTTAATTTGGCAGTACGTGATGGTGGGAAAAATCTTCTAAGAAACATTTATTGAAGTTCAGCCCATGTGGTAATAGAATCTTAGGGTAAGAAATTATACCAAGCTCTTACCTTATCCTTTAATGAGAAAGGAAAAAGTTGCAGTCTTATGGCATCATCAGAAACACCATTCATCTTTATCAAGTTAGAGTACTCAAGGAATCCTGCTATGTGCTCATTAGGGCTCTCATGTGTATATCCACCAAACTGCTTGGATTGCACCATCTGTATAAGTGCCGGCTTCAGCTCAAAAGTGTTGGCCTGAACAGCTGGCCTTCTAATTGCTGGTCCTTGAACAGTTGGGACTGAAAAATCGCGAAGTGCTCGTGGGGCAGCCCGAATAGGAAGATTGTTATTGTCATCTGCCATGATTTCCTCTTGATTCTCTCCTCCCTATCTATTATCTCTTCTCAAACGATGTATAGTACGCTCTATCTCAGGATCTAGGTGCAGAAGTTCAAGACTCCTACTCCTTTGCATGCACACCCGTAGAAAAGACAGAAAAGTAAAGACACACTATCAACAAAATAAAATGCACCTAAATTACCAACAAAGCTATAAAGTCTAATATCTTATAGTCCTCGACAACGGCGCCAAAAACTTGATCACTTGTGAAATGTATAAGTGAAACCACTAGCAAGTATACTAGGTCGCAATCAAGTAATATATGATGAGTAGAGTATCGTTCCCTCGAGGACTAAAAAGATTACCAAACCTATAATAACTTATACTGATATTTAGGTAATTCAAACAGGAATCTTTTATATATTTAACTAAAGAAATTAAATTAAGTTCTATGCTAATGAGAATTATAAGATTCTTATAAATACTTCCAATTGAATAGTAGGGATTTAGAATTCACCCTAGTCATGCTAATCAAACTACCGTTAAGTTATTGAAATCAACTTATATGCGGTTATTCACGTGAGTTCAACATTTTAAATCTCAAATCAATTAGTCCACTTTCGTATCTCTATTTAACAGAGGATTCTAATATACTCTCATACATTTTTCAATGCTATGATCGCCTTATGCTCTAATACAATTATCCCTAATCTCTTAGTGAATAATTAATTAGAACATAGCTTTAATCTCTATATGAACCCTAATTAAACCAATTAACGCCGCTTTCACATTGTCTCATTAGTCTAATTAAGAATTCCTAACAAATCCTATCTCTACTTTCGTATTGACTGGATTTCTAACAATCTAATCTTATCACAATTAAATTGAAATTATAGGAATTCACAACATGAATACTCCACATATATGTCAATCTCATAACCAAACTACACTGATCATTTTAGCAAACTAGGGCTTCATCCACTATTCCCACAAATGAAATTAGCCAACCATACAATAGATAACAACAAGACAAAATTCAATGAAAAATGTTAAAGAATCTATTAAAGACATAAAAACCAATTCACAGAAATGCAAATATATGATTAGGATAAGAAGTCTCCAATATGTAGCAAATCTGGAAATAAGATCCTAAAACAACTCTTCAGAGATTTCTGACTTGATCTCAATTGATGGAAGTCTAATTGAATTCAATCTTCAATTCCCTTGTAAAAAGCTAAAGTTTCTCAAAATAAAGTTCTCAAAGTCTAAAGTCTACTCTCCTTTCCCCGGTCGTTCTTTTTTTTTTTCTCACCCCTCCTTTTATGCTCTGCAGAAACGTACAAATTGCACAAGAATATGAAAAGTCGGCGGTCCACCACATGAGGCACGGTCGTGTGTAATGTGGTTGTTACTGCCACCACATAAACCACGGCCGTGGGATAACTCCATAAGCTTCTCGGCATTTTCTTCTTTCCTTCTTCTTTTAGGCACGACCGTGTCTTAGGGGGTAAACACACCCACCACATGAAGAACGGCCATGGGCTATCCCCTTAAGCCTCTCATCCTTTGTTTTTCTTTAATAATTGTAGAAAGAAAAAACACTACATAAGGCACGGCCATGTCTCATCCCTTGCTTGTGATTTCTTCATGTTTTGCATCACGTACATCTTCAAGTCCATTAATCCCTAAGATATTAACATAAATGCAATTTAAGTACCTTTTTATTGGAAATTTCTAATAATTGACAACAATATATATACCAATCACAAGATACAACATGATAAAATTTGCCTTTATCAGTTATGGATTTTGTACTTGCTCTTACTCTCATAACAGTAAAGGAAAGAAGATTCTGTCATTTCAAAAGGAGATTGAAGACCCACGAAGAAGAAGATTCTATCTTTAAGGGTTGTGACTATGAATTTTATTTATTCTTCTCGTAATTGTATTTCTTTTGTTCAATTTATGGAGGAGTAGACTCTAAATCTAGATTTTGTTCGAAACTTCTCTGTCATGTGATGAAGATTCGGCCTTTAATGCGAAGTTGTTGACTTTCTTATGATTAATTGCATGCCCTTCAATTGTTTCTTAGATTCATAGATCCGGAATATGAATTTATGCATGATATCATATTAGTTAATTGAGAAATTGCTCTTATGATTAGATTTAATGCAATTAATGAGATATGATTGTTCTTCTAGAGATAGGAAACAAGAATCTTCTGTCTACATCAATTATTTTGATGCGAATTCATGTGCTTTATGCAATTCTAGGTTGCTATTAACTAAGGAGAGATCCTATTTGATAAACCGAGGAATAGATAGGTTAATATACTTGAGAAAGTAGTTAACTTGACTAGAGAATTCGACAGTATAAGAAGTCAACTACGCCAATCTTCATAAATCTAATGAATTACATGATCGAGAAGGAGTAGAATAAGATCTAGGTTGCTTTTGTTAATTGATAAATCTTCAGAACCATTGTTGTTAGTGAGTTATTAGTTTTAAGATTAGAGTAATTAAGTTTCAACCAACATATTTAAGCATCAGTTAGATAATAGGAACGAAGTTAGTACTAGTAGTTGTTGTATCTCTATGGGACGACCCTGTACTTGACACTATATTACGTCCACGGTAGGTACACTTGCCTATTGCAACGTAGTTAGAATTAGGAATAGGCATTATAAATATTAAAACTACGATTGGCAACGATCATAAGTAAAAAAAAAAAAACGCTTCCCACTACCAGTTAGTTAGCCTACAATGGGGCACTTTCCTAAATGTCCTCTCTCAGGGTAGCAAGTCTAAGGAAGATGCTTCCCACTATCAATCAGTTAGCCTACAATGGGGTACTTTCCTAAATATCCCTATTACAATTGTTATTATAGTAAAACGCTTCCTATCATCGATTAGTCAGCTCATAAGAGCACTTTTCTAAATAATCATTTTTTTTAAGGTCGCTAGTCTTGTAAGACACTTCCTATTATCAATTGACTAGCTCATAAGAGCACTTTCCTAAGAAATATCTTCTTTACGATCGCTAATCTTGTAAGATGCTTCTTATTATCAATTAGTTCACTCACAATAACACATTCCTAAACAATCTCTATTTAAGGTTGATATGCTTCCTATCATTGACTAGTTAGCCCATATAGCACTTTTCTAGATGATATTTTACTCTAGGTTGCTAGTCCGTTGAGATGCTTCTGGTTTAAGACCACTCCCCAAGTAGTATTAATCATCATAAAGTGATCATCTTTTTACAACACGGGATCATTAGCTCATGGAGAATTTTCCCTACTCAAACAAATAATTAAATAATTCCCTACTAGAACTAGGTTCAGATAGCCAGCTAACTATGGTGTTATCCATTCGGTCTATCAGCCAAAAATGGTGTCTTTGTAGTTAAGTTTTCAAACTTTACTATAAAGAGGGGTAGCTGTAAATATCCCATTTTTGCCCTTTAATCACAATAATGTTTCATTTTTAATTTTTTTTCGATTTTTCTTCTATTTTTCATAAATGAAGGAAAAATAATAATAAAAAAAATAAATGGGAATAATACACCAATTTTGGAAAATGAAGGTAGAAATAATAAAAAAGATGTCAAGGAAATTTTATAAAATTTTAGAATTTTAAAATAATATAAAATTAATAAAAATGCCACACGTATATACAATTTGCGTGTTAAATAAAATCGAGATTTGGGCTAGCACAACTAGCTCGTGTATTGGCCTGGAACATGCAGTGAAGGGGTGCGATCATGGGTTCAAATCCCACTGGAGGCACTTTGTGCCATTTTCTTCTTTTTTTTTCCCTTCTAGCTACCACGTGGCAGCACATGATTGGCCAGAACAAGCACATGCAAGTCGCGTGATCTTCTCCTTCCTCTAGATAGCAACAACAACATTGGAAATGAAAAAAAAAAAAAGGAAGAAAAGCTCACTGATAAACGCGAATCAAACGTAATCAAACTAATTTTTTCTATCATCATCCATCCGTAATAGAAAGAAGTAAGATAAATCATGAAAAACAACTAAATCTATAAGGATCGATTCAAATAAAAAAAAAGGGATAAGCATAGATTCCAACCGTGAGCCCGATACAAGCTTATCAAGAGGGATTTTGTGAGTCTATAAATAGGACTCGACTTGCTAGAAGAAAGCAAGAAGAACATAGGAGAAACCACCTTGCCGGAGTTCTTCCTCTCTCTCTTTCTCTCAAACCCTCCCCGAATCACCACATTCGCAATCAGTATCCAGGTCAGTCAAATTTTTTATTTTATTTATTTATTTGTTTATTTTTTTATTATTTATTATTATAATAAATAAGAAAAAATATAAATATATATGAGAAAAAATATTTTTTTTAGAATATTGATTAGATTTAGAGTTTTTAATAAATAAATAAATGTGACTATTATGGTGATAAAATATATAATAAAATAAAAAATATAAATAAATAAAAAAATAAAAATACTAAATAATAATGAATTTTGTCTTATTTCCTATCACTTAGAAAAATTCCTTTTCAAAATAAATTAAAAATTAATTTTTCTTAAATAAGAAGTTTGATATTTTAGAAAAAAAGAAAATATTAAAGCTTAGGCTTACAAATTTTTGGAAATCTTTAAATTGATAATAAATGTAAACCGAACATGTTTTCATAATTAAAATTAATTAACCCACTAAAGTTTTATAAAAAGTGAACTACGACCTATTTGATCCTGAATAGTGGGTACGTAGGCACCCTTATGGGGTAACTCTAAAAAGAATAAAAAAATCATTTTTCAAATCGTTATTAGTATAATTTTTAACATCTTCTTTTTTATAAGAGAAAATATATATATAAAAAAGATATCAGAACATGTCCCAGATTTCAAAAGGATAAGGTGATAACTTTAGAGTTTTAATAGGATAGCTCTCGAGTAAAGAATCTCTGGTTTTTCTTTCTTCTTCTTTTTTTTTTTTCTAAAAATAAAAGAGAAGATTTCGTTGACTAGTTGTCTAAGTTAGAATTAATCCGCTTAATTAGTTCTAATTCAATAATTTTTCCCAATTCTAGTTGGGTGGTGATTCTAAACAAATAATAAGATTCCTAATTTAAGTTGAGGATTTATATTGGGTGAGCAAAAGATCTAATATGAATCGGATTAGGAATCTAACAAAAAATTAAAAAATTAGACTTAACAGACCTCATGACATTAGGATTTGTAAAAGTTAATTTTATTGTTGTATTTTTTGTATTAAATATGTAAGTATTTTATAGATTTATTTATAACTTTTTAATCGATAAACAAGTTCAACCTAGATATGAGACATACGGGTTGGATAATGGATTTAGGTTTTTATACATAATTAATAAATAGGTTATATCACAGATTAAGATTTTATGAACATAAACCCATTTAAATATGGATACAAAATATATATTAGTAACACAAATAACCAACTCTACTTTTAGATAATACCAATAATCATAATTTGAGCAATGCGTTTTATAAAGAAAAAAAAACTATTTAATAATTGAAAAAGAATTACACTATAGCCATAGTTGAATATTCAGTATAGCGAATCCGTAGCATAATTATAAAAGCACCCATCTACGTGTAAGTGGAAAACATTGTACGATTTGACAGTCTAATAGATCAAAATGCCAACCATTCAATATTTCATAATGTATCAAATGTCACCACCCAAATCCCTCCAATTGTTAAATATAATTGTCGTCATCGTCATCATCTTCTTCTTCTTCTTGTATGATTTGGCGCTTATTATAAGTGTCAAATTTGAAGGTAAAGTCTTCATAGTTTGCTTTCAAAAGTTCCCCTAAATTTCTCCTTGAGAATATCTCTATTTCTTTCATCATGGATTACTACTCAATTTGACACAATTTCATCTTGCACTGTACTCAGTTCGATGATTTGCCTTATTGCGGTCGTTCTTTTCCAAGCATTGTAAACCACGATATATCCCTTTTATGTTAAGCAATATGGTACAGGTTTCTAGTACCTTCAACTGCCTAATGATAAAATGAACTTTGTGATGAAATTGTTACCATTGAGTTTTTCCTCATTCAACTTAGCAGTGATATTTATAAAATGGACACCAGTTTCAAGTAACTCTATAATTTATATAAACAAATAAAATAAAATTAGTGCAACACATAAAATTACATGCATAGAAAACATATTAAATTAAATGACAATTTCATAAACAATGCACAATTGAAAATTCGTTAGACTCTTAATTATTAACCATATTCAGACATTTAATAGTCAACATACATATCATAATTTTGTGCAAAGAGTATATGTAAACTTTTCTTAGGAATTTATTAATCCAAAGCCCCCACTTATGCAAATGGTTATGAATAAAAACCATACTAACAACATACTCATAAAATAAATCAAGAGAACAAAAAAAAAATTCTTAACAAAATTCTGTCAGCTTGTATCTTTCGACCCAAAACATTATCATGCTAGTGACATATTTAACTTAATATGTCAACACATTAACATTTATTTTCCTACACTAGCAATTTAGGATCCAATCCGTGAAACCTGAACATGACATAACATGATTATAATTGGGTTCGAGTTGACCAAAATTAACTCTAATAATGAATGGAGACTTGAAATCAATAAGTTAGAATTTGTATTCGGGTTTGAGTCTAACATGTGGATCTTTTATGGACCAATTTATTAAACATAAGTAAAAGTAATCAAATTATTTCACTTTTTACTCTTCTTTATATCTATCTCTTTCTTAGTTTCTCTCGGAAATAACACAATATAAGTAAAATCAATCAGACTGTTTCACTTTTGAGGTAAAAATCTCTTTCTTAATTTCATTTATTCTCTTGTTGACTCATCTTCACATAACCCTATCATTTATTCTCTTTCAAATCATTTCACTTCTTAGGTAAAAATCTTATTTCACTTAACATTCATCCCTAAAATTACTGCTTTTCTCTTTCTAGTTCTAGGCCTAAACCTATGGAGTTATTAGATTATGATTTGGTTTTGCTTTGTTGTTTTTCACGTCAAATACCTAATTGAGATATTAGAGGGAAGAAAGTTAACTATAGTGATATATATTATGGTAGGAGATTGTATCACTACGGTCAAGTATTTTAATAATATGACTAAAGTGCCAGAAGTCTTGTAAATGTGCATCATATGTGAGCAAATTAATGAAAAATTTTGATTCTTTTATGATGGAGTAATGAGAACATATGAGATAAACGTGATGAAGATGCAGAGTAGCTGTATATGTTTTCAAGTTTAGGTCTTGAAATGAAGGAAGCGGATTGCTTTATTTCTAATTTTTGGTTACTTGTTGGGTTGGTGTAGAACTTAACACAAAATGCTTTATATGTGCAAAACTCTCATAGTTTTTCTTTTCTTAATGAAAAGGAAAAAGTGAAATCTAAATCCTTGGTTTTCACACCAATCTTAATTCAATCGAATCTCAATGATAGAAGATATTAGTTGATTGCTAAAAGAGAGCAACTATTGGTAATTTATTTTGTTGTCAACTTCTAAAAGTGCTGAGATGGTAGAAAAAGCACATGTGAAATGACTTTAGAAGGAATTTAGAGTACCTTGTAAAGTATGCTATCAATTCTTTCTTTTAAAAGTCTATTATCTTTGTCCTTTTAATTTTACTAAGTGCACCTTTTAAATGGTAGAGCACTATTTTACCTTGTAAACGTTTCTTTGTCATTGGAAAAGCATTCAATTGCTATATTTAATGGTTCTAGCTTTATATATATTCTTTAGATTTATTTTGGTTGTATATATGTGATAAAGCTACTTTTACAGCAAGTTTCTCTTTTTAGTAAATGTGGTGTTTAAGCATTGTTTTATGAGAAGCTAAAAGCTTGGGGTTAAAACAAACAAAAGTGCAATGGACATGGGAAGTATTTGCAAAAGTTAATCTTTAAGATCTCATGACATTAGGATTTGTAAAAGTTAATTTTATTGTTGTATTTTTTGTATTGAATATGTAAGTATTTTATAGATTTATTTATAACTTTTTAATCGATAAACAAGTTCAACCTAGATATGAGACACACAAGTTGGATAACAGATTTAGGTTTTTATACATGATTAATAAATAGGTTATATCACAGGTTAAGATTTTATGAATATAAACCTATTTAAATATGGATACAAAATATATATTGGTAACACAAATAACCAACTCTACTTTTAGATAATACCAATAATCATAATTTGAGCAATGCATTTTATAAAAGAAAAAAAAACACTATTTAATAATTGAAAAAGAATTACACTGTAGCCATAGTTGAATCTTCAGTATAGCGGATGCGTAGCATAATTATGAAAGCACCCATCTACATGCAAGTGGAAAACAATGTACGATTTAACAGTCTAATAGATCCAAATGCCAACCATTCAATATTTCATAATGTATCAAATGTCACCATCCAAATCCCTCCAATTATTGAACATAACTGTGGTCGCCGTCTTCGTCTTCGTCTTCTTCTTCTTATTTATTAATCATGTCCCTGTTAACAATCTTAAGAGAAGCTTGCGCACACAAGGGTTTAATGTCAAAAAGTTTTAGGGAATAGATCTTTTGTGCAAATCCTCATCGACATTTACCTTTTTAATGAAAAAATAAATTTGAAAATTTAAACATAATGTATACTAAAACTAGAAATATCAATTGAAAATCAAGATTTGCCTTGAAGCGTTGCAACTATGTGAAATTCTAAAAAACAAGTTATGATTTTTTAAATGAGGATTGTTGGTTTAATTGAAATCGAGTAAACGTCAAAATTTTGGACTTCATCAATCTTGCATTAAGTCAATAGTTGCAACTGGTTAACTTTAAAAATCATTATTATATGTGATCATACGCAAATAATGAGTAATTTCTGTATATTAACAGTGAACATGCCATTTTATCAAAAAATAAATAAAAGAAATATTTTACCCTTAAATTATTTGACATTGAATGCAACTTTTGAAATGCCAGAACGTGCATTCTAGTTCTATACACATGTAAATTATAATTAACTAATGGCCTCGGATGAAATGATGCGAGTAGGATTTGTCTAGCTCGAAACTCTTAGCCGGCAATGGATCAGTGTTCTTGTCCTTTTCTTCCTAGAATATAATATGCGTCTTATCATAATAAATATCCGTAATGCATGATTACAAGTTTTATTCATATGCATGTATGCATATTTTACGAGAGCTGGATCTTTTTGAATGAAATTGTGCTTTTAGAAAATATCTAGAAGACATGATTTCAATTTTTAGGGAAATCGGTGGTCTTGCCTACTCATTTTTATGGGACTAGTCCTTGATTTTTAGTTAGTTGGGGGACAACCAGGCCTTCCAATTTTTGCCAATATTTATATAAAAACTTTCAAAAAGTTATATTTTTTATATTAGAGCATACCAAAAAATGGAAAAACTTTCGAAACTGTATTAGTTGTCTTCTGGCACGTTACGGAGGATGTAAAAGGAAGTAACGAATCAGCAAATAGCAATTACAAGTAAATACCCAATTTCATAGATGTACTTGTAGGACGCTTCCTATTGATATACACGAATCAGCAAATAGCAATTACAAGTAAATACCCAATTTCAGCGCACCACCAAGTTGGTCTGGCCGTTTTTGGGGACGAACTGGTTGCAGTTTTGATGCTTCAGGACAAGGCAAATGCCTCACCGGAGACTGTGGCGCACTCAAGTGCTCCGGCAGTGGCACGCCACCTGTTACTCTGGCGGAGTTTACAGTTGGCAGCGCAGCTAGCGAGAAGGAGTTCTACGACGTCAGCTTAGTGGACGGTTACAACGTAAAAATGTCGATTAAACCAATTGGTGGGACCGGGGATTGTCAACATGCAGGTTGTACATCGGATTTGAATTCGGTTTGTCCCTAGGAGCTCCAAGTATCGGATCCGGCTTCGGGTTCGGTGGTGGCGTGCAAGAGTGCTTGCCTGGCGTTTAACAAGCCCGAGTACTGTTGCACCGGAGTCTATTCGACTCCCCGAACATGCAAGCCAACACAGTCCTCTCAGCTGTTTAAGAATGCCTGCCCAACTGCTTATAGTTATGCCTACGATGATCCTTCAAGTACTTGCACATGTTCCGGGGCGGATTATTTGATGACCTTTTGCCCACAGGAATTATAGCATGATTTTTAGGATGTTTTATTTAGTTTTAGTAATTGGGGAGGTTGTTCAGTGGGATAATAAATTGTGCTTCTTGTTCTCCTATTATGAGGGGTTGGATCTTCTTCATCCATATTACGTATCCTATCTGTATTATGCGGTATGGAAAATAAAATAATTGGATCTATACGCGAGTTCAAGAAATGAAAAATAAAAGTATGGAATTTGCCAAGGTAAAGTCTTTTAATGTTCGAAAAAGAGTTTGTTTAAATATGCAAGAATTGTTAGCATAAATTACTTGTATTTATAATCCCATTTTGGCTCATTATTACGAAGTGTTTTAGCTCCGACTTCTGATTTGACATCAATCTTTGAATGGTAAGAATATTTTTAAAAATAAAAGGATATATACAGAAAAAATACAAACTACAAATTGTAAAGTAGTCTTGACAACTTTTTAAGGTACTCCACATAACAAAACCAATTATATTATATTTAGTTTGCAAAATGCATGTAGTATTAGATAAATAGATAAATAAAAATATTTCTTTCTCTCCCCTTTAGTGATATAACATCTTTAGATAAGTTATGTGAAAGAGTCTTATAGCTAGGTAAACAATAGAGATTGCTCCTTTCTTTCCCCTTAGTAATGGATTTATGGAGTTCAAAATCTAGCACATGAACTTAGACTAACCACTAATTTATAAGAGAAATAAGAACAAAAAAAAAAAACGATAAAAATTTCCCAACCCTTTATAAGAACACATAAAGAATACCTTCTTACTCAAAAACACATCTTATATTCATGTATAGATCATAATGCAGAGGAATCTACTAAAATAATATTTTTTTTTTTAATTCATAAAATAGGGTACCAAAAAAAAATTCCAAAAAATGGGTCTTGAAATTACAAATCCAAAACACGCCTTCAATACACGATACACCTCCTTATACAATTAGTCCCACCGTCGAAAAGAGTTCGTTAAATATATACTGTTCACATGTCCACTATAAGCTTACAACTTGCAAACCTAAAAAAAAAAAAAATGCATGTAAACTTCCTTTAATAGAGTCATTGACATTATAGTATATGAAATTAATAATACAAACATAAAAATAGAACACATTCATTCTTATTTTTCCTTCTACAAACTCCATTTCTTCATTTATTTTTCTCTTTTGCATGAAGAAGGTCTTCTATAGCTACGAAACAATGGGATTTAAATGAGTCCGTGGAGATCTACCATTTCCTCAATGAAAAAACTTAATTAATCTATATTTTGGTATGTATTTTGATAAAAAGTTGAGGTTTTTTTTTATTACTGTGATAGTTTTCATTATTTGACAAACTTTTACCATGATTCTTTGTAATGTTATGTTTTTTAGAAAATATTAGTACTTGTTGTTAGTTTATAGTGTGTTAGACAAGATTTACATAGATCTTGCGATATGTAATATGTAGTAGTTAATTTTTCTGTTAGTATGGGAACAAGATCAACATTATGCTGATAAAAAATTTCATATTAAATTTAAATGTCAAATTTATGGTTTATTATCTATATTGTTAAAAAAAAAATTGTAATTGAATAATCCTTAAAAAAAAAACTTTTAATTTTTTTTTATAAAATAATCTTTATTGTGGTCTTATGTAAAATTGCCAATTTTTCTAAAAAAAATTCTAAAGTAAAAATTAAAATTGAAACATAATATTTTTTTTCTTACATGGCAAGAAAAAGATCAATGTTTTGCATTGTCAATTTTTAAAAAAGTGATATTATCTGTTTTTTGTCGAATAGTTGATAATTTATTTATATTGTGGATAAGATAACAATGGATGACTACATCAAATTGATGATCTACGCATTTGGAAATATTATGGGTGGTAACGAAGGGCCAAAATATGACAGGGATTTGATTAAGAAGTTGAAAATGAAGAAGAATGTGAATTACACCGAATTCTTATATAGAATATGCTTGAATATTGGAGTCAATCCAACTGAAGTGGAGGGTTAAGATAATTCACAAGCATCCTATTTTCCATGGGGATAATACAATTTATACCTTGATAGTAATTAGAGATGAGGATAATGTTGAAAATTTGATTGAAATAGTTGAATTTCTTAGAGATCATGGCATACAACAGTTGTATGTTAGAATTTCTAAAGATTTTGGGGGTCCCTCCGAATAGCAGACATTTCAAGAAAGTAGATACCCCGCATTCCTCACATAACATGGAAGAAATGCCTCTAAAGCCATTGACATTTGAAGTATTTATCCTAACCCTCATGGAAGAGGCACCATTGAATGATGAAGATGAAATAGATAGAGCAGTTACTCCAATATTACAATGACCAGACACACATGATCCCTACATGGTGTGTTTAGGAGTGGAAACTACAATAGACACTGATGTTAGAATAGGTCTTGAGGAGGAAAGTTTCAACTATGAGGAAAACTCTAAGGAGGAAGATGAGGAAAGTGAAATTGAAGGAGATGATACAGTTTAGGGGATCCTCCAATCGCACTTGAGTTCCTCCAGATAAGCAATGTATCAGCCAAGTTTGGCTAAACCACTCAGTATGGTAGTTAGTGATCCTGTTCCCTATTACAATGTTGATGGTGATGAAAATTAAATCTATTTCGAGGAGGAGCAAAATGTAATGTGGAGTGATTCGAGTAGCAGTGGCAAGTTCTATAAAGGCATGAGATTTAGGACAAAGGCAAATGTGGTTTAAGCAGTTAAGTCTTATCATGTGAAAAACCGTTGTAACTTCACTATTGTAGAATCTAAGACGTTGCTTTGGTCTGTTTATTGTTCAAAAAGAGAAGATAGTTGTAAGTAGAGGCTTAGGGCCTAAAAGAAGAAGCTAGAGGAGTTGTTTATAGTTATTAGATTTGAGGGTCCACACACACATATCAACCTAATGATAAGTTATTGATGTGCTCAAATCCAAGATTAAGCACATACAAAACCAATTTGAAAGACAATAAAACAATGTCATTCAAACTAGCTTCATTCTCATGAACATTAGCATCAAATTTCTATGCTTTTGAACCAATTCGATAACAATGGTGTGTTCAATAATTAAATCTAAATAAGATATTTCTCTGATACCAAAAAGATGATGTGCCTAAACACTCTTAAAAGCACATCCAAAAGACTTAAGAAAAACTATCTCAAGTCAAGGCAAAATCGGATCCAAAAATGGCACTTTTCAAATGAAACCTAATGATGAAATGATGAAATTCAAACAACTAATGATATAATCTGAATACCACAATGGAAATTGCTTTTAAGAACACTCTAATTTTCATATAATCCACGCAAATTAATCCTCAATTTGATAAAAGAAAATCGTAACAAAACAATCTCTTTTCCAATGGTGAAAATCACGTTAACAAGGAAATCCTTAAAGATGAATTGAATCAACATGATAATTCCTTCAAATAATCACAAGAATTCATGAATAACAACCAGTAAATCTGACCAAGAACTATCTCAATTCAACCCTAGATACAACACACTAGATAAGAAAAGAAATCACAACAAAATGAAATTGATATAACTCACAATTTCAAGATGTTGCACTCGCCACAATTTCAAGTCTTGGAATTGAAATTGATAAGAGTTGGAACCAAGGTATGAACCTTAATTCACACGTGAAAAGAGGTGTATATTCTGCAAAAATGATTAGCCCCTCAAACCCTCTCTAAGCAAGTATTTATACTTGCTACTCCTAAGGTTAAAAAGTGCTCAAAATTACAAGTTTGCCACTTTTAATGTGGCTAACCCTAAATGAAAGTTACAAAGAAATAAAAAAATGTCCCAAAACCAAAATACAACCAAAATAGTTCAATAAAAGAAGAAATATATAAAATAAATGGTCTTCATGATGTTGGTTTTCTATAGGATCCATCGGCTCAGCTCATCGCCGGTTCAGGTCGGTCCATGGATAACCCACAAGTTGAGTCTGAGGGAGTTTATGCATTACCCTATAGAATATGATAAGTGTGCCTATTGGAATACACAATACAACAATAATATAAATAATTCCGGGGTCAATCTACTCAAAATGGGCCCTCAATGCCAAGATTTGAAATCCTTCAATTCTTCCCCTAATGATAGGTCTTGTCAGATTTTTATTCCTATCATTTCCTCGGGCCTAAAAAAGATTTGTCCTCAAATCTAGTAGATCAAATGCAGTAGAGACTTTGTTTCCTCCTAGCAAGTCAACTGAAGAAATATCTCTGCAGAATCCCAATATCTGAAATACTACAGGTGGTGATTGTCTTCTCTCCTCCATTTCCAGGATGTATCTCTTCTGCAACACAAATAAATGACCCATTATCTACTAAAGTTACCCCTGTACAACCTGTTCCACTGAAACTGTTTCCTCTTTTTTCTAACTCATCTGTATGCTGCTGATCCTCATGGTCTTCTAATGGTTGGACCAACTGCTCATTACCCTCTAAAACCTCTGAAGGTGAACATAACTGTCTCTGAACAGTTTGGCTCTCTGGTGGTCTGCTCATTTGACTATGATCATCAGGATCCTCTGAAGGTTGGCACATCGGTGTCTGCATCTGCACAGTTTGGTCCTCTGATGGTTTTGATCATGTGGCTATGATCCTCAAGATTCTGTGATGGTTTTTTTATCTGTCTTTGCATCTCCTAGACCTCTGATGGTGACATAGGGTTCAATACTATACGTTTACTATCCTTTTTAAACCATATAAGTATTTCTATACCCATCATGTAATACCATCCTATCATACAACCATGGTCCTACCAAGTAATATATGGGATGCACAAAGAGGAAGAATATCACATTCAAGCTCATCATAGTACTTGTCCCCTATACTAAAGGGTACCCTAGCCCTTTGGGTTACACAAAGACATCTTGATCATTCAACCAATGTAATGTATAGGGTTTAGGATAGGGATAGTTTCAAGTTTCAACTTCGATACTAATGATGTAGCTACAACATTAGTACAACTACCGCCATCAATAATAACTGCGCACAAGTTTCCTTGTACCCTACAAGAAGTATGGAACAAGTTTTCTCTTTGTCCCTCATCAATGGTTTGAAAAGAAGTCATTGTCCCGATGCAATATGTTAGCATAATGAAACATTTCACTAGACATGATTGTACTAAAATCCAACAATACAATAATTATCTTCACACTTCCAAGGTTCAAGTAACACAACCAAACCACAAATAAAGTATACTCAACTACTTCCAGGTAGATAGAATTAAATTCAGCAACAAGTGTTTAAGTAACTAGTTTCAATTACTTTCACACATTTAATGAGTTGTTTTGAATTTGAAATTCTATTACCACTTTCCTTTTTCGCTAAAGTTTTACATCCACAATGAATCTTAATGTGCAGCACCTTTAATCCACATAAACCACAAATTTTACACCACCACACACACCTTCAATCACGGTGCACTCACTCCACCAATAACTCCACAACAACAACAACAAATTGCACTCTACCTCCACGACAAAAATAAGAAAATGGAAACAACAACAAATATACTCTAATTCCACGGAAATAATAACAATATACTTCACTCCCCATAAGTTCTAACCGCAACTCACAACAAAATAGGCAGCAACTTCAATTTGAAATTCAAACAAATTCACTTATTGCAAGCCTTCTTCAATTGGTAAGTAATGAATTCAAATTCAAATAGCAAATCATTAACTCCCACAACTTAATTGCATATGATTTGAATTTCAAATAATTCCTTACTAATAAAAAATTAATGTAATCTGAAAATTGTACTTCACAAATTCAGAATTACACAATGGAATTCAAAGACAACAAACAACATAACTCCTCACGCTACAAGCTACTTCACGGCAACAATTGGTAAGTTTTCACAATTTCAAAAAAATTTTCTAAAGTAACTTCACTTTGTACTTCTGCTCTTCCACGTGAAATAGTGTCCACAAAGTGATATAATAACCTTCCCAAATCAACTCCAACAACCAGCAAATCAAATCCCAATCCAAAAACAATTTCGCAATATCAAACAACAACAACAACACAATTTCGGTTTTCACTTGATCAACCCTATTTGATGATCACTTCCACGAAATTGAATAAAACCAATTCCCTTCTCTCAACAAGATCTCTGATACCAAAAAGATGATGTTTCCTAATCACACTTTAAAGCACAACCAAAAGACTTAAGATCAACTATCTCAAGTCTAGGCAAAATCGGATCCAAAAATGGCACTTTTCAAATGAACCCTAATGTTGAAATGATGAAATTCAATCAACCAATAATATAATCAAATACCCCAAAGAAAATGCCTTCTAAAAACACTCTAATTTCATATAATCCACACAAATTAAGCCTCAATTTGATAAAAGAAAGCCGTAACAAAACAATCCCTTTTCCAATGGTGAAAATCACGTTAACAAGGAAATCCTTAAAGATGAATTGAATCAACTTGATAATTCCTTCAAATAATCACAAGAATTCGTGGATAACAACAAGTAAATCTGACCAAGAACTATCTCAATTCAACCCTAGATACAACACACTAGAGAAGAAAAGAAATCACAACAAAATGAAATTGATATAACTCACAATTTCAAGATGTTGCACTCGCCACAATTCAAGTCTTGGAATTGAAATTGATAAGAGTTGGGAAACCCAAAGGTATGAACCTTAATTCACACGTGAAAAGAGGTGTATATTCTGCAAAAATGATTAGCCCCTCAAACCTCTCTTAAGCAGTATTTATACTTGCTACTCCTAGGGTTAAAAAGTGCTCAAAAATTTCAAGTTTGCCACTTTTAATGTGACTAACCCTAAATGAAAGTTACAAAGAAATAAAAGTGTCCCAAAATCAAAATACAACCAAAATAGTTCAATAAAAGAAAAAATAAATAAAATAAATGGTCTTCCCTGATGCCGGTCTTCTATAGGATCCATCGGCTCAGCTCATCGCCGGTTCTCTTGGGATTTGCCATATCGGCTTCTTTTTCAGAATCAATGGATGAATCAGACAAATCCGATGCCAAGTTCAGTCCAGGGGTGATCTAGCTTCTCTTCGCAGCTTCTTGAAAGTCTTCTCAATCTCTGGATTATAAGTGAGTGCACCTGTATGAGAAGAACGAGTCATACAAGAATAGAAATAAATTTGACACCAATCCCCGGCAACGACGTCCAAAATTTGATGGTTGTCGAATCCAACAAAAATAAAAACCTACTCCTAGACAATTATATGAATTTGCGTATAGTAGTGAGTAGGGTCGTATCCACAGGATTGGTTAAATATATTTCTATTCAAAGAGAATAAAGAGAAAAGAAAAATGGGGGTTTTGTTTGTGAATCAAAATAATATTGAAACAAGATAAATAAAATCGAATATTGATAAAAGCCTAGCCAAAGGAATCAAGATAGTTTAATTCGAGAATTGATCATCGATGCAAATGTTTTCTATTCTTAATTCTAGATAAACTGTTATGGTTATTAACAAACTCTAACAACCTATCTCTCCTTACTTCCTCAATAATCAAAACAAGCTCATTTGATTATTTCTCTTATCGATTAAGACAACCCTAAACAAGCTCTTAGGATTTAAATATATCAATAGCATTAAAAACAAGAGAGACTACGAATTCATGCCAGTAGATTATAAGATAACCTAATTTAAACAAGATCATACATCTCCATAACATGAATTCGATCATCTATTTTATAATAAAACATGTTATTGTGTCACCGAGACTAGAACTATCAACAATTACGGATTTGACGTGCTAGTTAACAATATATTAAACTTGCTAATTGAGTAGAAGAGCTCTAATTCATACCAATCAACAAAGATAAAAATTGACAAAACTCCAGAAGATATATAAATATCTAAAAAAAGAATAGATTAAAGAC